>VZSV01000072.1:2700973-2782065 GCA_013398735.1 Nothocercus julius
ATGTCTTCGGTAGACTGTTTTGCCCAGATACTTGTCAGGATGCTCCTTAAACCCTATTTTCAGTGCTGCAGTGGGATAGTAGATCTGCCCAGCTTTTTGAGCTGGGCCAGGTGATCTGTTCTAAAGTAGTTCTTTATTTTGCCTCTTTAAAAAAGTCTGTGTTTCTTAACACACACAACCAGAATTAGATTTTTTTAAAGTGTGGAAAATGAGGACCTAATGCTTTGAAAAGAGAGTTTTCTGGGAATAGGAATGCATTCTTTTTTTTATAGTGTCAGTCAGGTATGTATGTTATTAAATGTATACATAACACATCAAGACTTGATTTTATCAGCAAATGTATTATACTGTAAACATTGCTGTAAATTTTCCAAGTCAGTAAGTAAAGCTTCATGTAAATGCCAAGTATGAGGGATGGCAGTCAGTCCCTAACTTTGGGTCAATGGGATTAGGCTGCACATGGACTGCTTAGGACTTGTCACTTCTATAGCAGGGTTGTCTTGGAGAAAGAAGAAAACTGTATTTGTCCAAAGAGGAACCAGG
Organism: Nothocercus julius; assembly: GCA_013398735.1. Taxonomy (NCBI): domain Eukaryota; kingdom Metazoa; phylum Chordata; class Aves; order Tinamiformes; family Tinamidae; genus Nothocercus; species Nothocercus julius. The sequence goes on from VZSV01000072.1 coordinate 2,701,517, forward strand.
GCATAGTCTTTGAGTTCAGTATTACAGATGAAGAGAAGTCTGGCACTCAGTCTGACTCTTTGACCTGTGTTAACATACATTAAGTGCCTAATCTAGTAGTATTGTGTAAGCAATGCTGATGTGCAGCCTTGGATTTTGTTTTAATTCTTGTCTCACAAATATGAGCAATTCGTACAGTTTCAGCCTGGACTCAGATTGGGGGATCTTATTTTCCCATTCTTAAGGTAGCTAGTAGTCCAGTTACTAGGATATAAGGGCATTTAGTTATCTTTCTGAGTCTGAATAGGTGTCTTTTGAATTTATTACTCATTTATAGATGCAGTGCAAGAGAAATGAGTATTTTACTTTGCAACATTTGGTGAACTTTTTTTTTTTAATACTTTTGAATTTCTGATTAGAAACATTTTTATATAGTTTCTGGTGTTGCCTAGAGCTAAACATTGAATGTGCTTAAGATAAATAGATATTTCTGTAAGAATAGGGCTTTGTAGGTTTATACAAGTGTAGTAGTTGCAGACTCTATTGTGGTGCTTTTCTCTTGGCCTTATTTTCATATAGTATGGCACTGGCATTTTAAATTGTGTTGTATGAAAACACTGGAAAGCTAAATGGTTTTTAAATATGCTACCATTCCCATTTTCAGCATTGTTTCAGATGGACAAAAGCTCTGGCTTTTTTCATTTTGTTTGTCACAGCCTACAGTGCCATGTCAACTCTGAATTTATTCTCTTAGTCTCAAGGAAAAGGTAATTTGAAGAAGGAAAATAGATGAGATGGCGTCAGTGTTTTCCACAGTTAAGTTAGTTTGGGACAAAAAGTGTGTCTTGCGTAATCAACCAAGTCAATGAAAAATGTTGTGAACTAAAAGCACAGTTGCTGGAGTTCCTCTGACTCTTCTTTTATCTGGCTTTTATTGGGTAAAGAGCATCTTGAGCAAACAGTTACACAGTTCAAAATATGAATCCACTGTTAGGTGCCTCTCGGGCTCCCAGTCTGGTAGTTGCTCACATGGTGTGCAGTTCAAGCAAGGTGTGTGAGACGTATGCTTGAAATGAAGCACGAGAGTCATGAAGCAATCAAAATTGAAGGGAAAAGGTTAATGGTTCAGTATTATGTGACGAGGTAGCAACAGGACTATTGTTTACATCAAAACCCAAACAGTTCTATTTTATCTACGTGCAGACTATCCAGTTTGCTGTGAAAATAGAGTAAGAAATCTCAGGGTGTAAGTTTATTTCTTTAGTTTATGGGAAAGAATTGGCTTTTTTTTTTTTTTTTTTTTTTTTTCAGGGAAGGACGTCAATTCCTTATTAATGGACTTCCTTCCATAAAAAGATAAGATGTTTGTTTAGAAAACTTTATTTATGTGCAACGGTTACTAACAGGAAGACCCTGCAAAAGGGCAACATGTTTATTTCTAGTGAAGTTAGCACATTAATAGAGAATGAGAATGTTGGTGATCTGAGCTTTTAGAATGATTTTTTCCTTTTAAACTAATTCTGTAAAATTATGTAGAAAAGCAAATACTGTAGCTGTTATGAATACATGTAGCTTGAACTTCCAACCCAACACACCAGTTATTTTTAACTCATTGTCAAGCTCGAGGGCATTCCATTTTCTTTACAGCATAGCTGATCCTTTAGGATTATATTTATCATCTCCCTGCCTATTGATTGCAATCAAGAACTTCCACAAAGATTGGGATATTTTAGTTATGCTTTATATTTCCACCACCACCATCACCCCTTTTTCTAGATAGGTGGACAGCTGCAATGCAACTTCAGTGCTGCTCAGTTCTTGTCTCTGTGGGACTTGCAGAAATCAACCTCCTTGAGGAAAGGCCCCTGCAAGACCTCAGGAAACATTAGTTTCTCCTGTGTGTTTGCAGATGGCTTTTCCTTATTGCAACTGTGTTAAATTTCCTCTAGATATGCTCTTCTCTGTTACAAGCAGGCAATGTTTCAGTGTGCTGAACAAGTTACAAAAGAGAGCAAAACCCAACAGAGAAGACTGTTTTCTTATCTCCTTTTTTTTTTTTTTGTTTACCATATGATGCAGTTTAGAATAATGAAAAATATTCTTCAAAAGATCAGGGTAAAATAACAGTTCTGATATGAAATGTAGATGTTTGAAGACCTGCTGTAAAAGTAAGATGATCTACTCCTTTTCAACCCGCAGTGCAGAGCCTGCACCACTCAGATGTGCAGCATGGACCAATGTGGGCAAAAATGAAACTCTTTTCCTCTGTTTGCTGTCAGTGAACTCCAGCATATTCTGTATGAAAAACAGCAGGAGAGAATTTGGGGTATTTTAAATGGTGCAGGAAGGTGTATATGTATAACCAGTTCATTTCTTGAGAATAAAGTAATATGTTTGTGGCAGCAAAACATGGGGCAGCCTTATGGTAGGCATTGTATAAACTGAGTCTTTACCCCCAAAAAGATGCAGCCGCTACAGGCGAAATGCATAATAGAAAATCTGTATAAATATTTGGTTGCAGAGCACAGTGGGAGAAGGTGGTTGCTTAAAGCTGCATGTGAAGTCTGACAGAATTGCACATATCTCCTGAGGAGCTTATTCAGTGACCCCTGAAAAAATAGTGTGATTTGATTAATGTCCTGGGAGAATTGTAAATGTAAGTATTTGAATCTTTGGAAAGCCAAGAGTATTGTTCACTAGCAAATCAGTTTATAGAAATAATTCCTGTGTGTGTCTGTGTGCTTGTGTATCTGGGAAAGTACAGAAATTAGAGTGAGGGGAGATGATAAAGAAGGCCCCAGGGACTTTCTGTAAGAGCCTTTACTGTGAGATAGAAGAGCTTTATTCAAAATAAAATCATGAGGCTTTTAGGAGACAACATCAGAATTGGAATTGATAATCAGTGCCTTCATCTGCATAATGGCTCTAATGTCAACTCCAGAAGCCACAAATGCAACTTGTGGGTGGTGGGAAATAAGCCATGCGCCAGCTCTTTGAGTTGTGGTGATTTTCAAAGCAGAAGCTCCTTCTTGTGATGTGTAGATATCAAGGAAGGCATCTGGGATTTGTTACCAGCCAGTCAAATCTGTATACTAAGAGAAATGAGGCAATATAACAGATATGAATATTCCAGCATTTGTTTCATAAAGTTTAATTTCATTTGCAATATGATAAGATAGAGTTTCAGTAGGTTAATAAAATTTGTATCGTTGATTCTAATGCAGGGGAGGATCTGGCCTTGCACACAGAAGTTACCCATCATAGAAAGAAAGCCCTGAAAATTGTGCTTGTTTATGCTTATATGATATATAGGTTATACATATATGCACATTATATATAGTATATAGACTATACTGTATATAGTGTGTGTATATATAAATATATACTATACTATACCTTTTTTTTTCTTACTAAGAATACTCCATTTATTGAAGATCCCTACTCACATGATTAAAAATGAGTATCATTGCCAGAGAAGCAAAATTTTACTCGAAACATTGCTGGCAGAATATTGCTTTGAAACAACATCTAGAATATTCTTGATCATTTTTTATGCCTAAATGAAAATGTTTAAGGTAATCATTTTTAACATAAATGAGACAGCTATATTTTGGAGAAAATAATGTAACTAACATTAAAAAGTTGCCAAATGTCTTGGTTCTGTAGATAAGAAACTTTCACTATTTGTTCTATGTCTTTTATAGAAATTAAGAGCATTTTTTTTTTTCCCCATCTTGGTGGACCATTTCTGCATTTTCATTGTTTTAAAGTATTTCCACCCTCTTGTTAAAGCCAGCTGCTTTTGAATGCACGTGTTCCAGTGTATATTCCCCGTGCAAGAGCTGGAGTTCCATCAGCAGTCTGTGGTAGGAGTGCTGATGAGCTAGCAGTCCCTTTAGATTAGCAACCCAAGGCATTTAGTTGCTTTTTCCTGACTTTAAGATGCCTTTTTCAAGGCATCTCTGTCGTGGTGTTATTCATCTATAAACCTATATTGATCTATAAATAATATGTCAGTGATGGAAAACAGCCATTTAGATCCTGCCTGGTTAATTGAACATATTGAAACTGTGTCAGGAGGAGGTAGTCTGAGGAAAAAGTGCTTTTGATGGCCCTTGATTTTTGTGCCCTTCTGTAGACAACCCTGAAATGCCTTAAGTCGCATTGAGCATGAGCAATGTATAATAATAAGATACCTGGAACTGGTTCTGCTAGTGCGAGTAACAGATTGAAGTTAAAGTAGTAAAAGTAAAGTGCAGGCAGTGAAAGAAATATGCAAAAAAAAAAAACTGAAATAATAATTAACAGATGGGACATTATTCAAGTCCTTATTAAACCATACATTGACTGAAATTTTCAGAATCAGCCTCTTAATTTGCAGTTCTTAAATATCCCATATATATGTGTGTCTACTAGGGGCATCAGTTTGGAAGGCAATTAATAGAGTGATTCATTGTCTTCCTTAGAGTTAGAAGTAAAACATATTTTAAGGAAATAGCTGAGATTTTTAGAAATGTTAGCTTGCCCGTAATTAGGAAGCCGAGCTTGTAGCTTAGGTTTTCTGAACTTTCAAGATACCAGAAGGTACTTCTGGTTGCTCAGCAACTCTGAAAATCTGGCCATTGTGATTCTTAATATTGTATTATTCTTTGTTTTTCCACCTTCTGTTGCAACAGCAATTTAAATTGAGATTGCTAGTATAACAGTCCCAGCAAAGCAACCGTTTCTCCCACTGATGTTCCCCAGCATATCCATTTTTTGGCAACAGATACCAATCTTGTACGTTTCCGCAAAGTGATTGTCTCTTCCACCTTGCTGTTTCATAATTCAGTGCCACACGTGAGTCAGCAAAGCCCAGCGAGGACAGTCTTCTTCGATCTGAAATCAGGTTGCACGTGCTGTTCACCTCGGGTTTTCGAAATGGTGTGCTTTCATGTGGCTGCAGCGTAGACCCTAACGCAATGAATATGCATCCTGTGGGATAGGATGGAGTAAGGTGGGTTCCTAGTACGTGCAGCGGTGTCAGTAAACGTGCCGTCAGTAGAGCTCTCCAGCTACGTGTCCTCAGAACTATCCTGAGTCTCCGTTGTCCCTGGCTGCTTTGTCTGACCCTGCTGTAAAAACAGATGACTCCTGCTGTCATCCTCACTTCTGAGAAGCAGAAAGTGCTTATCAGAAAAGCTTTGTGAAGTTGACAGCCTTTTTCTCACAGTTTTTTGGGGGGAGACTCTGAGAAGTATTGTTTTATTGTTTACCTTACACGTTTTTTCTGTATTTCTGTGTGAGCTGAGAAGTCGTGAACAGCTCCCTGTGGAGAACATTTGGCCTTTCTCTTCTGTGTAAATAAGGAGCCTTTCATTCAGTAAAAGGGTGGATGGACTCAGATTAGTTATCTCCCTTTCCTAGGTTACACCTAGGTCAGAAATATATTCTAGAAGACAATGAAATGCAAGTGTTTTTTTTTATTTTTATTTTTATCATTTTTCAGAGAGGAAGGGAGGTTTCTTTTGACTCAGAGGTCTTCTGGGTGAGGTCTTCTCAACCTTTCTCTTATGACACATTTCCTTTCTCCTTTAAGTGTTGTGTTTTTTTTTTTTTTTTTTTTTTTTCTCTCTTCTCCCTTCTGTGAAACATCCAGAAATCTCCTTTGAGAACAGCAGACACTTTTTTTGTGTGTTCTGAGGAAGGATGCAGTGAATCAATTTCTGCTGTATGAAAAAGCTGGTTTTCGTTCTTCTAGATTAATTTTTGTGTTTCATAAGTTAGCTGAGGATAGGAAGGCAGGATTTGTTCAAAGGAGGGAGGGAGAACATTTTGCTCCTTTTCTTTTTCCTTCTTTTTTTGTTTCATAAAGGATATCTAATTATTTGGTTTGTATTTCTTTTTCATTTGGTTTGTTTTTATTTGCATATATGGAAAAGGCCAGAAATGTGGATGGTGAATGATGTTTTTAAAAGGTCCATTGCCTTTGTTTATTAGCTAAGGAAAATCATGAGTTTAGCTATAGTTTTCCCTGTTTTGGGTGACTCACTTTGAACTCTTCTATGGCATACTGTATCTCTCAACAGTATTTTAATGATGAGGACCAGGATATTGTATCTTAAAGGACATTAAAAGAAGCATTAAAGATGTCCTTTTTTTGAAATATTGCTTAGTAGCCAAAGTTACATAATTATCAAACAACAAAGAAGAAACCCTTTTTTGTGTGTGTTTGGGGTCGGTGGCTGTTCTGTTACTGTTGTCAGCAGACACCTGAGGATGTTTGAGATGTCTTTTCAGAGTTTAAAGAACAAACCTACTCCTCTTCAGAGTTCTGGAGGCTGTAGAGGTGTAGTACAGCTGCTAAGCAAACATGTTAAATCATACATGGCACTGTACCTAGCTTTTGCATTAGATTAGATTTGTATTAGGTGTTAGGGTGGTAGAGTACACACATCAGCTGCTGTACAGTGTCAGGCCAAGAGACTGGGAATTTCTTATGCAGTTTGTGTGAGGTGGTATTTTGAGGTCAGAGAGTAGCTCAGTCTATATGTAATGTGTTAATGTAGATACCGATTAATATATAAACCTGTTAGGAATGGACATTGTAACTGTCTCTATTTCACTTTAAATTTATGTAGAAATCACTTATTTTGAAGATACTGAGCTGCAAATACTGCATGATAATTTTGAACCTTTCCTTTAGGCTTTTAGTATCTATCTCCCACCTGGGGCTTTTGTTCCAGTCATCCTGTTTGAAACTTAACTAGAAGCTTATTTACTTCATTTATGTATTTCTATAGATCTTTAGAAAGTATGGATATGATGGGATCTTTTTCCTTTGATCATGCAGACATTAAAAGAAATTTTTTTTTTTTTCCTCTCTGACATAGATTTTTCCTTTCTCTTTGGCCAGAGAAATACCTGCTATTCTCTTAGGATGTTAAAACAATTCCACTTTGGTTGCCCACATAGCCAGATAGTAAACATCAAACTTCTCCTAAGCATAGATACAGAATGTCTTTTAGGTCCTTTGTTTGAGCAGTAGCTATGCAAAATATTCTCAAGGTGAGGCATTGGAGAAAGAAAGAGTGGCATAAAGACCATGGATGGGGTTCAGCTGCCTAACTGGCCTTTAGAAGAACTGGTGTATATAATTTGAAGCTGGTAGGAAACAAACACCAGCAAAACCAAAGAATGTAATGCCTGTGAAATCTCTTGCCAAGGGTTGACGTGAGGGCTAAAAGTTTACATGGACTCATGGACATCCATTGGGAGTTATTAAACAGAAAGCACTCCAGGAAGTTGCTGACGTGAAAGTGGTTGGTTGTTGCAAAAGTATTGGAGGGGAAAGAAGTCTTGAAGATACCTGTTCTTTCCTTCTGCTCTCCCTAGGTGCTGGCCGCCATCTGACAAAGAAGCCTGCATAGCATAACCTCTGATCTAAACCAGTACAGCTGCTTTTGGCTAATGTAGAAGAGAGATTTTTACCTAAGTATTTGTCCCATACAATCTGATACCACATCAGGAAAGTCACAGGCAACCTTCTGACTGATCGCTACATCAACTAATTACTACTGATCTGATAACCAGGCAACATGTCTCTCATTAAAGACAGGAGCTCTGATTCCTCTTCCCAGGCATTGCCCTCGTTAGTGCTCGTACATGCCAAACTGGGCACTGTACACAGTAGAACAAGGCCATAAGTTTTGCAGGTAAATGGTAGATCTGCAGAGATCTACAGAGCCCCGAGGGAGGTATTTTCGGCCAGGGGATTGAGATGAAGGTCCTCAGCTCACATTACAGTAGCCTGGAGCTGTGGGGTTGATGGAAAGTGTGTTCCACTGACATGGACCTTTTGCTGAAAAAATAAGCAGCAGCAGGAAAGGCTTGATCCTGTTCCATGCAAAAGTTGGTATCAGATCTAGGTCAGTGTCAAATATTTGCATTGATTTAAGACAAATCACTTGAGGAATGATGTGGTGGGACGCTTGTGCCTTGTGCAGTGATGGGCTTACTGATGTGCTTAGCAAATAATGATGTCGGAAGTTATTTAGTCAGGCTGATCCCTCATGGTGTTCTGGTTCCCTGGATTTAACCAGTTTTACCCCAAACATTGGGCATTACTTAATTGTTTAAGAAGAGTGTATAAGAATGGAGCTTTTAATAAGGGTTTTCATTTAATTGCCTGGTGTGTGGGGGTTTTTTTTTGTTTGTTTGTTTGTTTTTTAAAAAAAAAGCTAAACCTAAACTGTTGGCCTTCCCAGGCAAGGGCATGAGATATTCTCATTAGCAAAAAGACACTAGATTAAGTTATGTAGAAACAATGGTCTTTGTTACCAGTGAAAAATCTGAAGCGTGTGTGTGTGTGTGTGTGTGTGTGTGTATATATATATGTATGTATATATATTCTTCAGATTTTCTGCTGAGCTTGAACCTGGCTACTGCTGTCCTATCACAGAGTCCGGGATCAGAATGTACCTGAACCACTTAGTAGAAACAATAGGGTGAAGGAAAAGCGGTCTGTGATGCTTGAAAATGCCCTATAGTGAAGTAAATTACTGTGAAATTAAAACACAGAATAATTAACTTCTCATTTGAAAGTGATTTGTTCGTTTCTCCTGAAAGAGCTTTAAACGTGCCCTTCGGTTAGCTGAATGAGAAGGATCCAGGCTTTGCTTTGCATGTCTGAGAAAGCGGCGCTCAGGTGGCAAACATGAAACCAGCCGCTAGTGCATCAGATAGCGTTTGCAGAGCAGTCTTGATGTTTAATTTAGCCAGACAAGTACACTCTAGTTTGGCTAATGATGCAGGCCCAAATTAAAGTAAGAGAGAGAAAAATGCAGTGATGGCTCAAGGCTTATCTTGCTGTCATGTGCATGATCAAATTTAGGAAATATATCAAAGAGTCACAAAAAGCTGCTAGCAAAAGTGAGTAATTTATATCTCTCTCTCTAAGTGGAAAAAATATCTCTGAACAAATCTATTTTGTTCCTTCATATATGCACACTTAAACAGATCCAATTCTTTTAAAATAATTATCAAAGGTTACAGCTAGAGGATTTATGTACTTTGGAGACTATTTTTTCAATATCTTCAAAGAGTATAATTTTGGGATATGTTATATTTTAATATTTTCTTCTCAGTACATCTAAGCAAATTCCGTAGTTTCAGTCCAAATTGCCACCCATCATTTCTAGACATCTTGCTGTTTTCAACTCTGTTGTATATTAATGAATGAGCAGAATATGTCCTATTTTAACAGCAGCATTGCAGAAAACATTTAATAACTCTAGATTTTTTTAAGACAAGCAACTTCCCGGCAACTTTTGTGTCCCGGATTTTTTTTTTTTTTTAGCTTGTAATTAAATATCTATTTTCAGTTTTACTTGTGCTATAGTTTTAAGTAAAGTAAGATGGCCCAATATGATGAATTAATTAAAAGGAATCTTACTTGCTTTGTGACAGAGAAAGTTAAGGGCCAGTGGTTTTTATTTTTACTATTTTTTTCTACCTCTCCTTCTCTGTAGTTTGGACAGTGTGAATGAGGATGTTTGTGTGGAATTTCAGTGTGGATTTTGATGTTAGCCGGGAGGTGCAGCCTTTCAGAAGTGCAAGGGGAAGCAGTGCTACCCTTATACTGACTCTGATAATATGTCCTTACTCAGATAAAGTTGAGGTTCCATTAATATATGTCAGTGTTAAAGCTCACTTTATAACTTAATCTTTCTTTAAAAGGAGAATGCTGCTTCTTATGTTTCATGAAGTTGCTGTGGAAGAATAGTCCACTGTATAGCTTTATTGCCTTTTTATAAATACAACTGGTTTTGCAATTCTGCCCAGGAAATACATAGCAATATTGGATGAAGTTCAGTGGTCATTTGCGTTGATTACCTGGTCTAATTTAAGGCTGGATTATGCAAAGTGCTGGATGTTTCAGGCTCTAAGTTGGGTAGGCTAGTATTTTAGATAGGATGAGAAGAGGAAGACCTACAAAACTTGTTAAGACTCTTCTGTGACTGACTTTGCTGTTGTCTTCTGTGAGGTAAACCAGTCCTGCTCAACTTTCCTTGATAGAGTCTCTAAATTCACATCAAAGTGACCAGGTGACAGTTAATACGTTACAAGCAAGCTGGACTTGTAGTATCTTTATTTTACTATTTAACATTAAATCAAATAATAATAACATAAGAATACAAGGCTTGTTTGACAGGAGGATTTAAAATATCATTTAATAAAATAGACCCTTTTATTTCTTTGGAAGAAAATACACAGCTTGAGAGTTCAGTATTTAAACCATGCACAAGAAGAATTCTTGGAAAAGTCTTTTCCCTAACATCAATAACATTCCTGATCTTTTTGCAATCATCCAGTTGCTTCTGGCCGTGAGTTCGTGGATCATCTGCCAACTGTTTCTGAACAGACTATGCTACCTGCCTTGGGAATAATACCACAACTCACCATCTGGTGAGATCATGATACTATCACTTGACCTCCACATGTGGTCCCTTTCAAGCGCTTCATTGAAAGCTGGCAAGACATCTGGGCCCGAACATACTGTTCTGTGCAGCCCTGAATTTTGGCAGGGTTGCAACATTTAGTAAGTAAACTTCATCTGGCTCACAAGTCACACAGGCAAGTAGGACAGGCTGATGTCATCTCATTAAAGAGAAAGTATGTGTCATGTAATTATTAGGCTTTGTTGGGCATGGTATTTAGGGAAAGTTAATAGACAACAAGGCTTCCGAAGAACTGACATTCAGTAAGCAATGAAAAATGGCCATAGTGCCTTGCTTAAGTTAGAAGCTGGCCTTGTGTCATTTTTCAGATTTCACTTGTAGTTTCACCGTGCTTAGCTCTTAAGTTTAAAAAAATATATATCTATACCAAAAAGATGTAAATGTAGGCTCTGTAAATAAGGTTTAATTTAATAGCTTAATGGTATTGCATTTTGGTCATCATTAGCCAAATAAGAAGGAGAGAAGCAAAAACATCACCAATACATGTAGTCTACTAAAAGTTATTCTTCCCTGGTTAAAGATCTTACTCTTACTTTACTCTTACTTTACTCTTACTTTACTCTTACTTTACTCTTACTTTACTCTTACTTTACTCTTCTTGAGATAATTGAGTTATAATTTAAATCTACTATAAGCAGAGGGAAGGGAACCTGAATCAGATTCTCCAACTGTATACCACTTCTGTCTTTCCCTGTTTAGAGAGTGGATGGTGTGGGTCATAGGGAGAAATAGATGTCTTTGCTCACAGGGTGTTTTATCTTATTGAGAACATGAGAGGTCAACAGAGAAACCTTGAGTCCTGCACAACGGCATGCTGTTGACACTTTATAAACATGTATAGGAAGCCAAATGCTACATTGATTTCCATGTCATGACAAGATTCATTTGTCATTTTGGATGGTGAAATTCTTACATTTGTGTGGGTACTGTAATGTTGACCCATTCTGTGCTATATAGCCTAAAGGCAGTGTTGTGATATGTAGTCTATAATATATACATATTTGCAGTGCAATATATATTGCTATTCCAGCTTTTTCTTGGTTTCTGAAGATCACATGAGTAAGGGCTTCTGGCTGCCCTATGTTTGTCCTGAGAGGAGCTAGATGAAGTAGAAATGTGTAGGGAGCAGTGGAAGGGGGCAGCGTGAAGCCGTCACTGGGCTTGGCACAAACCACATTTCCCAGGGACTCTAACATACCTACAGACTGAGTAGGGTCATATAAGAGGAGCCTGGAAATCTGAAATCTGGAAATCTGAAAAGTCAAGTGTGCTTTCCCCTAAATCTAGAAGACTTCTGAAGAGCTTACATAGAGCTTAATGCTTTTCTAGGCAATAGAAGTCCACCTTGACTTTTTCTTCTGGGGGGGCGGAAAAAAAAAGAAACACCTTTAAGTGGAAAGGAAAACCTAAGCTCCGGGGAGTTGTGGCAGTCAGAAGGATGTGGTTTTCTATGTTTCTGGTCACAAGTTTGTGTGATCATATCCCACTGTTTATCCGTAACAGATTTTAGCCTACATCCCTCCTTCTGATAGAACATTGGATAGAGGTGCAAAACAAACTTTGCAGATAGATTCTCACTTGAGTCATAGCATTGTCCAGATTTTTAAGGACAGACAAGCAGACTGGCTAATTGGCCCACCTGCAGTTGCAAAGACGAGTCTGAGGGAGGAAAAAAAAGTGGCATATAATCCTTGTTCCAGTGCCTTTCTTGAAAGGTGTATGCAGGACCTCTCTGATAGCACTACACCTCTGACCTAAGTGAGGTCTGACCTAATGAAATACTACTCATCCCTACCAATTTCTTTGGAGAGTTATCAGAGAAATACCAAGCTGCAGTATTGCTGTGCAAACTCTTACTAATAGAGTATTGTTCTATTCAAATGCATTTTTTGAACTAAGCAGATAATTCTAAATATGAGATGAAATCTTGAAGGCTTTTTTGCCCCCTTTTTTGTTTGTTTTCTTTCGCGACCTATTTCTAGGAGAGAAATAAATCTTAGAAGCAAATCAGTTCATGGTGGTTTTGAGATGTAATTTGTAAGTGTCTGAGGGTGGCTTTTTTTTTTCTAAATGAAGACATAAATGAGGAGGATTATATTGTATTCAGAGAAACAGAGGAAGTTTAAGACTCTGCCAAAACAAACATCCGCAGACTTGTGTAGTCTACATGTTTCAATGCATGTGAAAATATTTGGTGTTGTAGAGTGACTTCCTTGAGTGGAAATAATACTGCAGCTAGGAATGAGATTTTGCAAAAGGAGGAAATCACAGCTATCCTAGTAATTTAGCATCTCAAATCTGTTTATGGATAGTTTCCTGTCTGACACATTTAGCTGAAGAAGTTAAAGTGTTTAGAGAAGATTAGAATGACATTAATTTTTAACTGCCCTTGACCATGACATTTCACAAAGGGTGTGTTCAATAAAAAAAACAGATGGAAAAATGAGCTTGCCCCTTCACCTTGTAGCGGATTTCTAGTGACAACTGATTTCATTTTCTGTCACCAATCAACTGAATATTCAAGGACATCCTTGGCTTTTGTCTTATTCATTTTATGAATAAATTAGCACAACAGCATAGCCATTTCTGCAAAATCAAGTAATACAAAGCTTTTTACCTGTTACTAAGGCTGAGATGTTTTCATAGACACAGCTTTATTTTTAGTAAAGAATATTAAATTTCATTACAAAATCCTGTTTGATACTGGAATTTTATGATCAGTGAAATTTAATTTGAGACCGAATAGCACAAAAGCAGCCAAAATTTACAAGGTTTTGAGGCATCTGACAAAAGTAATGTCAAAAGCTATTTTTCAGAAGATCCATGTGATTTGCTCCCTTATCACAAACCAGACTTCCCGTTTAACACAGCATCTGAACATTTACCAGAAAATCAGTGTTCACCAACAGTGGCAATGAGTATGGCTTGGAGGGGGCAGGTGCATGCACGCCTTAGTTTGCCTCGACTTTCTTTTTGGTAGCCAAGCACAGCTGTGGGTTTTAACTCACTTTGGCAGTTGTCTCTTAGCTTTGTAAGGCTCATATCTCCCTTTTAGCCTGTTAATACTAATTTCTATGATGGGTTTGTGTGATCCAGCACTGAAAAATTAGGATGTGCAGAACTCAAAAGACTGCTCCAGAGAAACAGCTTGCCAGTTTCTAAAGTGCAATCATTTCTAAACAGCTTATCAAAATAGCTTCTTCAAAGCATATCTTTAAAATTGCTTCCATGCGCCACATTTTTAGAAATCTCTATATATGTTGTTGCAACATGTTGTCATGTTGCATGGGATTGTAGTTACCATTTAAAGTGTCCTACCACTCAACTGTATTCTGCACCATGAAGACCACCTTTTGGGAAGTGTCAGCCTCCTTACTTGGAATCCCATTTCTCATACACTCACAGATTAAAATTTTAATATTTAATCAACTGAAATGGAGCACTACCCAACAAAGAAACAAGGTAGGGAATTTCAATGCTCAATAGACACTGTAATGCAATGTAACAAAATTATCAGTCTCATGAATTGCGCATAAGCTCTGTTTCTGTGAGAGCTCCCTGAATTTTTCTTTGTCAGTATATGCCAGTGAAAAGCCTAATAATGTATGACCTGTCCAGGGAATATTAGACATGAGTAAATGTTGTTTAAGGTACATTAATGTTCAACTGGAAGTTCTTGTGGTTTCTGGTGTTAGGCATGGTGAAGCCTGTGTTGTCCTGTGAAAGTGCAGAATCAGCTGGATTGGAACAGCTTTTATATCATCAAGTTCAGTAGGCAGATTTATGTCTCCTTTCTGCAGCTTGAATGATTTATCTCTCTGATTTCCTTAAACAGTTCCTCTTAGATCAAAGTATTTTCTTCTCAACTGCTTTAAATTATCTACAAAATCATAGCAAAAATTTTTTAAAACTCTTAAACCATATATCTTCCCCAAAGCCAACCTGCCACTTGTCTTTCATACACTGCTGCAGAATCATCAGTGCAGCAGTTCAAAACACTTTAGTTAAGAGGGGCATTTTCCTTTTACTGCTTCTTGTAAAATTGTTCTTACTTAAATTGACATTTCTTAAATTTCCTTGTGAGAGGAAAAAGGGTTGGTCTTGCTCATAGTTTTGGTTTATGCAGTTGTTCAATTACAACTTAACCCTGAAAATTTCTGGGGATTGTTTATAAACTCTCCAGTAATTTGGTAGGCAAGCTGACCCCATGCAGTGTGATCAGCAGCAGGTGTATCAATCTGGTTTGCTTAGATCAGAGTGCGTGTCTTGTCTACACTGGTTGACAGAAAACAGTTTATACTCAGGGCATGCCTGGAATTGAATCTATGTATATTCTTTTTTCAGCTCCTTTCTATTTACTTGTAAAAATAATTTCTATAAACAACCACCCCGTGTTTCCCCTCACAAGGTATTCTGTGTACAAATTACACCAAAATCACAACAGTACAAGCATTGTATAAAACCATGAAAGATCCTCACATGTAGTGTTAAGTAAAAAGAAGAAAGTAGCAAGAGAGCTAATGAGCTTCCCTCGTACAGTTTTGATTCATAACCAACATAGGGTTTACCTTAAAAGCAATATTTAGTTCAGACTTGATCCTGTTGGTGAAAGAATGCATTTTTCACCTGCAGCTTAAGTGTTTGAGCAGAAGTAAAGGTTCTCTGGTTTTCACTGTTCGTTTTGCTTGGCAAAATGAGGAAAGGGAGAGTAAAAAGAAAAATCTATTGTCATAAGATAAATGTTTTTTTGTAAAAGTGTTTATAAAAATATTAAACGGAGTAGTTTGTTTCTGAAAGACAAACTATTTACTTTTTTGACATCTCAACCACGTTATCGACAAGGTCCCCTGAGGTGTTTTCTGTTAGGCACAGTTAGAACTGCTTATATCCATCTATCAGTAGTTGTGGCTTTCTTCAGAAGCTCTAGACACTGCCATACAAACATCTTACAGATACTCAGAGAACAGCCTATTCTAGATAACTCAGGAAGATGCAGTTTCATTTTAATCCACAAGTCCAAAGAGTCTTTCCATGGCAATTTTTAAGTTGGTCTACCCTACTTGTGTGATTAGTTGTGTTCCTGAGCTGAGGTTATTCAGCTTTTTTTCCCAAGTTCATTCTTAGTCCTCTGGAAAGTATTTTTCTTTCTTCTGTTGTCTTTTTTTTTTTTTTTTTTTTTTCCCTTACACATAAAAATGATCTTTACCCATTTTGAGATTAAAATGAATTGTTGTTGAGGCAAAATGGAAGAGAAGAGAGGGATTTTTTTTTTTTTTTTTTTTTTTTTTCCCCCCTAATATCAATCTTATGAGAAGGGGAAAAAAAGAAAATGAACTTATTCTCCTGGTCTCTGTGTCTTCCACACTGCAATTCTTGAGCATCACCAAATCTCCCTTATGTATTCAATAATTGGAGAAAAGATTTGAAGAAAGGCAATACACAGTTCTGAGAAACATCCAAAGTGGTCATCAACATGCAGTCTAAAAGTTTCATGATGTCTCCCTTCAAATCCAAAATATGCAGCTGAGCAGCTGTTTCACCATTTTACACCTTCTTAGCAGCAACATATTCTACCTGGCAAGATAAACCGTTAGTAGTTACAATATTGCAGTTTTCTGTCATTTAACAAGGATGCACTATGTGCCTTTTCAAGATGCACTATGTGCATTAAGTCTAGTTGCTTGTTCTGTACCATGTAGAGCAAGAGTGTACAGACTATTTGTAATGCAGTAGATGTGGAGATGTGTGGCTGTCCGAGCCTGCTATTGCCAAGTCTTTCATCTCTCTTTGGAAATAGAAATAGTGTAGCGCCATTTCCTTAATGGTCCACATAGCAATTAAAAAGAAAGCGTTATTTCATTAATAGAGGGGGTTGCAAAGGTGGTTAGATGCAGGAGGGGATAGCAAAGCACACATGGTTGATACGGCTCCTGGCTTGCAGAAGGGAGCTCGGTTTGGGGAGTATTAGCCAATTTGGTGTGTGAATAAAAGAAGAGGGCAAGTGCTTACACAGATAAACATACCCATTGGAAAAATTAATAGTGAAGGATTGATAAATGGAAAAACGTTGCCTGACCCTGTAAGTAGAGGATAGAGAAAGCAAAGGGGAGAGCTTATGCTAGAAGTTTGAGAACCTCCTGGTCTTGGAATGCTTGATGCACTTTTGGTGATGGTGGCTGTTGTTTCCTTGAAGCTCTGTTACTGTTTTTCGCAATTACATATTCCTTGCAGCTAGACCCAAAATAAGTAGTAGACTTTAGCCCATGCAATTATTCAAGCTTAAGTTAAATATTCACTGGTACAGTATCTGCAGGTCCTCTATAAGCAGGATGGCTGTGAAATGCTAGTAATTGAAACTTTCAAACATAAATCCTGTAGGATTCCTTTCTGCACTGTGAAAATCTTAGAGATAAGAAGATCTGAATATCTGAAATCTTATCTAAAGCCCAGAAATGTTAATTAAGGTTTTGAGCTTTCACTGAAGTAAAACGTTTTCACCACATTCTTAAAATACTCGGTTTGCAATACGGGAAATATCTTCCAGGCAGCATATTGGCCATGATATGAATTTAATAGAATATTGCCTTTCTGCATTATACGTGGCCTCAGCAATATGAGAACAGAAATGGCACTGTCAGATGTAGGTCATTGTGGCCCACTTTATTCATTTGCAGTTCGGTTGATGGCATTAATTATAGTCAGAAAACGCTTACAGCATCTTTAAAAATTCTTTATTTTTTGCACAGCCAGAAGCTTACCTCATAGTGTCTAAATGAGCACTTTCTCAGAAGTGCTACATAGGTGAAGCAGAAGTGCTAAGAACAGCAAGTATTCTGTCACGCTCAGTGAGGGGCTGCTGTAACAGAGTTTGGACGGGAAATTACTTCAGATAATATTGTTAAGGCTTAATTTCTTAATAAAAGAAGCAGCCAGCCATAACAAATTATTGTCAAGTGCTATTGTTTTGGTATATACAACTGCAAGAACGAAATACAATGTTCTTTGTGTATTTTGCCATTTATGTTTAGCCTCATAGGTTTACTGAGGTTGACATTCAAGAACTACTTTTAACAATTTTTATGACCTCTTCTTGAACTAGACACTTCTTATATACATTGTAGTGTGGCTAGCTTTAAACAAGCTTTTCATCTTTTTTATGGTGTTTGTAAGTTAATATGCTTAGCTGACAGTATAGTAAAAACATTTTTTTGTGTATTTGGCCACAAAATGCGCAGCTGTTTTATAGGCTTTTTTTTTTTTAGTAATGGCAGTTTTTGTTCATCCATGTATCATGTATCTTCCTCAGAAGGCTTCTGTCAAGAATTCTTTCTTCTTAGTAAAACAATGATGTATCTTTGAGGAGTTTGACTATACCAAACTAATACGCTTCGCTCATCTGGTACTTGGCTTAGAATGACTACTGATCATTATCATTCCAAGTGGGAAAAAAATGCGTTTTCTCACTTCCTTGCTTCATTCTGAAGCGTTTCTAGGCTTGTCATTTAAATCATCAGTCCTTATCCTTCTTGCAAGCAATGGCCTTTCTGCCTGGAGAGACAGGAGTGAATGTGAAAGCTACAAAATGCCATTAAACAACCCCAGGAGTCATGACTTGCTCTTGCCAAATGTTGGGAAAGTTTGAGTGCTGCCTGTCTCCATTGTGGTTCAAGTTCTCTACAGCTACTCAATTTTGGAGACTCTGTACTCAAATTTAAATGTTTAGTCTCATCCCCATGTCAAATGATGCTTTCTTTTTTTTTTTTTTTTTTTTTTTTTATTTTGTATAATACTGTTCTGAAGACTTAGTATTACTTGCTGCTGTATCTTTAGCTACTGAAAATACAGTGCAAGAGGAAAGTGATTTTTTTTTTTCTATTTTAACAAGTGCCTGTTTTCAAGTTATTCCAAATAGGCATGGAGAAGAATGCAGCATTGGCTAATTGTCTTCCATGTAATTGTTCCTTTGCAAAACCAAAGCTTGATGAGTCACTGAGCAGTGTTTCCCATAGACATTATGGATCTGGGGCAGGGATTTTGGTCAATCACGGTGATTTCCTACCTGCCTCAGCTTACCATGGCCTAACTCCTTTGTTTTGGGCCGAAGTAGCTCTAAAATTTTACTGTACTCATTCTTGAGTGTTTGGCCTGATGTTCTTCCCTGCAGTTGAGTGCCCAGCATTAAAGTTTGCAAAATCACTAGTTGCTATTAGCATTCTTGGACATGAATATTACACCTAACTTTACCTAGACTGGTCTCACTGGCTTTAGTAATATGTTGTATCCAATGCATATTTAATGTAACATACAGGAACCACCACAGTACCAAATAGAGGGCACCTTCCTTCCTCCTTCCCCTCACCTTGCAGAATCAGTTTGCCAGGAAGCTGCACCTCAGTCTGATCAACATGCAGCACTCCAGAGCAGCAAGCAGAGAGGCTTTTCCCAAGAAAAAGTGGCGTGGTGTCGTGGTTGGAGCATTGTCCTGGAGGATGAGAACTAAATTTCAGCAGTTTGGTTCCTGAATGAGTGCCCTAACCACTGTCTGCCTTTATAGACCAAGTCCTTTTTGAATACTGTTAAAAGTGTAGGCTGATAAAATTAACTTATCCTCAGACTTTTTGCTGAACCTAAGAAAAGATACTGTCCTATGTCAATGAGCACCCTCTGAACTCCAATAATAGCTTTAAGCAGTGTGAAGCTGCTATTTTTTAAATGAAATCTTCCCCAGAAAAATAGGGTTTAAGTGTTCATTAATCCTCTAGATTAAAGGAAAGTTTATTATTATTATTTTTAAGGCCTATGCAATATTAGGAAACTGCCAGGCAATTCTGTGTATTAGATATCTTAAGCTCTGTGGAGCATCAGGACAGAGCAGGGAAGGGATGCAAGTGAAGCCTGAGGAGTACCAACCCCAAGCGTTGTATGTAGACAGGCTGCATTGCCCTTGGCCTTAAACCTAGTTCTTTCTGGTGCTGTCGCTACCTTTTGGGCATAGAAACTCAAGTAATTTTTTTTTGTGTGTGTGTGTGTGTGTGTGTGTGTGTGTGTGTGTGTTGTTTTGTTTTGTTTTTCCTATAAAAGGAAATAGAGCTAAGTTCTAGTAATTTACGGGAAATACAATGCAACCCAGTGAAACCAAAGGCACATTTTAAAAGGAGCCTGAACAGGAATGAAGTTTTGGCTGGCCAGCTAACGTGTTGCAATTACTGGAAGTGGTACTATTATATAGACAGAGTTTTAAAAGTTTATCTAGAATGTCCAGTAGTCATAAAATACTGTATGATCTTGTGTTGTCAGGCAGTAAGACATTTAATATGCGTTTTTCCTCTCTTAATTCCTTAGTCTTTATTGATCTAACCGTATTTCAAGTTCTGAGAAAACCAGTGGAAAAACAGAACATGTTATCAGCCTGTACATCAAATGATGTGTCCTACAGTCCATAGCCAAGTCCCAGTCTCTGTAGAATCACAGAATGGTTAAGGTTGGAAGGGACCTCTAGAGATCATCTAGCCCAGCCCCCCTGCACACACAGGGTCACCTAGAGCAGGTGGCTCAGGACTGCGTCCAAGCGGGTTTGGAAGATCTACAGAGAAGGAGACTCCACAGCCTCTCTGGGCAGCCTGTGCCAGGGCTCTGTCACCCTCACTGTCAAGAAATTTTTCCTCAAGTTCCTGTGGAACTTCTGGTGTTTCAGTTTGTGGCCGTTTCCTCTACTCCTGTCAGTGGCCACCACTGAGAACATCAAACAAATTATCATCAAACATCAAATGTATAGTAGACGGAGTTTTCCTGTAACGTCAACATGCAAGTTCTTCCCCTTTCCTTCTCCTAGCACAATATTGCTGCATCTCTTCTGATTGTTCTTTTTAATCTCCTGTTGTCACTATAAATACTCAAAATAAACATTTTAGTGATGCTGTGTGCTGAAAAAAATAGGACACGTCATAACTAGATTTTTTTTTTTTCACTACTGATAACTTAGAAAATCTAAAGAACTGCTCTCTTACCATTGGCATTTTTTCTAATATTCTAGATTTCGCATGGAGCATCCCTAAACGATTTACAGAAAAAGAAGAGACGTGCCCCTCTTCCACCAAGTCCGTCTGCTCCCCCCACTCCTGCCATGCCAAACAGGACAGAAGGAAGGGAAGACAAGCGGATGAGCACAATGGGTGAGTGAGGTTCTTGTCTCTGCATCATCCCTCGCATGTGCTTTGGACACTTGCTGTTCAGCAGTTCCATAACTCAGTCATGCTGTGAGCTGGGGACTTGGCAACTTGAGGGGGGGGAAAAATTCCATTTTTTCTGCAGAATGAAAGTCTGGAAATATGTGTCTGTATGTTACATTAACGGCACCTCCTGGCTACCGTAGGGTAGTGAAAGATAGATGAGTATTCTTTATGCATTGGATATTCGAAAGCACTGGTGGTCTGCCCTATTCTGTGACTTCAAAGTCACTCTAGTTTGATCAGTAAATGGACAGTCATGGGGTTCCACTGAAATAAACTGAAATACAGTCAAGCTAGCTCAGGTTCACCTCATTTTTCTGAATTCTGAATAGATTTTGTTTTATAATCTGAAGACTTTTATTTGTCAACTGACCATATTTAAGGAAGTTCATCTTTTTTAATTTAGTGTTTAGTCCTATTTCAAATTAATATCCTCTGAGTCTTTAGTTAATCAGTAGAAGAAAAGAACTGGTGGTGCTCTGGAAGAAATTCCACGCATAGCTGGAGACAATAAAGAAATTGTAGTACACAGCTGTACAGGACACCACATATACTTTGATACAGGAGGACTGACACATGTTCTCCCAGATTTCTGTCGTTATCTGAATGCTGGCTTATTCTGATCAGTAGAGGCTTTGCCTGGGAGAGGACACCAAGATTAGGCTTCTAGCAAGCAAAGTGATCTTGTCCTGAGTAGAGCCATGAGATGATAACCCCACATATTGGAACTTGTTTTTCAGTACATTAAGGGAATCATTCTTCAAGTGCCATAATGCACTCAGTGCGCTCCAGTTCATGCCTTTGACCTCATGTTTCATAAAGTGCCTGAGACATAGAGATATGACATCCTGTCATACATAATTGCTTACATTGCGAGTGCCTCACAGTTTAGAAAGAAACCTCTTGGCTTTGTTCCAACATTTATTTTCAGTAAATGCTTCACATTTAATGTTTCAGCATTTATGTAGCAGCAGGAGTCCATTATCTTGTGACATGTTCGACTCCATTGACATCCCTTAAAGCCCTCTAAGGGGAATGTTATCACCGTGCCATATAATACAAGACTTTTTGGAAAATTGGCTTTCTGTTAACCATTGCTGATGTCACAGCCTGTCATTCCAGATGTCTTTCCCTATTACAGCAAGTCACTTAGTCATGGCATTTGGTGCTTTAACTTTCTGTAAGTGTTAATTTTATTTCATGGCAGTGCTAGGAATGCTGCGGATGAAACAGAACAGACCACTTCTTTCGGCTGAGAGCTGTATACATAAGGGCTTCTTGGCCAGCCTCTGTTGATGTAAGGTGTCGTAGTATCATTTACTTTAATGTAGCTTTGCTGGTTTACACCGACAAAGAACTTGTCCCACAGTAGCCCCAGCCTCAGTGCTTTTCATTTTCTCCCGCTTTCTTGAATGAATGCCTTCATTAACAAGAGAAAATTACAGCAAGGGAAGGTTGGTGAAACAGCCTCTCTTTGGGAGCTTTGCAAGAAAACGATGAGAAAGCACAGATGGCTCAGAACACAAGAGGGAAAAGGTGTGAACAAAGCAAGACAGTAGTGAAGGGAGAGAAAGTGCTGCGGGAAATAAAAGTGTGATGGAGAGAGGATTAAAGATACCTGCGTATCTCCCAGCCTAGCCAGGTGAATCAAAGCAGAAGAGCCTATCGAAAACTTTCTCAAGTGGGCAAGTGGAGCTCTTGAAGTATTTAACACTGAATTGCCTATTTCAACTCTGAAGGACTGTGCCCATTTTTCTCAAAGCAGTCAGATTGCCTGCAAATGGTCAGATCCTTGTCCTTGTATCTTGAATCTCTAGGAGGTAGTGATTCTTAAGAACATCTCAGTGAGTTTAATCCATTCTCTCCCCCTTGGTGCTTCATCCCTTTTTGGCAGCACCAGTGCCTAAGGGTATAGGAAGGGTCATAATAGCTCAGACCAGCATCCCTCTTCAGCAATGGCTGATAGCAAATACCTAAGGAAGGGTGTAAGAACAAAATGTCAGGCAGTCATGTTTCCTCTCCATGTGCTCCCCAGCCTCTGAGGACTTTCTGAATTGCAAGATCAGCATTTGTGGAGATAATAAGCTAAGGATTAATGCATCTCAAAATGCCCAAGTCAAGCCTGGAAGATTGGTTGATGCAAATTCTCACTTGTATGCATGTGAAAGTCAGAACTGGAGCTTTAAATAAGTCTAAAAGAAAGTTGGAAACACAATAAGAAGCTACAGGAGTCCTCTGAATTTGCAGGGAATGCCACAATTAGCCAAGTATGACAATAGTGAATGTGTTTTCAGATATAGATCTGTGAGTCATTGCATGTCTCTGCTCAAAGCTAAAAAGGGAGGAGATACAGCTTCAGCAAGCGTCAGCTAGCTCTAGGTCTGTGTGTGACAAACTGGCAGCCGTTTTTGACATTGCAGATGGTTAATGCAATACAGTGAGTGCAAAGGTGCATGATTTTTTTTTAGCTTATTTTGCACAGTGCTGAAATAAACTCCCAGCTAAAGTTCTAAGCATTTCCATGGATAGCTTTAAACACTGTTGCAAAGAGCAGCTTAATCAGCTGCTTCTCCACAATGTCAAAATAATAAAACAACTTCTGAGAAAAAAGGAAAAAAATAAAATCAAGATGCCTTTCTAAAAATACTAATCTGAAGCATTTCTATTTTTCTCTCAAGGAGCCAGGAAAGTAGTCACATAACGATTCTAGAGGTCAAAAAATTGAGGCAGTTTGTCACTTGAGGAGATGAAAATAAAGTACATTTTTTTCACATGTTCTCATGTGCTCTACATAGGCTTTTTTTTCTCACACTTTTTTTCCCCCCCTTTTTTTTTTTTTTTTTTTTCCTCCTTCCTTATATTTGCCAAAAGACTAGTGAAGGTTTGTTCTGATGTATGTGGTGGGCCTGATTCGGAACCCATGGCCATCAGCTTGAGAGAGGTCTAGTTTCTCCTCCGATATTTATGTTGTGGTAGATACAAGGAGAACGGGGTCTGCAGAGGTGTTGGGCATGGGTAAAGGAAAAATCCATGTATGTTTAAGATGTAATGACAGACAGAGCAATCATTACCTTGGCGATGAAGTAACTTGAAGTCCATTGATCCCCTGTAGGTGAAGGACGGCAGGTGCCCCCAAAGCCTCCTAGAGGCAACCCGCGTGGTCCAGCCCAGTTAGAGATCCCCCCGCCCCCACCTTACCCTCCTCCCGACACAGACAGGACGGATGCAGCAGTCCCTTACAGAGGAGCAGATGTTACAGCACCCACAGAGCTGCTACCTAAACGTACGTTACAAAATATACCTATTTGTGTCTCCTCTCTCTTGATTGTTACTCTCAGGTGTAACTTTTCCAGACTTTCTTCTCTGCTCTTTAGGCATTCCTGTCTGTTTTTTTCCCCCCTCTTCCAGCCTGTCCTCTTTTGAAATGCCCAATGCAGTGTAACTAATTACTATAACACAAATGAGCACTAATTACTATAACACAAATAACTCCAAACGTGTTTGGAGATGGTTTTGCTGATGATGCCTGGCCATTCTGTAGAAACATTTAAAAACAACCATCCGACCATGTGACTTTGTGCAGTTGGAAGCAAGACTTGTTTGTCGCGTATTGATTTTTCTTCTTTCTTTCCTGATAAATTCTTATGAGAGCCAGTAGATCTATGGGTCTAGATTGGAAGCTACTGGATGCCTCCCTTCAGGAAAATGCCACCATTTACACCAGCTGTATATTGCTACAGGTTTTCCTGTCTCAATGGGTACATCTTGACGTCTCTGGATAGTCCTTTGTGTGCTCTTCCCCTTGGGGCACAACTACTATGAGACAAAAAAAAATCTGACGTGGGTATTTGCAAAAAAAGCATGTTTTCATACCACATATCCATTGACTGCCTTTAAATCTCTGTATGTACTCCAGGCCTTTGACCATGTCAAATACTCCCTGTGGGCTTGCCCTGCACACCCAAGCAGCTCTTGCAAGGCAGGGAAGCTCTGCTCGCTGCTTTGAAGGTTAGAAGAAAAGGTCTCTCCTAGCCAAAGGAGAGGGAAGAATCACCATGAATGTCTCCTTACTTGACAAAGGTCTTTTCCAGGCTGCTTTCTTCACGAAGATTATTCTGCAGGTAGCTCTTGCTCTCTGATATAATGATGTTGGTGTGTTTGAGTATCAGCTAAATCCAAAGCAGGTGCAGAGTGAGAAGTTTTGTGCTGAGAAGGAAATTGAGGAGATCGATGCCAGCAGAAAACTTACATCTTTTTGAGGATTAAGTAGCTCATTCTTACCAGCCTATACACAGAAAACATGTCATAGCTGAAATATTTTCTTTTTTATTTTCTTTTTACCATCAGCTTGCCTACACTGTTTTCTTTATTAAAAATCTGTTGTGGCCTTCTTTGCATTAATATTTCATTTTCATCTGAGTATCTACCTTTGCAATATTTAGAGATACTTTCCTGATTTGTCCTGGTGATCAAATACACTTGAATCAATGCAGCTCTGATTTTATCAGCCAGATCATTTGCTCTTAAACAAACACAATATCCTAGCCAAAATTATTTGATTAAGCTGGTATATGGAAACATTACATGAGCTTTTATTATCCTCAGCTTACTGAGAACTAAGGGATAATGCTTAGTGGATATTTTAGAGACGTAAGCATGGAGAACGTTTTAGAGACTTAGTGTTGAAAAAACAACACCAAAAAAATCTGAACTACGTGCTGCTGTACCAAGTCATATGATGTTTGGTGTGTATGTGTATAGATATATCCCATGAGAGAAAGCAGCACACGTGACAAATGCTAATTATATTGCCTAATGCCGTTCTGGAAGGTGCACAGATACCGTCACGATCGAGTGGTATAAGAACAGAGTTTTGCAATGAGGTTTTTTTATTGCCTGAGAATGCCCCTAGCACTACAAATAGGGCTTTGGCGGTAGATTCAAAGAACAACAGTTTCCAGTCCTTCTAATTCTAACCACAGTAACTGTTTTCTCACAGAACAGGCTGAGAAGGAGAATAAGCTGCTGATGCCAGATATTGATGAAAGGCATATTTGCTCTGAAATCACTCTAAAACCAACTTTCCCTGCTGAGGACTGTGGTTGTCTTTTGCCGAGTGGGCGAACGTTAGCACCAGTTTTGTCTTTGCCAAGATTGTCATTCCCATTCAGAAATAAAACTTCTGTGATCGTGTGGGGTTTGAATTCCTGCCGCTGATCACCGTGATCTGCCACTGTTGGTGAGGCTCCGTGCCCCACCTCTCAGCCCTTCCCAGCGAGGACGCAGTTGTCCCAATGTGCTCGGAGAAACTCCCGTTGAGGAATCCCCATTTCACAGACCATGTGGTAGTCGCTCTTCATGGAGGTTTCCAAATGTATGTAGAGCCATAGTCATTCATGAATAGGTCCCTTACTTGAATATTTGAGATTTCGTGGATGTGATAGTAAGAGTTACTTTCCCAAACAAGAGTGTAATTGTCATGGTTTTTTGCTCTTTAATCTTTCTATTCTTCATTAAGTTGAGCTTTCCTGTTAATTTTTGAGCTGATAGACCTTTAGCTGCATGTTGTGTGCATGGGATTTATGGGGTCCTTTCTTGTCTTACTAATCAGATCGTTCATGGCTTGTGATTTTTAAGATGGCTTGCGCCTTGGTAATACAGAAATGTCACCTCTGTTGCATGGAGTTTACTTACGTCACATAGATGGCAAAGATCTTAATAAGTCATCAGTGAACTCTCTACTAACAGTAGGTAAGGAACACACATATTGAAGATTTGCATTACCTAGCGGAGTAATCAAGTGGACTGTCTTGAAATGTTTGCAAGTGCATCATTAGAACAGATTTATTCCTCCTATGAGCTGTATGAAATTTAAAGGCTGCTTGAAAAAGAATAATTCACCTTCTTATAGAGTGAGATTTTGAGATTAAACACTCTAAATTGACTTCACTCTTAGCCTGGATAAAGTACTACTGAAGTCAGTTTGCATTGTGTAAAGTTTGGTGATTGATTTTTAAATTTCTGAAAGTGTTCTGGTATTAAGAAAAAAAATGAAATGATGATTTCAATATGTCTGTTTCAACTGCAAATCAAAACAAACATCACAACTAGAAAATTTGAAGGGTAAGGAGGAGTGTATGTAAGTATTTTCTAGTTACTTTGCACAGATGACATTTATACTACTAGCTGATGGGTAATGCAAGGTTCATTTTAAGGGACAGGGAGAATAGAAAGGAGCCTTGTGCCCATATGCAATTTTTAATATTTTATGTGATACCATTGATAATAATGGGTAGTGCAGCCCACATTATGAGAGACCTGACAGTTTCACAAACAATTTCATAATGTTTCTTCAGACACTGTCAGTGTATCTAGTCTTGCACATTTGTTAGGGACAGTCTAACTTGAAACAAAAACAGGTAGAGAAACTCAGAGAGAGGAAACTACATGTTCTTAGATGTCGTTTCAAATTAATTGAGAACTGCAGACTGCTGAGTGGAAAATTTTGCCCACCTATCATAACACAGTGCTGCAGAAGGCAGCTGACAAACAGCGCAGCCTTTTCTTTCTTAGTGATGGTCTTCAGAGTGTGAAGACATGTCTGGAGGGGCTGTGGAGGCTCACACTGCTATCATTTCTCTCCTTCCTAAAGCCAGAGCAGAGGGTAGAGCATGAAGTTCAGACTCCAAGATTATCTGGCACGTTACCTCACAGATGATTGATACTCAGTACAAGTAGAGCCAAATTCGTAGACATATTGAATATCAGGAGGTGTCACGCTGGAATCAAGTTAGCTTGTATATGAAGCCAGAAATCAGTCTTGTAGTGAGAGGGGGAGCTGTGGGATTGCACAATGCCCCTGACATGCAAGGCATGTAAATGCACCTCTTTTGGGGAATCACATTCTTTAAGGTATATATTAGCCATTCTGTTATTTTGTCTACACAGTATTTATAATTCTATCATTTTACTCTTTTTTTCCCCCCACAGTTTATTGTTGTGCATCATTCCCTTCATACACCAAGCGCGTCTGACAGACCTTGCCTCTTCCTGTGACCTTCATACCTCTGCACCTCCTGTTGCCTCTGCTGTCCTGATTCTTTCTTCCTTCCCTGCTGAAAAAGAACCTTTTTTTTTTCCTTCTGACTGAGATTTTGGCTTTCTTTTGGACCTTGCACATTTTCTTTGAATTACTATTGATTAATTTTGGCTGTGGTTCACATTCATTTGAGAGAGATGTTCCCCAAAACTGAATGCTCTGTTATAAAATTCATATATCAACCTCCAAGTGATTATCCATACATTTGTCCTTTGTCAAACAGTTCTCTCTGTTTTGAGTGGCTGTTTAATTTGATTTGGTGCTTCAAAGAGTGTGTGCATGGGGGAAGGTTTCTTATCTTCAGTACTAAGGATTTTGTGAAAACCTTCTAAAAGCGTTTTTCTCATTTCTATCAGTCCAGATACACTATTTTTGCATTCTCAGATATGTTCTGTTTTTCCCCTCATTGTATTTGTTTTGTTCTACTAGAACAGAGCCAGCGCTGGGCACGGCAAAGTGAACCTGAAGTGCAAGATTCTTTCTATACCTTGGCTATTGATCAAGGTACCAAGGGAAAAAAAAAATAGAAACTAAAGATCTGTCAGATTTATGAGGGGCCTAAAGGTATACTGAGAATCAGTACAAGATGTGTCGATTCATCAGCTTTATGTCTGCTTTCATACAGATACTTACTATGATTGATTTTATCTTGATGCTGGAGACATCCTATGGAAATCCAAGTGTGTGTTCTGTTTCTGTTACAAAAGATGCAAGCACTGTTTGCTCAAGGTAAATCTTGTTCCACAGGTCTACTTTTTCAGTTGTAATAGAAATATTCAGTGACTTATAATTAAAATATATCTGCTATAACATTTTACTTACCTAGAAATTTTTTTGCTGAAGAAAGTTCTTCATGTGAATGGCCCATAAGGCATGTATTTTTAATCATTTTGAATTATAAACATAGGTTTTATGAGTTGCAGTGGTGAACACACCCAGGTCTATTCTGACCTCACATGTACCGTGATTTAAGACATCTATGTTATTTAAATGAGCGAGTTGCAATACATCACTCTAATTTAAGTCATGAAAAATGATTATTTTACCCTCAAGCAAATAATCATGTACATCTTGAATCCTTTCCAGGTAGGCAAAATGGAGAGTAAGAAAGCAAAGCATTCCTACAGATAATATGAAACATAACTAAAAGAAGTTTTGACTTTTTAAATACAAATATGACATATAATTAATAAGTTTTAAGTGGTGCCTTGGAAAGTATACTTAATACCCTAAGGGTCTTCTAATAAAAGTGGAGTAGAATTGAACTTCGTAATAGCTTCTTAAGGTGAGACAATGGTTTCATTGTAATTCTCCTGTCTTTAAAAAAAAAAAAAAAAAAAAAAAAAAAAAAAAGTAGGTGTTGACAATGTGAAGATTAAGAACCTAATTTACCCATTCTCATTACTCTATTTACATCCTGTTTGTAACTTCATGAAGTTACATGCCCTGTGGAGTTAGCACTGGTATAAAAATGGAATAATGAAGTGGTGAAACAAAGGTTTTTGCATTTAATAGAATATTCAAGTGAGGTAAAAGCAGTTCATGGCAAATACACCATTGACACCAGTTTAACTCAATGGAAGGCTGAGTTTTCAAATTAATTATAATTTTGAGGGAAAAGCTCCCTTGCCTTGAAAGAACACAACTATGACCCTCTCACATAGCAGAGAAGTTTTCCATTAAAAGGTATCTGCTTCCAGGTGGTCGGCTCTAACCTTCAATGCCCTACGTAAATGGTTAAAAAAAGCATTAAACAGTAATAATTAACTTTCTGCCCAAACATGCAAAATTTGTCCCTAAAAGTGCTTCTAGGAATTACATTTTCTGTGGAACTTCCATATAAAATATTCCTTGACTCACTTCAGCTAGCCAGCTCTGTCTTTTGGATTAAAAAAAAAAAAAAAAAAAAAAAAAACTTCTTATAAACTAGCTCATATTCTTTGTTTTTTTTTAACAATTTCATCAATACCAGCACATATATAGTATTAAACAGAAATAACATACACACAAAAAAGAAAAAACTAAGTTAAAACTGGTGTATCTTTGTAAGAAATCTTCCTAATTATAAGGAATTATTACTTACGCTGTAGCAGCAGTATGTTATTTAAAACCTCGCATTACTTTATACAGTGTGGGAAATAGCTTTCAGTGATACTCATTAAATCCAAATCTATTCAACAGAATTGCATAGATAGGCTGTTAATGCATAAATAATGTGTGTGCAAAGGGAGAAAGTGTTTAAGCTAAATACAAACATGGGAAGGCAAATTTAATGGGAACTTCAGTTCATGAGCACCAGCTTAGTGCCAGAATGCTCTTACTGAAGCCCTACTTACTCTAGGCTTCAGCCCAGGTTTTCTAAAAAGGCCTTGACATTCTGCTCCTGGAAATGAAAGAGAAATTTTCTGTCATTTTCAGCGAGAAAAGGAAATGACAGCTGAGGTATTAGGATAGAGTCTTAAGTTAACAATGATGTAAATGTACAGAGGTTTCATTTTACTCCTTGCATTTTATCCATGAATGCAACAGAAATTTGATGAGAATGGCATGGAAAGGTTAAAAACAAATGTGCTTATAGTAGAGTTTTCCACCTAGATAGTCTTACTGGAGTTAGTAAGAAATTCATTTAATTTACTCAGCCCTTTTCTTTGCTACTGACTTTGCATGTTCTTCTTCAGCGCAAGGTATTTCGAGTGAAGAAAGTGGAAGGGAAACTCTTGGAATACTGGAAAATACTACTGATCCCTTTACAAGGAGGCAAAAAGGCATAAATAGCTTAGAAATCAAAGCAGTTCAAGTATTAAGACTCCAGGGCCGATGAAATTCAGTGTGCTTAGGAAATAAGGCCATACAACTTATGATGAATCCTATTCTGATACATGTTAAATGTCTTCAACTCCTAAAAATTCCAGTGAAGATACATTAGACTAAGCTCCATGATGCACAAATTTTACTTAACGGCTGAAGAAAAGTTTTTGCAGTTATTTTGACCACCAGAGGGAGCCGACGTTGTCATGTAGTTGGAATAGGTAGCAAGTAAGAGCACTACTAGAAGTAAATTTTAAGTTAATAGATATTCCATTTATACAAAGATTTTCAATCTTTAAGAATTTCATAACATAGATATTCCATTTATACAAAGATTTTCAATCTTTAAGAATTTCATAACATTAGGCATAGTTAGTGAATTGTTCTCTCCAGCAAATAAAATAAAAAATATATTTTTTCTAGCTTTTTACCAATTTCATCACAGATAGGAAAACCAAGATAAATCGTGTTTGTCTGTCATGCTATTTTGATGACTGCGTCCACACTTAAGCTCAAATTTGTGCTGTAGCCATTCTTGCGGAGGACGGTGGCTGGTGTGTCTTCTCTCCCTGCGTAGACGTGGCCTGAGTGTGTGTGAGAGTTGTGTCCTGGACGTGGAAGTTAGGGAATCGAGCTTGCCTATGCCTTCAAGAAGTGCCTAGCGGTAGGTCTGGGTTGGTGTCAGTGCAGAGAGAGTTGTTCTGCTAGAAAGGTTTATCGGTGTGAGTTTTAGCATTTTGAAAGCATGTGTGGATTATTTGAATAGCCATCCTCTTATGCAGACAGATATCTTCATTACCAGCAGATCTGTCATTCAGATAATAAAACTGAGGACGGAGAGGTTTTTCCAAATATCCTTAGATGTCTCTTCTACATGTCATGACTTCATTTCATGGTTTTTTTTAGGAATGATCTAGGAGCATAGAAATTTTTTTTTTTTCCTTTTTTTTTTTTTTTTTAAACGGAGAGAGTGAAATTAAATGCAGGAGAAAATCTTTCTCTTTTTGCTCCTTTTGAACTAGAGCTGACCATGGGGTTTGGAGTGCTCAAATAAGTGCCGGGTAGAGGGATGATAGATGATCCAGTCAGTGGCGTGATAAATTGCAAAGGCCTGTGATGCATTTATGTATTAAATATGATGCATTTATTTATTAAATATATGCCCTGATAATCTATCGGGTGCCTATCATCTGTCCCTATACTCTGTAAACGTACAATAAATTCTGTGGGCATGACATTTATTATACCTGTTGCTTTCACAGCTACTTTAAGGTGGTCCTGCAGTCTCTCTGAGTATAAAACACCTCGGTGTGAGAATCAGACCCCGTGTGTGTCTATAAGACAGCAATTCTGTCCTAACTTGGCTTCAAGTCATTACCATGACTCTCAATATATATTTAGTACATGCAGTAGGCACCATTTAACTTTCCAAACTAAAATACATGTTATTTTAGAAGACAGAATGTAACTTATTCCATCCCTCCAAAATTACAGCCATGTTGTTTTCTAATGTCACTGCAAAACTATGAACTCCCCCCTCAAGGACAGTGAGACAAACTTGCAGTCAGTTTTGCACACTTCTTGTTCAGATATGTCATGTATAGGATGTGAATAGGCTCCTGTGTAGCACCCGTAGGACTAGGTGACTGTCGTTAACATTCATCAGAAGTTGACAGAACAACAAAAAAGACAGTTTACAATTTCCTGCTTGTCCAGTACAATTTATGCAGAATAAATTCCACTCTTTTTGTTGAGGCAGAGAAGGGGGAAGATGAGCTTGCGTTCTTCTGTGTAAGAGTTGTCTGCCTTATTACTTACCAGTCTCTGTATATTATTTGATGATGATCTGATCTTGAGTGGTAAATAACCATTGAGGGGCTCCAACTCAGCAGCAAGAGGTAAGTATTTTAGAACCTGAAAAAATACAGTTAGATACTAGTTCCTGAAGTTCCATCTTGAATGCAACTTCAACATGAAATTTTGCTAATCATTTCTGATAAGTCAGTCCTAACTTAGGGTTGTCCAATCTGTTTCATTTTCTCATTCCTTGAGAAAGGCCTGGAGAAGGAGAGTCAGTCCTGGGTAAAGGTAAGACTGCTTGAAAAGGGAGTTTTATATATTCTATTCTGCTGCCTGCCAAAGTACTATGAGTACTACCTGGAGCTTTGCAGACTTTGAGGCAGAGATCAGCTCTAGTGTAATGGAGGACAATTCCTTGACTAAAACAAAATATTTTGTTTACCCTGTTCGTGGAGCTGGACTTCAGGAAAGCAATTGTTCCTTCTAATCTCATGTTCCTGATACTTAACTCTTGACCAGTTATTTACTGACTTCATAAAGTGTGGAATAAGTCTTCGCTTCATTCCTCATCCTGCATTCCCCTGCCCCAAAGGCAGAGACATTTCTCTCTCAATTTCCTTGCAGCTTGGTTCTGCAAGCTGAGTGGTCTGTCAATAAATTGCAAATATTATTCCAAGTGGAAGTGAATTCTCAGTTTTCCTCTTCCTCGGTCAAAATAAAAGAAGCTTAACTCTGTGAACCTTTCCTATAATACATGGCTAGCATGGTAAGGAGTCGCTGTTGCCCTTGAACCAGTGGGATTTGGAGAAGCGCTGGCGCCCACGCAAGCAAGGGAGCTTGCGCTCTGTCTGTTGCAAGCCGGGCTGAACGTCAGGCTCCAGCCGTGTGCGCACGTGTGGTTTGTGTGTGTGTACGGGCCTTTTGGAGCCTTGAACCGAGTTATTTAAACGGAGTTCTGCTGGATTTACACATAATGGGCCAAACCAAACTTGGAGGTTGGCATTTCAAATGGCATGGGAATTTATTGGGCAAGGTCCTACTGATTCAAAGCAGTCGTTTACGCAGACCACTACAGAAAGCAAATGGATGAAAATTTTGGTGTTCTCTCTTCCTCGTAGGTGATAATACCCATACCAAAGTGCTAGTCCGTCCTTAGAGATGCTCGTACTCAGCTTTTCCCATTACCACTTCTAAGCCCATAAACGCTCACTAAAATGACTGCCTGCTTTCTTCTAAGAAATTGAGAATTCTGGCCATGCACAGTCACTTCTGGGTTTTAAGGCCTGAGGGAGCAAAAGGCTGAGAGCAGAGACAGAGCCTCTTTTGTCAGCTCCTTTTGTGGATCCCATAATTGGTTCTTGGCATGGAGCAAAGAATTACTTTCCACCCTAGAGTACCATAAGCAAAGGTGGGGTGTAATGGAGGACAAAGACCTACAACAAAAGAAGACAAAGGAAGGAATGAGAAAGGACAGCTACGGCTGACAAATGTGTCTTCTTGTAAGGCTATTGTGATTAAAAGGTAAAATAAAGTTGCTAACAGTGGTAGTTTCTCATAAACAGCGAAGGCCTGGTAAGGAAAAGTCCAGTCACGTTAAAGCAAACAGCGAGAAAAGCCCAGTTGTACATCAATGAAAATTATCGATATCCGATTTTAAAAGTGTGTAGGTTGGCGGTTTGCTGCTTTTTTTCTCCTTTTCCTGTTCCTTTTCTCAATTTTTTTCACTTGACAAGTTAATAACAAAACAGGGAAAATATTTTTTTCAGTTTATAAAAACATGAAAGCTAATTAGGAAATACTTTCAACACTTTTTCTTAATTAAAAGAAAAAAACAACCGTCTCTATTTATAATGTGTGTGTATTATGTGTAACAGTCAAGACTTGAATATAAAGAATTCAGGAAATTCTATTAGCAAAACTTTAGTTTAATGCAAGAATTTTCTTTCCTTGGATGTTACTCATAAAAGAGCATTTTGGAAGCTGAACAAACTTGTAGACTTGATATACAGAAACCTCACAGTGGGCTGCTGAATACTCTAGAAGGGCCAACACTTCCTTGTATTGTTAAAAGTAGAAGCTAAAGACTTTGAGGACTATTACAAGAATGCATGATATGTTGGGGTTTGTTCTGAAACTCTTATTGAGTAGTCAATCTCTGCATATCAACAACCAAAAATGTCACAATTCTGTTTTATTAGGTAAAACTTACCCTCTTTCTCCTCCCCAAATTCTTTTTTCTTTTTTTCCCAGCGTTTCCATTTGAATGTTTATTATTATCAATTATTTATTATTCAAAAATACACATTATTTGAAAACCACTTTCTTCTTGCCCTCTGAAAATTAAAACAATAAGCTGATTAACAGATCAGTCAGTTGAGAAACATAGAACTCAAAGTGCGCAAACTTTCCAAATGAAAATATTTGTTTTTAAAAAAAAAAAAAAAAAGCTTGTACTGTAATTTGCTTGTTTGCTCCACTCCCTTGTGGATGTGCTCAGCTTCCTCTATACATGGCAGCTTTTCTGCTCTGCGCTCATCAAGCTGATCAGTGTGATGGAGATGTTCCTCACAGGAAACCACTCGTCTTCCGCCGCCTCTTACAAATGACATAGGTTGTACCAAAAAAAAAAAAAGAGTACACAAAATATACATCACTTTTCCTAGTATATGGCTTTGGCAATATATCGACTGAATGTTTTTACACAAGAAAATCCTTGCACAAGGAAACTCCTTGCATTTTCTCCACAGAGTTAAATTAGTACCTGTAAGAAACTCAGCAGACTGAAACCATTGGAGACAGAAGTCTTTAAACTTCCTGGCTGTAATATGTACAGTAATAAGAAAGTGCTGGCTTGATTCAGTCCATGTCTGATAGGGGCCATCTTAAGGTGAGAGGACGGTTTTATACTCTCATGTTAAACTTACGAGAGCAATCGGGAGGTGAAGATAACGTTTTCTAAGATACGGTGGCCAGACAAATCCATTTAAAATTTTTCTGAGCACAATCCTTTTTTGTTGTTGTTGTTGTTGTTGTTGTTGTTGTTGTTGTTGTTGTTGTGTGTATTTTTTTCAGAAAATTTTTAATCCATTCATTGGGTTTTTTGAAATATTTCTGGAAGTGCTCATTGTAACAAAGAGTGTTTTTCTTTATTTTCCTTTTTTATGTGAATTCTTTTTGATTAGAAAGGGGGTACAGAGAAAAGATAAACAAAATGAAACAAAGCAACAGAAAAACAGAATTTCATCTTCCTGCTTCTCAAAGGTAGAAAGGATGTTAGGGTTTGGGCATTTTTCTTTTTCTTTTTTTTTTTTTTTTTCTTCCCTTGTTTTCTTCCTTTTGTCCCCACCCCCTTCAAGCAGTTCTTTAAGCATCTCTTTGGGGCTTCTGCCTTAATGACTCCATTCTCTGCTGTCTGAAAAACACCGTGCTCTAGTTGAAGCTTTCCTACAGTTCAGAGCATCTCTCTGTGGTATCTCTGGTAGATTATAAAGGGTGAGATATTCTGGCAGCAGACATATAAAGTCTCCTTACTCTGTCATTCTACCGGCTCATGAAACTTTTGGAACTGAGCTTTAAGACTGTTTTCCTTCCCGACTAATTAAGTAGAAAATGGCCAACAGGTTTAAAAGTTACTGGAGGGCTTCACAGACAGACTCATAAAGATACTCAGAAGTGTGACCTCCTAAACTTATTTTCCTTAGGAACTGAGGGTAAAAAGAGAGAAACTCAAAGACATGGACATTTTTCCCACTGGAAAAAAAGACCTTTTAAGCTGATTCTATCCAGAATTAAGCCCATTAACTTAGGTAAAAGGTTCCCAAACAAACTTGCCTGTTTTCAGGATACATTCATACTAAACTTTCAGATTCTAGACATGGCCCTGCTCCAGCAAAGCACTTAAGCATGCTAGATCAGATACCCCATTATATGACATGCACATTATTATTGAACGGACTGTGTAAATGCGAGCCTTAAAATGCTTCACTTGAATTAAAATGCAGATAAACTCTCCCTCTGGGGATTCCTCCCATGCAGGAGATACCTGCAGCTTGCATTTTAATCAGTGAACGGCCTCATCCTGCTTCCCTTGAAGTCACTAGAAAACCCCAGCTGATTCGGGGGAAGCAGGATCTGATGCTGACAGAGCAAAATGCGAACAGAGAAAACTAGGAGAACTTATTCCTAATGGATGTTTAGATGAGGACCTGTTTCCAAGGATCTTCTCTAGAGTCTGAGTACTGTTCAGAGATGGCATTGCCGTTAATTAACATTTCATTACCTCAAGTAACTGACATCTAGAGCGATTCAGGGTGCGCTACAAGAAGTAGAGCCCAAATTGGTGCTCATGATACCCTTCATTTAATTCCTGTTCTATGCAATGTCTTCTTGGTTGTGCTTCTGTTACCCAAAAGAGTAGAGGTTGTAGGAGATCTTCAGAGAGTCACTTGATGTACCATGTACTCAATTTTGATCTCACAGCTGCAAGGAATACTTTTTTTTTCTTCACTAGGCAGCTTGAAAAGATAAAATGTGTTAGTGACGAGAGGTGTTGAGGTGCTCTAGCAGCATCTGGCCAGATAGATACTTCCATTTGCGTCACTGAAAATCTTGCAGCCGCGAGCAATATGATACCAGAGCAATCTCGTCTGAATATGCAGAAAAATATAAAATAATTAAACGTACACTCAGAAAAGTGTGCTTTTCTGGGTTAAAATATTCCTGTAAATACAGCTGCCAAAGTAAACTATGAGCCAAAGTATGTCTGAAAAGCCTGTTGTTTCAGCTTTCGACAGGAAAGCAGGTGTTCTATTAATCATGAGATCCTAGAGGGAAAGAGACGGTTAATGTAAATCAAAAGCTGCATGTCTTTCGAGTACAGAGAAGTATGAAGATGTCTCCTGATCTAAATTTGGAGCTAGCTATTGAAAATCTTTTGTGGAGGTATTTATGTTATTGGTGGTTTGGCTGATGCGTGTTTTGGGCAATTAAATTGAGTTATTTTGTGCCATCCTAATTGTAAGTTAGACAGGTGGTTTGTGCCTGAAACATTTAATTTTCTTAGTGCTCTATCTGACTTCAGATGCTACTATAGTTACTATTGTATGCAAAGATAGAAGGTGATGTAAGACAACATGATGCGGGAACTGATGGAGGAACTGAAGAGCAATATCACAGTTCTGGATGATGAAAATGGCAGGGAGAAAAAAAAAAAGAAGCGATAAATTCCTACTTTGTTAGCCACTTGGGTGCACTCCATTCGGGACTTCACTGTTACCTCTTGGTAACAGGAAAAAAATAGCATTTCTTGCTATTAAGAACTAATCGCCTACATTGGGAGGAATGCCCTAAAAGCATTTTTTTCAAATTTGTTCAACACTGCTCAAACAATTTGCTTACATGAGTATGGCAAATAAGTTTTGTCCTCAAAAGCAGAAAACAGACGATCAAAATTTCTACTTGTACGCATGTAATTCCTAATTATTTTGGTAATAGGTAGTTAATTGGAGATTGACCTGATTCTCTTCTACCCTTCCCCCACTTTTAGATCACTAAATACACTACAGTGAGTAGAATTATGCCTTTTTGATACAAAATAATTTCCCTCCCCTCCAAGGTGTGTGTGTGTGTGTGTGTGTGTGTGTTTATGTATTTGGTTGTAGGAGGAGCTTTTGTCTCCTCTTTGCTGAATTTGCTGACAGATAGTCTCTGGGGAAGGAAGGTGTAATTACAATGCAAATGTGTTTTATGTTTTTTTTTTCCTAGATTGTTCTAGAAATATGAAACTCTAGTAGAAATTTTATGAAATTGGCAACAGTAGAGAAAAAGAGTAAGGAGAATGAATTGACTAAAGCTGAATGCATGGGAGAAAGATGGTGAAGCTTAGAAAGTTGAACAAATGGCTTTTTTTCTTTTTTTTTTGGGGGGGGGGACCTTAAAAATCACCTAATAAAACATAGACTTATTGCCTAGATACACTAATCAGTTTTGATTTTAATCGTTACATTGCACATATTTTTCAAGCTATTTTATCAAGTCTGTAGTCTGTTCTCAAAGGTGGCTCAAGAAAATGGAAATCACCTTCACAGTCCATTTGTTTAAGTTCGGCAATGTGCTTGACTCAAAGCCAGCAACCTCTGTAGAGGATGCAGTTTGCCAGAATCTGTAACTTAAGACTAATAATCACCAGCAAAATGCGGAGAGTGGTTTATTTCTCTGCTAGGTTTATTACATAAGGCAGTCTGGT
The DNA here is from genome assembly GCA_013398735.1 of Nothocercus julius. NCBI lineage: Eukaryota > Metazoa > Chordata > Aves > Tinamiformes > Tinamidae > Nothocercus > Nothocercus julius. The sequence goes on from VZSV01000072.1 coordinate 2,740,175, forward strand.
TTCAGATCTAGGCTTTCCTGTTCCACATGAGCTTGCAAAGAGCCCCATTGTCAATCACTGAAAGTTACTAATGTTGTACATGATGATTTATAAAGTGCAAGTCTGAAGCCCTCTGTTACATACTCCTAAATACATTTCCATGTCCTCCTGCTCCTCTAATACACGGCGATGGTTTGTTCATGGTGTTTTGAATGGCACTGATTGGGCCCCTCTCCTCACAGGCCAATAAAGAATCAAGTAGAGCCAGGGAGATACCTGGCAGCTACTTTTAGACTCCTGTCAACCCAGATAGCGAATACTAGGGGCTGCCATGACAATCTTGTAACTGGCTGCAACGCAGAAGGAATCAAAGCCTCCAAAGAACAATTTTAAACAAGCACAAAATCAGGGAAGAGCAAGGTTCAAGAGAGTGCCAGGAGGAGAAATACAGTTTAGCAGCATTCTAGATCATATGTGCTTTGCAGAGGTCAAAAAGAGTTTTGTGGTCATTGAAGAGAAGGCTGGGAGGTGGGGGGAGGGATAATAAAATCCTATATGTTAATTTTCCCCCGTTGGGAAAATCTGCATTGTGTTGGTGTGGAAATTCTTGTTTGTTTGCCTTTGTGGCAGCTGGGAAAAATAAAGGTCTGAAATGGGAGAGGATAGCAGCCACTTAGCTGAAGTTTTAGTTTCCTCTAGTAGTCTTTGAAGAGCCGGTAGACAGACTTAGCTGGTGCAGCTCTGAGTCTTTGTAACCGTTTTCAGCATGTGTTCGAAAGGGAAATGCACAGCACTTCAGTCTTTGGTATTTGGAAAAAAACAATGAGAGGGACGGGAATATTCTTCAGTTCCTACTCTTTGGTTTCACTCCATCTTGTATAGTATTTGATGTAGGGAACTTTATTGCTAGAATAAGCTCTTGCAACAATTATGGTAATAGGTTTATATCAACCAACAGCAGACAGGCTTAACCTCAAGAGAAATGCTTAATTAGCTCAAATTGGTAAAGAGGTTAAATCAGTGCACACTGCATTTATTTTTCCTCCAGAAAAGAGTTGATGGAGCTGGGAAATCTGTGGCAAGCTTGGGCTTCTCTATGGAAATGCCAAAGACTTGCAAGGTGTACTGGCGGTACATACTCCATATGCACCTTTCTGATTATATGCCTAATAAGATATGTCCTTTGGGAGTCTGTTTATAAGTGCCGAAGGAAGGGACTTGCTCCTGGTTTGGGGTTTTGTGCAGTGTGCATGACTGCAATTAAAGAACCGGTTGACAGAAAGACATAAATGTGCAGCATAAGGCTAGGAAGGAGACTGAAAATATCTCATTATGTGAGAGATGAGAGCCATGCATGACTGCGTGAGTCATCAATGTGCCCTCACGGTGGCGAAGCTCTAGTCCCGTACTGGACTGCACAAGGGAGAGCTGTCATGAGGCCACATCTGTGTCTTTTGCCCAAAAGTAGGTTGAGATTTGGGCAAGAAGCATCCTGTTTCTCTCTGAAACAGGATGTCGTCAATACAGAGCAAAGGCTGCTGGGTCTGAGATGGCTGGAAGACATGTACATGAAGGTGCTGGGGCAACGGGGCTTGTTCAGGCTGCAGAAAAGGAGCGTAAGGATGAGTTAAATGCTGTCTGGCATCTAAAGGAAATGGAAGACAGAGCTGAATTCTTCTCAGAGATGCCCAGCAAAAAGCTAAGAGGCAACAGCCACAAGTTGCAGGTAGAAAAAGTTTATCCTGGCTTAAGAATAAATTATTTCTGGGGAGAAACATCATCACTCAAGGAATGGGTCATGATTTCCCGGTGAGGTTGTGGAATCCCCATACTTGGAGATATTAAAACTGGTCTGCTTAAGGTCTTCAGCAACCCCATCTAAGTCAGAAGTTAGTCCTACTTTGAAGAAGAGGTTAAACTTAAAGAGGAAGATCTACAGAGATTCTTCAGAAATTTAAGCTTACTGTGATTCTAAAAAATAGCTGAACTAAGCCAAAGGGAAAAAAAAAAAAAAAAAAAAGCCTACTTCCTCATCTCAGCTTTTCCCAGAAGCCTCCAGTTTCTGCAACAATTACAGAAATTCAGAAAAAATAATGTTTGGGCTCAATCCCCTGTCACCTCACCATCATTGTTAATGGTGAGAGTAACAGTGACCATTTCTTTTCTTTCTTTCTCTCTCTCTCTCTGTCCCTGTCTCTTTAAAAAAAAAAAAAAAAAAAAAAGCCTACATAAGACTCAGCTATGGTAAGAAGCATGCTGAACTGAAATGATCTCAATTGCCGTGAGTGGAAAGAAGTGAGCTCATTCAGTCTTGTGTTTGAAATGCTACTTCAGTGCTTTGAATTCTTATCCATTGTTAAGTTTTTGGTTTGATGAGCAAAATGAGTAAAATATCCAGAATAGATTGTACCTTTGTAAAAACTCCTGCGTTGATGTTGAGTTGTCCGTTTTCATTATTTCTGTCAATTATTGACACAATAAATGTTTTTTTTCCATTTCTTCTAGCAGACATCTTCCAAATGTCTGAAAAAAAATGTGTTTCTTTTACTACTTTAGTAGTAGTCCAACTTTTACAGCAGATGCAAATAACTAAAGCAGTATTTCATTCTCTTACCTGAAATTTTAAATATTGTCAATAAAATAATTATGTTGTAATATTGAGGTCGTAAAAATTAATTTTGTTTAACCTAAAGATGTTTTTAATATTTTTTACAGTGTTACTTTAATAGGCCATTTAAACTACTGCAAAACAATTTTACTATGTGCAGAAAAAAGTGGAACAGGTGATGAAATCTGAAAATAGTTGCTAACCTCTGAACAAGAGCTGAAGGAATTACAGAAATTCTGTCTCAAACTGTTACAAAGTCCCAGTTATTCACTCTGTAGGAGTTAAATCAGCTATTCCCTCTCCCTCTCTAAAAAATGCATTTGGGTTTGCAATTTCTGTCATTACTGAATGTGGCAGTAACAACCAACAAAGTTGTAAAAACAGATGTTATAGAACTTAGCAAACTGTCATAACTTGGAAAGTTCGGATTTGTGCCTTGTGCCCACTGGACTCGGGGAGAGTGCTGGACTGGGCTTTAGTAAGATGGGCTTTGATTCAGAGTTCATAGGTCTTGATAGGATATACATCTCTTGGGCACATTAAGTCACCTTTTGATCTCATTCAAAGTCGGGGGCGTTATTTTCTTAGTGATTAAAATGAGGATTTCACCTGCAGTAGTCTTCCCATGCGGAGTGCAGTCTAACCTTCATTTCTGGAAGTGCTGAGTTGCACTTAAAACCGGTGAGATTTATGTCTCTGCCCATCATTGGCGTTCTCGGTGAGCACTGTGTACATACATGCCGTACCGAACTGCGTGAACACAGATATGATTCTTCTCAGCGCGGAGTTCAGCGGTGTCTTAATTAATTACAGCATTTTGAGATTAAAGCGACAAGATCTCTTTTGTGTTAAACAAGAAGCTCGCATTCTTTACTGATGAGCTGTGCTCCGCTTTCCCTCCTGGTGATCACAGGCAGCGTTTCTTAAAAACAACCCCCTCGTCCGCCCCCGAAGAAAGCCTTTGTAACTTGTGGTTGACCTAATTGTGCAGCGGCAGTGCCCTTACAGCTAAGCAAGGGGGATCCGGGGGATGAAACTAATTTGGGCTTTGCCGATTCTGCAGCCTCCTGTGTGACGTAGGTAAGTGGGAATGCATGCAGGACGCTGGTGGCCACGGTCTCAGCCCAGTTAGGAATGAGGTGTCGCAGAAATTTGAGAGCAACTTGAGAACTGCAAATCAAATCGCACTCCCTTTGCAGCATAGCACCCCACTTGAAGCCAATGGACTTGGTTACACATTGCTGAAAGCGAGCGTGGTATTTTTATGTGTTTAGAAATAGAGAGTCTTCTGAGGCACAGCGTTGTTTCGGCAGTGCTTTATTGTATCTGTGGCAATCATTAGTCGTGTGTCCATTTGTCCAATCCTGAACTGCTTGTTTAGTATTGTCTGTCACATGGGTATTTTTTGCCTGCATAAGATCTTGGAGATCAGAGACCATATCTGAAATGTTATTGTAATGACAGAAAAGAGAGACACAAATGCTGGGATTCTTCTAAAAACAAATAACCTCAGTCAGCTGCCATTGTGGGGATCACACTGTGCTCAGTGTGTGGTCTTTTCTGCTTCTTCTGGAGAAAATTATGCAAAAGTTGCAAGGCAAAATCTCTTCTACTACTATACATTGTCTCTATGCACAAGTCAGGAAGGTATGGAAGATATTTTTTGGCTCCCGAAGTCAGGACCATTCAGTACGCTGAGCTAGGGTTTTCTCATGATATGTGTCATTAATTAGTAAGCCGAGTGCTCATGCAGCCCAGCATCTTCAGTTCACACTCAGGAAACTTAACAAAGAGAATGGAACGGAGAACAATCTTACTTAATCTACCTAGGGATGTCTCCACTTTAAAATAAGGGTATTTTCTTGCTGCTGTTAGTTGAAACACAGTTGTTAACATGATGTAGAACTGTAGTGTTCATATTTTGTGTGTGTCTGCTCTCATGTTTGGGTGAGTAGTAGTGGAAATCTACTACTAATTCACTGTACTACTATCACAAAGTATATAGTCCACTGCCCAGACAAACTGGTAGACTTGAAGGAAGAGAATTATTTTGGTTTTGTGCAAACTTCTGAATAGAAAGATTCCTCTCTGTATTGCTGTGCTGGAGAATAGAATTGCAGTTCAAGACGTTAAATAAGTGAGACCTGCCGTTGAATAAGGAAGATCTGCTGTTGGACTGAAGAGTGCAGCTAGAGAGATCTAGAGCTGACCGATCCGTTCTCACATAGACCCTGATAATATGAGACTTGTTTTTCTTTCATTGTTGTTGTTGTCGCTATATGGAAAGAAGGGATGGGCAGGGGACCTGAAGTTGGACTTGCTGGATAACATCAGTAAGAGAGTTTTATTACTCCAGTAGGCTAGTAGGGTTGTGTGACTAAAAGGGATTAAATTCCTGAATGGGAAAGTGCAAGTTCTCCTACATCAGAAAATACTTTTAGGCGGGGGAGAAGAGGATCAGGAGATGAGAGAGACAGCTTGGGAAGAAAAGCTTGCCATCCCTGTCAGGCTCTGGAAGTAGGTAACATCTTACAAATTGTTGCCCCAGCTATGTGTGGGGCTAGTTAATGGTGGCCTTTACTACATAGAGGTCTTTTTGCATCAAGGTACACTGCACTGTGCATTACTTCAAAGCTTTCCAAAGATTCCCACTCTCTAAATTGCTTTCTTTGCTATACCATATCTCACTTCATTCTATTTTTAACATATTGTATCTTTTACTAACCAATGACCGTACGCTGTTGTCTGTTTGTTTACTGTGTATTTTTGTGGCTATGATTACTTGGTGATTAATGTCAAATGATTCTTATTTTTTCTTGGAATTGGTTTGTTTTCCTAACAGCTGTTCTGTCATGAGCATGGCATAATGCATGCGTGACATATACTCAGTTCTTTTAATTGCTATCTTTAGTTGGAGTGATCTCTTGGTTTAAATCTGCAACCTAGAGCTAATGTTGTAGAAATTAAGGTCAAAGAAATCAAGTAACGTTTCTTCCAAAGTCACAATAGAGTCTTTGTATCATCTTCCATCATTAATATTGATGCTTGACAGCACTTACAACTTCAATTGTGATTTGTAACCCTGTGAATTTTATTGCTTCTGCTGTCAGAAATCAATTTCAGCACTTAATGGCATCTTGTAACCTCAGTCAAGGAGAATGTTGGTTTCATTTTTATTTTAATTTTACACAAAGCTTCCCTGCTGAAGTGTATCTTAAAATAATTTCTATGATGCATATTTTTCCTCTGACTTTAAAGAAAATACTTCTGTATATGCAGCATAATAGAAATTATTTTTTTTTTTCTCTTTGTTATTTTTACTGGCTTGTCGATTCATATATACTTCAAAAACTTGCACATTCTGACCCTACAGACAGTTAAGTGTATGCTTACTCATAATCATGCTTAGAGACCTGAGACTCCTCCTGTAATTAACATCTACCGCAACTGTTTGCAGGATCAGGCCATAACATACGTTGTTTAATCTTTCTTTTGCTTACTGAGTTTGAAGAAGAGAATAGAGCTCATTCATATTTTCAAATTAAACATTCATTTATTCATCTTTATTGATTCCTTTTGATCAAAAAAGTATGTTTGGACTTGAGTTTGTTGTCTTATTTTTCTGAAATTATTGATATTATTGAGTTCCCTATTACTGGCAAAATTGCAACATGGAGTCCATATTTGTACATTTGCTAAGGAAAATAGCAAAATAATATTTTTCACAACAAACCAAAACCAAAAAAATATATATCTCCAGTAGGCATCGAATTAAAGGAAAGCATGAAAAATTTGTACTGTGTCAGACCAGGTCTCATCACTTGCAACTTCAACAGAGTTAAACATGCAAAGTTCATATCTCTTCATCTCCTTCCTTATAAGCAACTTAAAAATGGAAAAAGTTTTGCTTTGTTTTAAGCGTGATAGTGCCTACTTTTCTGTAACATGTTTTAGTTGATTTTGTATGCTTTGCAAAAGAAATGGCTGTTATTCTCCCCACTTTCACCACAGAGGAGTGGTGAAATAGCAATTCACTCAGTGGTCTAGCAATAGATCTAATTTACCCATTTAGTGTCCTAATTGAGAAATGCTGCCCATTTTTACCTTGTTGTAGACTTCTTATCAAAAATGTCATGATATATTTGCCAGCATGTAAGAGGAATAATAAGATTATGTCATCAGAAGTGGTAACAGTGTTTTTGTTTGTTTTTTTGTAGGGCATCATTTAAACTTTGGTTTATTGTTGAAGTTGAGTTTTTTCTCTTTTTTTTATTATTAGTTTTTATTTATGTCATTCCTGCCATTTCAGCTAAATTTAGTTTTCTGCCCTTTAATTTGAGGAAGCTGAAAGCTCCCATTTTTCTAGTCCTCCAAGAAGCTGGCCCTGGAGAGTTGTTTCTTGAGAGAATAAGGGAACATATTTACAGATTTGATATCAATGTTGTAAAACCTAAATTTTACAGAACAGGTAAGACAAACAGTGTTTCTAAAACCTAAGAGCAAAATTTTCTTATTTTGCAAATCATCTTTGTCATGTATACAAATACTGAGCTCCATCCTACTGCTTCTACTAGAATTCATGTATTTTTCTCCAACTACAAAGCAATGAATGTTGTAGAGATCTGGAACCGATGAAGTCAATGGCAAAACACCCATTGAGTTCAGTGGGTTCAGGACCTCACTCTTGTTGGTTTGATTTATTTACTAGTGAGTTTCAGCTAACTCTTCTGTTTTTTTTGTTTGTTTTGCTGTATTTCATTCAGAGAGCCTGCTGCCTGCACATGATAATGTTTATGTAGTCGATGATGTGGTTCTGGAGCTATCGGAGGTAGAAGAAACAGCGTCAGAAAGCAGCTGTTTTGCATCTGAGGACACCACCGAGGACTCTGGTGTCGTGAGCTCCCCATCAGATATTGTATCTTTGGATTCACAAAACGACAGTGTGAAGTTGAGAGACAAGTGGGTCAATGGCTTCCTGGACTGCGCTGAGGCAGACCCTGCGTGCGGCAGGGACACGTGCCCTGCCAGGGCTGCCAGCTGTGAGAACGTGGGATCCGACAGTGCTCCAGAGAGGTAAGAACCCATTTGCAGCCAACTCTGAGAATATCTTGCATGTCGCCTTTGCAGGGGGGAATCACTTAAATCACAAAATCAACTTCTTTTACTGTCTTCTGCACTTTCCTAAACCAGTACTAATGCCAGGTGACTCCTCCCAGTGCAAAAACTCAGTGCCAAATCCCCTCCGGTGACATACTTGTAGCAACAGGCTACAAAAAAGGTCATTTTTTTGTTTGATCTTGTAGTTACATTTCTTGCAACAAGGCCGCTGCCCTCCAGAGTTAATTCCTCCAAAAAGTATGAAATAGTCTTGTTAGAGTTTGGTTTGTTCTGTAGTACTAATAGCACATGAGGTACTTAAAATTTTACTGTATTTTGAAATAGAAAAATTCTGTGCAGGTCAGGGTTAGATGCAAGTATAAGATGGAAAGAATAAAGCCACTTGAAGCTAGATAGGGAAGGATTGTATTCAGTGAAATTTAGGGTTTGGTTTGTGTATATGCATATGTGCTCGACTGCTGCTAACATCCATTGCAGTTATACCGATAGTGTTCTTTTCAGCATATTCCACCCCCTCCTTTTTTTTTTTTTTTTTAATAAATAAATAAATCAACATTTTCCTGAAGTTTCTGCAAGAATGTGCAAGAACCTGGAATTTAACTAGAAACTGCCTGCAAGCACAAGTGACTCTGACAGTGTTTGTTTGCCAAAACTCACATAGCTGGTGGCACGGCTGCAAAGGGAACCCAAAATTTATAGGACTTTGCAAATACAAACTGGCCAAATAGGAAGTTGAGCCTGCAGCAAGGAGGGTGGCCTGGTGGTACTCACAGGGATCCACTCTGTGTGATGCTTCAGAGTCATGGGATAGGGGCCAGAAATTCCTCTGAATTCTCAGTTGACAGAAAGTCTGTGCTTTCTGGTCTCTCTCCATTCAGCTGCTAATCTGTAGCCCCTTCATAAGCGTATGTATCATGACCTAGTTATTTCCTTCCACACATTTCTGAAGGAGAACTTCATTTTGGTTCATGCAGTCAGGCACAAATTAGGCCAAAGTCAGTATTTACCCTACTGGAGTGATCTTCGTGCTTTTCTTTTCCCATCAGTGTCAACGGGGACAAGGTCAAGTCTCATTTAGATACTTGCCTAACAATGCATTCTTCCCTGTGGTTTGGCCTTTTACAATTTCTTAGATCCTTATGCAGTGTCTATATGGAGGCTTATATAGGCTAGACTAATATAGTAGCTGCAATTAACATTCCAGACCTGATCCCAAAAAAGCAACCTATTAATTTCAGTAGACATAGATCAGGCCTTGTAAGATAATTAGAGCAATCCCAACTTTCCTCCAAAGTGCAGGATCCAAACTGGAAAAAACACATGTACATCCAGGAAAAATAGTAAACGTTACCATAATATTCAATAAAGACATCAAAGAAGTAGCCTTGAAGAGCAATCCTAATCAGTGGAAAATATCTGGGGTTTGTCCTGTATTTTAGTTCAATAAAAGAGGCCATTATAACCAAAGTAATACACTACTTCTTGAAAGTTAGTGTTTTCTGTATTTTTCCCATCAGTGAAAGGTAGACATTTTTTTCCTTTGGACTGGAATTTAGCTTTGCTCACAAATACGCAGACTTTGCAATCATAGAGGCAAAGGGACAATGAGACACACTATGCCCTCAGCCGCTTTGCATGTGACACTCACTCGGGGGATGCTTCACAGGCTGGTGGTCAGAGGCATCCTTGCCAAGCTGGAGGACTGGATGTATGCTCTTGCTCATGAAGTCTAGTATTCTTTAGGCTTTGGGACAGTAAAACTATTACAGATTAGCTTTAGGGCATTGAACATTTGTGACTGATTTTAGTCTTTGGACTGCCACAGCAGAGATGCTGATAGTGCTGGCTGTTAAGCGTTTGAGCTGAACATGCTTACAGTACTTGAAACTAAATCTGTTGCACTCTTAGCTTGTGTTTGTAAACAAGCCAGCTTTGGAAATTGTGCTCTTTTTGCTCTTTTTGAGGTCAAATTGCTAAGTTTTCAAAATTTACTTCCTAAGTGCAAAGGGAAAAAAACAGTTTTTTTTTTTTTTTTAAAGATGTTTGCTTTAGGTTAAAAGAAATGGTAGCAACTTACATATTTTTAGACCTATTTAAAACCTATGAAAATTTTGTGTTAGTGGAATTTGAATCAGTTCTGAGTAGACTTTTGAGTATAGCTAAATCTGGAGAACAACAGTTTCAAAGTTTTGCTCTCAGTCCTCCCCAGCCCACTGGTAAAATATCTTGGGAGCTCTGATACTGTACATGGTTTTTCTGATGAACAAGGACTAATTTTGTGGCCAAACCAGCCTTCTGAATCCCGACTCGAGGTAAAATGTGTTGTTCATGTGAGTAACAGATACCGTGATATACAGAGTTTTAAGTATGTTTCATAAGCTACAAAACTTCAAGGAAAATTATACATGGAGTTTAATAATTACTGTTATATTCTGTCAGTCAATGTACTATGATCAAGTCAATTATAAAAGGAAAATAAAGATATTTGGAGAACGTGTCACGGCTGAGAGTAACAGTAGTTAGCAACAATGAATCAAGCGTCCTCCTTAAGTCTGAGCTCCACTGAAGCCAGCAATTTCATTTAGGGACTAATTTGGAGCAGCCTTTGGAAAAAAAAGCTAATAAATAACAGATATTTAGCTTATCATTGTAAATGGTAAGCTGACCGAAATCTTGGCTTAGCATTGTCCTGTGGAATAACTAATTCATAGGCTTTTATAATTCTTTATATTAAAACCATATTATACTGTGTGTGTAACGAAAAGTGCTCTTAAAGTAGAATCATATAATATTTAGAAAGGGATGAGGCTTTAAAGAAAGCACAAGTGCTGCTTTGCAGGTGTGTTGTGAAGAACCAGAGTGAAAAGAAGGATCAAATCTAAAGTCTTAAGTAGGTTTAATCCAAAGGCTTATTCCATGTGTCAGTGGACTATCAAGAATATTTTGCCATGGTGTTTTCTTTCGTTGATTGCATTTTTATTTTTAATTCACTTTTCGTTGAGCTCCAGGAATTACTTAAGTCTGGGTGGTCTCTGTCTAGCAAGAATGCCTGGCAGCCCTAGAAAATCACAGCAGAGAATTTTGGCCAGGGTCTGCGCCTCGCTCCTCTACTCCGGAATCAAGGGAAGCTCTGAGCTTTCAAGGGCACACTCCTGATCATGCAGTGGATTTGTCTCTCTACAGCAGTGTGTAATATCTGGCCAGGTCAGAAATTGCCCATGTCACTGGCTTCACAGTAGCAACTTCACAGTCTAAATCTTGAAGTTTCCAGAGTACAAAAGCGGAACAGGTCTACGTAAGAGTGTCCCAGTAGTAGGGGTTTCCCACCAGGGTCTTATTTTCCAGTACATGGAGCAACTTGCAGGTACACTCTTTATTTGGGATATTTTGTTTTCTTCTTTTGTGTGCACACAGCTGTCCTCTCTAAGGGTACGTCTGTGTACTGCCTGGTAGAGCAGCTGGAGGTGTAGAGGGCTACCACCGTATGAATAACTGACTACGCGCAACGTTTGACGGTGAACGTTTTAATATGAACTGCTGACTGAACACTGTTGGGCATGGTTCTCTTTCTTCATATCCTTCCTTACAGCTGATTTCTGTGTGTCATGTATCTGTTCAACAAATTTTAATATATAGTGTTAAATGAGTAACAAGAAAACCACAGAGAAGCTGAAATGTTGCTTACGTAGCAGTAAACACATCTCATGATCTCACACTGTTGCAACTCCTGTCCTCCCATACCCCCTCCTTTCCCATCCTGTGTATGGTGTCATCACGCAAGCTCCTTGGGGCAGGGATCAGTCAGTTTTATATGCCTGTAAAGCATCATGCACACCTACTGTCTGGAGCTGTATAAGTAATTACACATTAAAAATTATGTTAAAATAACATTATTAGGGATGCTAAGTCACACGCTTGAACTTAGGTAACATTAATATTAAAGCTGCCAGTGTAACCTTAATTTCCCCCCACTTTGTGCAGTATGATAAAGTCGGTAGCTATGTGATCACATTCTGTTTTTTTTATTTTCTCTCTAGGTTTAATGGAGCCGGTATATCACAGTTTGCTCTCGGTTCAAACTCTGTTCTAAAGACAGGGCTGTTTCATTTCTTCTCGGTCTTTGCATCTTACTCCTCACACTAGTATCCATGTGCCATACAGACTTTAATTTCTCCTCACAGTATTCATGTGGGATTAAAATAGGCCAGTGTCCTGTTTTAGAGTTGAGGCACAGAGAGTCAAGACCAAGTGACGAGGCAGACCATGCAGTATCCATTCTTGCAGAGGTCTGAGCCCTTCATGTTTCAGAATGGACCTCTCCATTCCCTCCAAGCTCTGTTCTTGGAATTCGTTTGACCTTTTAGACTCAACAAAAAATAACAGAATAATGAGGATTGTGATAAAAATTGTCATGCCTGGACCGCCCCTTAGGAAAAGGGTATAATTTCCCAATGGTATAAGCAACTGAATTTAAAGTTTTAAAGGAAGCCTCAATAGTGGGTGGTTCTGTTGGCTTCACACAGAGCAATGCAAACATCTTAAATCATAAAAGTATTAAAATATTTTAATAAATTAAAGAAATTTAAAAAAATAAAAGTGTAAAAGGAATGTGCTAGTTATAAAGGTAAATAAACACAGCATTAGAGATTGTGACTTGACTGGGAAGAGAAATACCTTTCTGAGGTCTTGGTTTACTCACATGATTTACTGTTTTAGTAGCAATGAGTAAGAAGTATTTTCTTCAAGTAAAGTTAGTTAAGGATGTGGACAGAGGAACTCCGCTCAGTTAATGCTCTTGATATGGGTTCAAAGAATCTCGTTTTCTCTCTTTTTCATGTCAGAACGTGTTAAATTTGGCTCTGATTCTGGTAGCCAAAGCTATTGCGAGGAGAAAGGAAAGAATCTTGTTAGCAACCTGAGAAATACTGGCTGTTGGTTACAAAACTTCTATTTTTTTTTGATGATTGAGTTTAAAACAGAAGCTATTGAAAGGGTAGAGGTGGATGAATTAGTTCTACTTAATTTTAAGTCTATTGAAATTCAAATGTTAGAGTTTTGTATTCCGCTAAGGAAAGAAAGGGAGGAAAGAAGTTGGTAGTTGGAGGAATTTAATGATGAAAATGGTCACAGGAAGAAAAACAAAATACTTCATGGAGGAATGCAGACAGGAAGAGGAAGGCTCTAGAGAAAAATAGCAATGTATTTTATATATATGCATACACGCTTGTATATGCACAAAAATGTTCTATATAATCACCCATCACAACATTCTTTGAAAAAGATGGTAAAGATTTATGTTGTTGTTTCTAACTAGTTCAGGTTTTATTTTAGCTGGGTAGATAGATATGTGTTTTACTTTGTTCAAACTAGAAATATACTTTTGAGGGGGAGGGTGGAAGAGAGAGGGTTAAAGTACCAGGAAGAAGAACTTCAGGGGTAAAAAACTATTTAACTAGGACCCAGATGTCTGACAGATCTGCAAGCCTTAGTTTCTTACGCAGTTTTTCTAATTTCCTTCCTTATCTCTAGCTTTCCCTTTGTCCCAGAAAACTCTTTACAATCTGGACATTTTCATGCACTGTTTTGCTGGCAGATGTTTGTGGAGGGAAGATACTGATGATATTATGGTTAAGTAAAGATATTCACAGACATTAGAGCAAGAATCCAGATTAGCCTCTCTGTTAAATTCATACCAGGAGAAATGCCTTATACTTTGAAACTGTAGAATATTTTGCATAGTGGGGAGAGGATTCAGTTGCTAAAGCTGTAGTGTCAGGATCCAGGGGATGAAGATTCTTGTCCTGGCTCTTCTTCATATCTTATTAAAACCAAGAGAAATTATTTGGCTGCACTGTGGCATTTTTTAGCATGCAATGTTATTTTGCACAGGTGATATTGCTGAATTACAAGCTGCTCCACGTTAGTCCGGTTTACTGGTTGTTGCTGTCCCCGTGAGCCTGTTGCCTTTTCCGTTGCGAAGCTGCTGCGAGAGCCCCATGTGTGGAGGGGGAAGAGTGGGGGCATTTTTCGGGCCCATGGAAATTGTAAGCTGCGGCTTACAGAGCCGATGAGAGGACCCTCGGACTGACATATGTCTGGGGGCTCTAAAAGCTTAGATCACCCTGCTATGTAACATGCTTAGAGATTTCTAGCATTAAGGCTCTCAAAAACGCAAAGCAATGCTATAAATATACAAAAGCATTTTCGTTTGCTTTCCGTTTAGGTTTTTGACCGGTCGCCATAGAGCAGATATATAAAAGGACCATAAACTTAGCCACTGTTGAATTACTGTTTCATTTTCCTCCTCATCTATTTGCGCAAGTTTGTATTTTAATCAGGTGATGTTATATCTGAAGGCAGTACCAGACCTATGTATTCTAGGACTGGAAAACAGATTAATTCATGCCTGTGCTGAATAAAAATCATCACAGGCTAAGTGCGGTCTAAAGACCATTATAAGTAAGATGCTATCCCACAGAATTCAAAATAGAACATAAGCTAAAAAGCTTGGTATGGCAATGATATCTGTACCTTGCTCTCCAAAATGTGCAGTTTTTTCTTTTGTCACTCATTCAAGGACATAGAAAAACAAGGTTATGTGGCTTTCAAACAGAATGTCTGTCTGCCTTTTTTTTTCCTTTTTCCTGCTTGCCACTAGCAGAAATCTTGCTTCAAGGACGAGACTGTTATCTAACCAGTTCTAAGTGAGATGTTCTCTGCAGTGTATTAACAGCCCACAATATGCCATTTTAATGGGCTTTGGTCGTGTGAAGCCAGCACCTTAAAGCTTTATGCTTAAGTTCACGGATAGACAGCAGAAGAGGAGGGTCTTGTGGGTCAAGTCATAGCTCAGGTGATCAGAAGGTCTGCCACTTATACTAGCTGCAGTTCTGCAGCCGTTATAGAAAACAGAGAAGGAAACAGAAAAGATAACAAACAAAGAAAAAAACAAATAAACAAACAAACAAAAATAAAACAAAAAAAAAAGAACAGAACAGAGCAAAGGAAAAAGAAAAGAGAGGAGATAGGAGGAGAGGAGGCAGGGAAGGGGAAAAGTCATTTAGCCTAAAAAAAAGGAAATCTTGGAAAAATGGTCCTTAAGGCTTTGTACACTATTGACTAATGTGAAAAATAGTTCCACTTTTGAAGAGTACTTTTCTACGTCCATCAACCAACCAAAAGAAAAAAGTCTGTGAACTCTCTGAGGTTACCTGATGTCACCTCTCTTATCTGGCTGAATAGAAAACCATATTCCAGAAGGATGAACTTTCAGACATAATTCCTTCAATTCACATACATTCAGTCTTCAGATATAGCAAACACAAGACTCTAGGACAGTATTTGGGTAACTTTAAGAGGTGTCTCCTGTCACTTCATCTCACCTACAGCACTTGGATGTCCCCTGTGTTCTGTAGTACCATCTGTCAGCCCCGTATGGGTGTGTTGAACACTGTGCAATAGTTAAAATGGCCCTGAGTTCTTGAGTTTAATAACTGAATCTCCTCCGTAGTCTCTGCACGGCAGTTTGCATAGCTCTGCACTGTGTTTTCTCAGTTATCCTGGAGGTATGAGCACTGCACCTGAGACTTGCCAGAACTCTTGGAATAAGAGCTTCCTTCCAAAAAGAAGGTCAGTTAGGTCAATTTTGTCATTTTTATCATTTATCAAGCAGACCTGCTTGAAGTATAACAAAATGGCAACTTCTCAGATTGCAGATTTCATTTGGTCTTCAACTGAGTGAGCAACTGCAGCGGAGCAGTTATGTGTCATAGCCTGAGCTGGGGGCGGACACTGAAGGCAGTGGTTCGGAGTAGCTCTGCTCAGTCCTTGCTCTTGCAGAGATCCCTGCTGATCTCCGTAAAGTGAGCGACAGGCTCCCATGCACGCTGGCCCTTCAGAGCCTGCACTAAACGCTCCCCAGTGCTTTATTTTTAGCGCCTTGCATTTTACGAGAAAAGCAGCCTAAAGGTTATCAGGTTCTTCCCTGAGTCCAAAAAAGTATGTGTGAGAAAATGCCACTGGTAATGTTTACCCAGAATGTAAAATGCGGTATCGGAATAAGTCTTGTATTTTTCTTGGATTCTGGCCAAAACAGAGCAGTCAACAAAAGAAAAGTGTATCGGGTCAGAAGGAAAGAAGGCTTTGAAAAGAAATTAGAGGCCCTTTTGTTTTCCTTTTCCAAATACTGTTGTATGAGAGAATCTTTTTAGGTGTATTTATATACCCTGGGAGCTACTGGAAACTACCAGACTTTCACCTCACAAAACACATATCACTCTGTATATATTAAATTCTTGGTGTCAAGGATTTCAAGAAGAGCTCTATGGATAGTGTGTATGTGCTGACTTGCTTTTTAGGTGAGTTTGGAGGTGTGTTGAGCAATAGCTTTTTTAGGGACGTGGCAATGCACAAGAAAAGATCTGCTTTTTCTGACACTCACTGCATAAGAGAAAAATAAGAATTCCTTCATTTTCACTGCATTGTTCTCTTTCCCTCAGAAAACTTATGTGAATTGGGTATTATTATCCTAGTTGTCTAGATAAGGAGATTGAAGCCAAGATTGAGAAGCAAATTATGTGTAGTGGCTGCATATCTGCACAGAGGGTAATAAAAGAAACTGCCGCTGCCTGTTGCACCCATCAAGAAGTTAATTTTGCCTAAAGGAATCATTGAAAATTTTCCATTGATTTAAGGGAGGAAGGAGCCGGTTAGCTCAAGGAACCCGTACTGCATGTTTGGACCCACGAATCCCTGTTCCTAGATAAATTGCCCATAAAATTCTCAAGCACGTAGGTTTCGTTACATCCAGGAGAAGGCCCTATCCTGGCCACTCTAGTACTGTGGATTTTGGCTGTATTGTAGAGTGCTGGTACAATGGGGAAAAGCATATAATGAGGTACCAAAAAGATGGTGATCTGTCAGAGCCTTCATGAATTTCAGCCTCCTTCTCTGATAGGTGCAGGCTTGCCTGTTTTTCTTCCAAGATTTTCTCAAGTGGCATGCAAGCACCATAACCTAAAACAGCTTCTGCATAACAGCTGAGAGAACGAGTTTTGGTGCACAGTCTGTACCTTGCTTCCAGCTGTGGACAGCTACTCCCCCAGGACCACCATTGCAAAGCAGTATTTGCCCTCCACACTGTATAGCTGTGCTTGGCTGCTATGCAGGCGGAAAGATTTTCCTCTCAAAAACACTTTCTTCAAGTTTGGCAATAATTATCTTTAAATGCGCTCGTAGGAAAACAAATATTTTTTATTAATTTTGTAAAACTTCTAACTGCAAAACCAGTACAAAGTTGGGTTGGTTCTTTTCTGCCACCTTCAACTTCAGAGTTTTGTTTGCCAAGCTTCTGCAGCAGTCCCAGTACTGCATTAAGCTTAGATCTTACTGCCAGTTTGCTCAGGTGAGTGATCTCATTGAGGGGCGGGGGTGTATATACTTTAGGGTACAGTAGGATTAGAGTCCTACAGGGCTGGTTACCTCCTTTGGAGACTTTGGCTGATTTGTGCCTTCCCACTTTTGGAAGATTTCCTTGCAGGTGTGGCTGACTATTTTTACTGACCCAACATGCATGAACTCACCTTTTTAAGTTCAAGGGAGATAACTGCACGTAGAAGAAGAGGCAAGCTCTAGGGGTGTGTTTGTTTATTTAAGTATAAAAGGAATATGGAAAGGAGAAGTGGATGCAATGCAGTGGGGGAAAGAAAAAAAAATATATATATGTATAGGTCAATATGTGATTTCAGTGATTTCATACTCTTACTATGAGCAGTAGAAAAAAATGCTAAAAAAAAAAGAAGAAAAAAAAAGAAGCTACAACTCCAGAGAGTTGTAGAGAGGGAGACAACTCCCTGAATTTTAGTTCAGATGGCTGTCTCAGAGGGCAGCAGCAA
The DNA here is from genome assembly GCA_013398735.1 of Nothocercus julius. Classification (NCBI taxonomy): domain Eukaryota; kingdom Metazoa; phylum Chordata; class Aves; order Tinamiformes; family Tinamidae; genus Nothocercus; species Nothocercus julius. The sequence goes on from VZSV01000072.1 coordinate 2,757,773, forward strand.
AATAGCATTTAATAGCATCTTGCAGATGAAGAGTTGATCTTGAAAAGGGCCAAGCTGCTGTGTCAGATCAGAGTTAGTTGAGGTGTGGTTAGAACAGAAAATGATATTGTCAATAGCCTAATCACAAGGGTAAAACTTAGATGCAGAGTCACAGCTGAAAATGTTTTGACTGCAAGTGAGGCACAGGTAACAGGGAAAAGTTAGCCTCCCGGTGTGAAATCTTGATTATTTTATTTCGTTACGGTGCTGACTTTTTGGCAGTGCACATGTGGGACAGGTCGTGGTCCTCTCCCAAACTAGCGAGATAGGCATCTCTAACCCTGGTGGCCATCACAGCCAGGGTGGTCGGCACCAAGGGTGGTCGCCACCACCAAGACCCTCTTTCCTGAGAGCGTATTTCAGAGCAACGCTGCACCGCAAAAACAGACCTAACCTTGCTTTTTTGTGCCCTTCCATTTAGCAGCAGAGATGAGGAAAGTGCTTCCAGCTCACGTGACGGCGAGGACTCGCTCCTCGCTGCTCAGCTCCAGCAGACGCTGGCTGACCTGGACGAAGACCTGGAAGGTAGGGAAGAGGGTCCCCTCCAAAGGACGATGGAGCTGGGGCTAGGCAGGAGGTGCCGAGGCGAGCGCTGCTCTGAGAGGGCCACACGTTTCTCACCGAGGTGCTGGGGAGCGGCTCGTGGTGCAGGGGCAGAAGGTGGTGCCGCCCAAGGGGCCGCTCTGACGTTGTCTCTGGGACAGGCCGCCCTGCACGCACCAGCCCTGGGTGTTTTGGGGCTGCTGCATCAGGCTGTCCCTGCATTGCAATATTTGCTACCAGAAGGAAGTGCAAAGCAATTGCAGCCGACTTTGGTGAAGCTGAAACAATACTGAACTTGACTCTGTGTTTTGTGAATAGTGCTTCTGCTTTGTACTTTGCCAAAATGAAGTGGAGAAGGGGAGATTTTTGTACCTCGTGCTTCCCCTGCCTTAGCAGTCTTGTACTCTAAAATACTTTAAAGCTAAAAATAGAAAATACTGACCAGAAACAATGGAAAGAAATAAAATGCTATCACAAGGTAGTATCATTTTTCTCTTTTGCCTACTGCTAATAACAGTGTTTCACTATTAACAGCTGTCACCAACTGGTAGTGAATACTTTTTAAAAAAGAAACAAAGTATTTTAGTACTTTTGCAGTGAACTTGATTATGATTTAATTTCTCTGAGTGCTCTAACACTGAAGTTCCTTTAACTTCTCTGTTGTAACCCTCAATTTATGCCAGCAAATTTGAGAAATGAGTTAAGCTTCTTGCACAATGAAGCTTCTGGGGTCGCTGGTAATGAAGGGTGAGAAGAACAGAGTTAAAAATACAAGTGCTGTTTCTTTGTTTGCTTGCTCAAGGAAATCCTTCAGCTGGGCTGTTATTACTAACCAGGTCTGGGAAACATAATTTGGAGTTGCTTGCTGTTTCTCAGAAATGTTTCTCCTTCAGTGTCATGTGATGAAATGTTTATCACTGGGAGAAGTTAGTCAAAGATAAGGTATGAACAATAGATTAAATTCTGCTTTCAGCTGCATTTGTATTTTTCCCACTGACTGAAGAGGGAGGACTGCAGGAATATTTGCCTGATCCTAATCAGTAACCAGACAGCAAAAGGAAAAAGATTCTTTTCCCTTTCTCTCTTTTTTTTTTTTTTTTAATAATACGGACATGCACATGTATGTATATACATATGTATGTATGTTTGTGTATATATATATATATACACACACACACAATATATATATACCTATATATATGTGTGTGTGTATGTATATATACACACACACATACGTTTATGTATACATGTAATATTTTTTTTTCTTATTGATTTTACTGGAACTCAGATACTTGAATTGGGTTAGTTTGTATTAGCTGTTTGTGTAATTTAATGTGATGTTGCCTAAATATTACCTGCATGTACTTTTCTGTGTTTATTTTGAAGCTGTGGAGAGCATAAGCAACTCTGACTCTGAGCATATTACTGAGGCATTGAGCCCCCATGCCAGGAAAGTTGAGACTGCTCAAGATGTTACCGTTTCTGTTCCAGTAACAATCATAGATGATGATGCAGAAGTTTTCATTTCCAGTGGACCTAGAGACGTTGAGATGAGGGGTTCGCAAAATATTTCTGCTGACTCAGTTAATGCAGGGAGCTTTACAAATAAAAATAACAATGCAGGTTCCTTTGATAAGGGACATGTAAGTGGCGGATCTATATGTGGATCCAAGGACTTAATACATCAGCAGCCTTCTGAAAATGAATTTGATAACTTGCCTGTGGAACAGAGGAGAGATATGTTTGAATCGCTCACCTCCTCCTTCGAAAAAAGAAGTGAAAAGAACTTACGACTGGAACCCCCTCCTAAACCTACTGCGAAGTCTGAGGAATATAAATCTAAGCTGATTCCATCTTACTCCAAGGCCACAACTGAAATCAGTACAGCAAAAGAGCAAAAAAATCCATTTAAGGAATGTAGTAAAAGGGAAAGACCTCTGAAAAAAAGTAAATCGGAATTAGAAATCAAACAGTTACCGGCAAAAAGAAATGAAGAGAAGGTAGAAGAAATCCCTTCAACACCCACATGGTGTCATCGCGTCCAGCATGCAGGAACAAGTTACGAACCGAAAATGGGTTTGACAACCTTTAAAGTTGTTCCTCCAAAACCTGAAGTAAAGCATTTTGATAGAGGAGTCTCCCTCTCCACCGGTGCCATTAAAATTGATGAACTAGGCAATCTCATAACCCCAAATGCTGGTGGCAATAAGAACACATCAGATACTACTACTCTCACTACTGGTGAAAGTGAGGAAATTCCTCTTGGGAAAGTGAAGGCGTTCTGGAGGTCAAGTTCTATGGAAAGGCAAAGTGATGACTCTGCTGAGCATCTTCTTAAAAAGTCAGCAGCCACCACAAACTCTAAAACATCCTTTACTTTAAAACATGAACACAAACCTGTCTGTCTTGTAGCTCCAAAACCTGCAGCACCACAAACTGTTACTTCCCAGGTCGCTGAAAGACAGTTTGAAAATGAAAAGACCAAACCACCTCTTCCAGTCACACAGTCTCAAGTAAAACCATTAGTGGCCCCAGCCATTAATAAGGACAAGGTGGAGCTTCCATTTCTCAAGCCACATAGAAGGACTTCAAGTCAATACGTTGCCTCTGCCATTGCAAAACATATCAACCTACCTACCTTTAAGTCTGACTCCACAGAATATCATGAGAAAGAAGAAAATAAGCCTGGGGCAGGTGAGGTTAAAACTGAAGGAGAACTTTTCCCAAAGAGGTGTATTATTGTGGCCAAATACAGCCCTGTGGAAACAGATTCGGCAGAAACAAGAGAACCACCTTCAAATGTTTTTACTTCCAGTCTAAAAGCATCGCACAGGTTTACACCTGGTGATAATTCTGGAGCAGAGAACAAAATAGTTAACATCAGGGCACCAAATCAAGCAGCTCCTAGTTTCTATAAAAAGAATGGCAGCGTCCCACTTAGTAAATCCTTTTCGAAGGATAACAATGCTGCAGAAGATGATCACAGTTTAAGCAGCAGGCAAACTATAGTAGAGAAAAAAACGTGTCTTTTGTTTGACCAGAAATGTGAGACTTTGAACCATCCTAATTCAGCCCCATCCTTGAAGTCGCCTGATCTCCAGGTTGTCCCACCCTTCTCTGGCTCCTGTCTGCGGGGCAGTAAATGGCCTCCGGCCAGCAGCATTCAAGGCAGTTGTTTCAAAGCATCGCCCGAGTTAAATGGCGCGGCCGCCAGCAACCAGGCGGAGTCGGAACGGGAGGACAAGCGCGACGGTTTGGCTGCTGGGGCAGTCGTCGAGCTGGATGTTAACGTTCAGACCAACATCTTTGGACCGAAGAAGAAGTTCAAGCCAGTTGTGCAGAAACCCATCCCAAAAGATACGTCCCTGCACAGCGCCCTGATGGAAGCCATCCAGACAGGAGGGGGAAAGGAGAAACTCAGAAAGGTAACGCGGAGGCTTCATTCAGCCTTTGCACCTGCGGAAGCCTGGGTTTGCCCCGTCAGACACCAGCTGTTTTACAAATGCTGGTGAGCTGCAGGGCACACAGCATTTGGAAAAAAAAAAAAAACGTATAATGGCATAATGCAGACCAAGGCCCTGGTTATGCTGCGTGTCCTGTACGTTACGCAATGCTGTTACTTCTGCACTAGCTAGGAGATCTAGAGGGTGCACAGGTACAGCTTAGCAGAGAGGTAATTGAGATTAGCCCAAGAGCCTAGCCCGTGTTTCTCTATGTTATGTAAAAACAAGAACACGCTGCGTGGAGAAAATTTGTAAATATCTGTAAAGGAAAGAAAATTACATTTTGTGTTAATTTGGTGGTATTCGTTTGTTGCTAAAGCTTGGGAAATATGAGATTGCATCTATACACACAACATTACTCACTGGAATCTACACATATCCTTACCAGTTAGGGTCAATAAGGGTTCATAGAATTACAGAGTCATGGTTGGAAAAGGCCTTCAAGATCATCAAGTCCAACTGTAAACACATCACCAGCATGCCTACTAAATGCAGGCCTGAAAGAAAACAGACTGATTAGTCTCCATAACTTGATTTTTGGTGCATGCACTAAAATACTTTCAGTAGTGTTCATCTCTAAGTAAATATCTAACAGGGTTATTGTTTTTATAATCTAGATTTCGGACACTGCATTAAACGGAAGTCAGAAGAAACCCTCATATGCTGAGCCAGAGAACGAGCGCTCAGCGCTGCTGGCAGCCATCAGAGGCCACAGTGGCACCTCGAAGCTGAAAAAGGTAAGAAACCAATGATGAGCCATCTTCTAAGTGCAGTCTGTTCCTACTGACAGTTTGGGATATTTCTGGAAATTGTGCGAAATGAAGTTGTCCTGTGGAGAGAAAAGCTTAGGGGCAAATATTATGATAGAAAAGCAGATCTGACTTGCACAAATAATGTAGTGGGTCAGGTTATGTCCTCTGCTATGGAAGTTACACTCTTTGAAATCTTATGCCCAGTGCTGAGAGAGAATCGTGTTTAAGTACAAGTGAATAGAAGAGAATGCACATGGAAGGCATCAGATGATCATCAGTTTCACATATTTAGGTGTTGGTTTTTTGCACTTTAAGAGTATGCAGTTATTTGTAATGCAAACTGTATAGGCAATCCCAGTCTGACTGACCAACTATCCCAGTCACCTAAAAACACATTATGACTTCTTCACACATGCTTCATGAGTTAGGTGCACACAAAGTACAGTTTTGCATCAGTACATGCGGGGGACTGACCTTCTGGAGAGCAGCTCTGCAGAGAAGGACCTGGGCGTCATGGTGGATGACAAGTTGACCATGAGGCAGCAGGGTGCCCTCGTGGCCAAGAAGGCCAAGGGGATCCTGGGGTGCATTAGGAAGAGCGTCTGTAGCAGGTCGAGGGAGGGGATCCTGCCCCTCTACTCAGCCCTGCTGAGGCCACACCTGGAGTACTGGGTGCAGTTCTGGGCTCCCCAGTTCCAGAGGGATGTGGAGCTGCTGGAGAGAGTCTGGCGCAGGGCTACGAGGATGATCCGGGGCCTGGAACATCTGCCCTATGAGGAAAGGCTGAGAGAGCTGGGCCTGTTCAGCCTGGAGAAGAGAAGGCTGAGAGGAGACCTCATCAGTGTCTATAAGGACCTCGGGGGAAGCAGTGAGGAGGATGGGGCGGCCTCTTCTCAGTGGTGGCCACTGATAGGACTAGAGGAAACGGCCACAAACTGAAACACCAGAAGTTCCACAGAAACTTGAGGAAAAATTTCTTGACAGTGAGAGTGACAGAGCCCTGGAACAGGCTGCCCAGGGAGGCAGTGGAGTCTCCTTCTCTGGAGATCTTCCAAACCCGCTTGGACGCAGTCCTGAGCCACCTGCTCTAGGTGACCCTGTGTGTGCAGGGGGGGTTGAACTAGATGATCTCTAGAGGTCCCTTCCAACCTTAACGATTCTGTGATTCTAAGTAATGGATACTGGTGGAAAATCTGAAATTCTCTTTTACTGCAGCAAGATGATTTCTTCTGTCTGAAGGTCTGACCTAACCATGAAAGCATCTCCTATTTCTAGTAGCCAAAGCCTGCATTGTTCTAGCCTCAGCTTTCTCTCAGTTCACTAATCAAGCCAAGGATGTGTTTTGGCAAGGAGTCCCCCATTTCCCTCATGCAATGACTCAGGCCATTAACACACCCAGATAGCTGGCACGAGATTGAATTGTCCCTTTTCTGTGTAAGGGCATTACTCCTTCCCTCTAAGCAGTTCCGAATGTCTTGCAGCCCGTGCTGCAGGTAGGGAACAGCTTTCTGTGAGCCTGAGAGTGAAATATGCTGCTAGGGGCAGTAAAGGATCAGCAACCCCTTGATCAAGGATGTCACAGCCTTCTCCACACATACTTTATTGCATTTTGCATTCATTTGGCATAAATGTAAGTCTCTGTGAAAGAAGCTTTGAGAATGGTGTTATTTTGTCACAGAGACTTTTTGGAATATTTTTCTCCAGCCGAAAAGCTTTTAGCATCATTTTAAAGGCAGTTGCTTAGATCCTGTACATCCTCGCCCCCACCCAGCATATCACCTGTGTTAGTTAAAGCACCATGGTTGTGTGTGTTCAGGGCTGGGTACAGATGTGCTGTGCTGGAAGGGCCATCCCTTCAGTGTCACCTCAGCTGTCCGTGTCTTATCCAACGTGACTTCATTCCCGCGTATTTGTGTATGCAGTGAGGGAACAGAATGTAGGAGCTCTCTCAATGTGGGTTGCCTGTTGGGAAAATGAATCCTTTTTCATTTTTTCACTAGAGAGCTATTGTGCCTCATTTTCTCTGTAAAAGGCATATTTACTGGTAAACCTCCCATTTGCCACATGATCCAAATAATTTTAATTCGCGGATGCACAGAATGGTTGATGTTGGAAGGGGCTTTTAGGGATCATCTAGTCCAACCCCCCTGCTCCAGCAGGGACACCTAGAGCACGTGACACAGGGTGGCACCCAGGCAGGTTTGGAAGATCTCCAGAGAGGGAGACTCCACAGCCTCTCTGGGCAGCCTGTGCCAGGGCTCTGTCACCCTCACAAGGGTGACTCACAAGGGTAATTACTACAGCTTGATCATGATTACTGCTAGTAATATTGTTAACACCAAAACTATTTGTTGACGCAGTTCAAGGAAAATCGAGCTTAGTCTGATTGCCTGCTTCCCCTGCATGCATTTAAACAAAAATAAATTCCCGCATAAGTTTCATGCAGGAATTTTTAGGTTCCTCTTGTAAGGAAGCCCTCTTGTAAGAGAAACCAATAGTTTTCTTTGCTGTATGCTTTCACATAGTTCTCTCTGGTCCTGTTCTTTTTTTTTTTTTAGTAATGCTGGAAATTTTATATTTAATAACTTTTTTTATTTTACTTTTTTTTTTTCTTTCAATGAAGCCAGGTCCCAAAAGCATAGCTCTAGAAGAGCCTCACTCCCATCTCAAAGTATTTCTGCAGCCCAGATTGCTAAAAGTAGCAAGACTTCTGGGTGTCTACTGCAGCTTTAATATATCTTACTGATTCCAAAAATCTTTGTGGTTGTTTCCAAATGAATACCAAGTCCAGCTCCCTGTCTGTTACCTTACATGCCAAGAAGAGTTACAGAATGCTGGAGTTCACGGTAAATAGAGATTGAGTTTCTGAGACAGAGTCAATGCCAAATCCTTGATGCTGGTAATCAGCCTAGCTGAATGATGTGAGTGAGTAGTAACAGATGTTCAACCCTATGAGCAAACGAAAGTTCTATGTACTTTATTATCATTCAAGTAAAGTGAAATTGGGGTACTGAAATTAAATGCATCAAATAATTATGATTTAGCCATGCTTTGGTATTAATCGCTGCCTTTCAACTGCATGATGAACAGATCTCCTCAGTGGCCTCTGAAGAGCTGCGGAGTTTTAGGAATGCAGAACTGTCCTTGCAAAAAGCAGAAGACCCTCAGGAGGAGCAACTTGGTATCCCACCACCTCCTATGCAGCCACCACCACCACCTCCTGCTCCACCATCAGCAGCAGCTCCAAAATCCTCTGCCCCTACTGCATCTGACCCTGCTGAGGCAAGGCAAGCCCTAATGGAGGCCATTCGCTCTGGTGCTGGAGCAGCAAAGTTAAAAAAGGTAAATGTACTTTTGTATTTTTAGCCTTTTGGAGGAAATAACTTGAGCTTGCTGCTCCGAGAGCTGTTTGTAGGCTTACCCGCACATTTCTTTTCTTTCTGTCACCACAAGAAGGTGTGTGTACTGTGTTTGCTTTAGTTGAGTCAAAGATCAGGAGCAAATTTCAAGCCTTTGAAGAGCTCTTAAAGCACATTTTTGAAAAAGTACTTCTCCTCTTTAGAAAGCCAAAACATGCCTGTGCGTATATGCAACCATATGAATATGCCAGTACCTATTTCTTCTAAAAGAGAACATTAAGAGCATGAGTATCATTTCAGAAAACTTCTGTCTCCGCGTGTGTGTGTGCACGCGCGCGCGCCCTTTCCAGGAACCTGAGGTAATACTGGATGTCCTTTAGACAGGGAGAGGTCAGATATGAGACCCAAGGTTCTCCTAGCCATTTATTTTTCCTGCTTCCACAAACCTGAAACAATTTAGACATAATTTCCTCCTAATTTCAGTAGTGTGTTGAAAACCTTGATTCCTGACACACCAGCTTAGGTGGCACGTGTTGAGAGCTGTCAGTAAAGCTGTGAGATCCTTTTAATGTCTCCCAGAACTTTATCAATTGGATGATTTGTGTTTCTCTGTGGTCAACTATGGATAAGCCAGTTCCTAGATAGCTAAATGCCATTCTTGCTCAGATGTTTGTGTTGATTTTTTTTTTGGAGAAAGTTCATTTATCTTTTTGATAGATCTTGTTTTTCCTAACCTCGCATTCCATGGAATTTCTGGGTAAAGAGAAGCAACCATTTTGCCTCAGTGGCTTCATCCTACTATTACAGTGCAGTATCTAAGAGTGGACTTTGATCTAGAGACTTCATGGAATGTACAAGAACAGATGGAGTTTTCCCAACACGTGATTTAGCTGATGCCAACCATAAGTGTGCAAATAGACTTTAACCTTGCTTTCTTGTCCTCTTTAAAACAATTCAAAATATATTACCAATTTCAAAATTATAAAAAAAAAGGCTAAACAAATCTTGTTTCTGGTAAACCAGAGATTCCTCAGTATAATTAGCAATTGCACAAACAAATCAGTTTTTCAGATAAATTTCCATCATCAGCATAGAAACAGACATCAGGATGTTCAATTGTTGTGCTGTGAAGAAGTATGTCTGTATTATGCATACCAGTAGAAGACTACAGCTTATGAAGAAATAACATTCCAAATCATATTTTCTTTCTCAACATCGCCATTTTACAAGGGAAAAAAAAAAAAAAGTGGATTAGTACATGCAAGAATACCACATGCAGTTCTTTGTTTTCTAGATCTTTTCAAATTCCAAATAGTGTGAACTTTGCTCTTCCAAATGCATGACTGTTGCAGAAGTCTCTGGGGGAGCCATAGCCCTTCTCATTAAAACAAGTCTTTATCACATCCTTGGGGATTCATTTTGAAACAGTTAGATAGTCATTGCAGACTACAAAAGTGAGCTTGATATACTGATGTATCCTGCTAAATACTGTGCCTGTCTTTCATTTCCAAAACAGAGTAATTTTCAGTACATCTGACATTGAAATGCCAAAAAAGTGCATCTTTTCCTGTGTATCTTTTATAAAAATGAGAGGCATTTTGTCCAAAGACAGAGCAAATTTTTCTTGTTATTGTGCTGTCCTTCATTATATTGGATATGCAAGCTAAGTCTTGTATATGCCAAAGGCATCTCATCATTCTGACATCTGAGATCCCATGCCCTTGATCATTGATAAAAGTAAAAATGTCAGATTTCCCACAGTTTCTATCCAGTGTGTATTAATATTTCTCCTAGATTACTGTGTTAAATAAGAGCCAATTTCTGATCTTTTCTGCAGTTGGACACCTTATGGCAGCGAAAGTTAACTTTATAGAGAATATATGATATCTGCATATCAGGGTTTTCTTCTTTTATAGCTGCAGAACATGACTGCAATGAGTACTGACTTTATGGTAGACAGTGGCTGGTGTGTGGTTCTGTGTTGGGGCCAAAGCAAATGTTTTTCTTTATTTTGCATCCTCTGTCTAAAATCTGTGATGCCTTGACGTGGAGGTGTAAGTCCAGAAGCCTTTTTTTTTACTTTTTCGACTAGGCTGCCTGTTAGATTTTTGTTGCAACAAGTAGATAGCAGACTAGATAGTTAAATCTTTTAATGGCGTGTTTTTCTCCTCCATTGTCTTCTGGAAGTTTTCTGGATCAAGGGCTTCTGACGGTGAAGTAATTTATTCAGCTGATATTGTGGAGAACTGGGAAAGATCTGCATTGCTTAGTTATGTACGACTTAGTTTGCACTTATTTATGAGGGGTTATTTGCAATGGAAGTAGATCAAACGGGACTGTCAGGGGAACCAAGCATGAGAAGCAACCAATTGCCTAGATAAGGAGCATCCCAACAAACATTGGAGCTCTATTAATATCTGTGAAAAGGCAACTCCTCCACTCCACCCCTGATTGCACAGCTGTTTGCTAAAGTCATGAACTTTAAGGTTAAAAGATCCACTGTGCAGGAAGGGAGGAGAGAAGTAGCTGCAGGCTGACCCAGCCTTACTGAGAGTCCGGGTCTGCCCCAGAAAGGCTGTAATTGGGTCACCCAAAACAAACCAGAACACAAATACACGTTTGAGGGAAAGGCCAAGTATAGGTAAGACAGTATGTGCATAGCACTCCTGGATTTTCTTTAATCCATTTCTTGGACTGCTGTGCCTGTTTTGGCAAATAAATCACACTTGTTTTTGAAGAAACAGCTTCTGTTTTATTGCACGCTCGTGCTGTCCACAGACTCCCGCAGGAAAATTCTTGTGGGTGCCAAGCCCAGCAGAGCCTGCTCAGTGACATGGTCCATCCACGGCTCAGTGCAGTTCAGAGACCTGCCAGAAGGTGGTTTGGTTAGGGATCCTACCCAAAGGGAATGGAGGCAAGGCTGGTTTTGCAGGGTGGTGGCCTATCTGAGCTAGAGAAGATCTTATAATATGCAGGAAATAGCCCTTTTTCATTCTCAGAGTGGTGTGATGCAAAGTCTTGCACGTGTTTAACGCAGCCAGAGTATAAGAGTAAGTCTGAGAGACATCATCAAGTGAGGCCGCCAGGATGTGTTGCTCTAATGGCATTAGTGATTAACTGGCCTCAGAAAAGAGCACATCTGGCTCACGAGGCATCTCCTTCCCAGCTGCACCATCTGTATGGAGGGAAATCACATGATCTAGGAAACAAAGAGCTGATCCAAGACCAACTTTGAGGTTGGTTATAGTGAGCAAAAGTTAAGTCGTAGAGTTGTGTCATTTGAGCTTCTCATGTTAAAAACAATCTAATGGTTTTTTTTTTTTAATTTTATCAGGCAACTTTTTATCAGAAATTCATACACTCCTTTTATTTTTTAGACTTTTTGTTTCTGTCTTTGAAAACGCAAACAAATCCAGCTAGATTTCCGAAATTCTGTGTACATCATTGCATGTGTATTTTTGTGTCTGCGTAACTTGCCTTGGGATTTACCATCATTATCTGTGGAAGAAAAAAAGACATAACTAACTACACATGCAAATAACCCATTAGATGTCTAGCTGTAGGTATAGTTGCAGCACAAGCCCATGCAGGACTGAAAATCTTACCAACAAAGAGAAGCTATAAAAGTTGCCTTTGCTTGTATGCCATCTACTCATCTTAGGTAGAGTTGTACCCAGGGATTTGGTAGAGGTACTGCAAGGGAATGTGCCAGCACAAGGTGGGGAAAGCAGTTTCCTTATCTAAAAAACAGACTTTTGCTCATGGAAAAATAATTTCTGTTGAGTGCTCTTCAGTGGTACATGCAAAAGATACTCTACAGATTTCACATGTTTTCCAGTTAAGATTAGAGCTGGACCCATCTAAGTAGCCTTGTTATGTTTACTTGCTATGACTTCTAAAATTAATTTGGCTCCATCACAGAATCCACAAACATTCATTTGAGTATTCAGCATTTAGTCATATGAACTCTTGATATGTGCAATATATCATTCTGTTGGCAACTAACGGGGCCAGGTAAGATAATTGCTGTACCCATTGCAGTGAATCCCTGGTGTACTCTGGGGTCCTTCAAAGCTGGTCTCTAACAAGTGATGCATTGATCTGAACTAAGGCATGTTCAATGTCTCCTAGGGATCATGGCCAAGTTCTGTACCTTTATGCCAAGCAGTGGACCACTCTCCTAACATAATCAGGGATGTAAAATTGTGAATGAAGAAATAGTATTTCTTATCATTAATGTTTGTAGGTACAATGACAGAACTTAAAGACCCAGAGCCACAGTTGGTGGTGGCACTGGTATGCTAGAAATAGGGGAAGGAGACCTTGCTAAAAGGTTGTTCAAGCTGGATATACAGGTAGTCTAATAAGTCCAGAAAGGGATTTTGGTTCCCATGCAGTGAAAGGCAGTCATTTGCATGTTGTTACTCTATTTGAATTGAAAGATAACATTTAATTTGAACTCTTCACCTTGCTATTTATTTTGTACAGTGACCTACTTTTTCTCTAGGAGTAAAGCTTCTGCCATGGATACCAAGGTCAAAATCCAAAAGTTTAAGCTTGTTCAAATACATTGATCCTGTTTAGCTTTTGTGGTGTCCGTGCTGTGTGGATCTCTGTGATAGAATCAGAGCGCAATGGGAAGAGCACCCTTGCGGACGTGTTCAGTTAGGCATATGCTTTGATGAAGTGATGGCTAGGAAGGAGCATTAAGTTTCAATATTTAGTTTTATTTTGCTAATTTTTTTTTCATTCAATCATGAAGCAAAGTACTCATCGATTTATGTGGCCAGCAACAGCTAACCAATATGGAACAGATTTTGACTGTCAGGTCTTTCATACTCAGAGCCAGGGTTTGTGTTCAGTCCACAAAATGAAGGAATTTCACAGAAAAATGCATAACCTACATTCTGGTAATAATGTTACGGCAGACAAAGTGACCTTAGGATGCATGAGGGGTAGGATTTTTAGGGAAGGATGATGCCTTTCACTTGGAACCATATACCTGGAAAAAAAAAAAAATAGATAAGCTTTAAGTCTCAAAGAACTGATGAAGAGACTAAGCTTGCAGACAGCCCTGCAGGAGAATGCTTGGTTAACAATGTCAGCAGTTGAAGGTTTAAAAATATCTTAAATGATCATGTGCTTTTCTTTGTTATAGGTCCCTCTGCTCGTTTGAATTGTGTATAAAGAACAGGTAATTGGAAAATCTAACCCCATATGCACCCATAATCATCATTCAAGGTCTGAAGTGGCAAAAACACATCAAGAAGTTTAGTTTATTCTCTTGTCTACAAGCCAAAATAAGTTGTAGTTAATTTTCAGTGTTCCTGCATAATGGTTCTAAGGGAAAAATATGTTGCTCTGCTGTAAAGCTTCTGTGCCAAGGAATTGTGTTTTGCCTCTGAATATTTAAGGTTGCCAATAAACTATTCTTGTTGGCAGGTTAATAAGAGTATAAACACTGTGCAGTCTTCTGTTAATTGTGTTTATGGGCAAAATTAAAAGACTTTTGCTAGCTATCTGAAAAGTAATATTCATTTCAAGTTGTTGAAAGTACGTAACTGTTTCAGACTACTCACTTTCTTCTTATTTGATTTGGAAAAGAACTATAAGCAATAGAGGGAAAAAAGTAGAATAAAGATCTATAGAAGTCAATGACAAGAGAAAAGTTACGGTATATTCTGAAAGACCTAAATTGCCATATGCTGGAGTCACTGTTTTCCATGAGTAGGTGGACTTTATATATCTGCAGCTGTGAGAAAGCAGGCGATCAATAGTGAATGCGAGACAGTGTGTCTATTGAAAAGTTACTTACGGGGTATGATGTATAGAGTACGATATACTGACCCGGGTAGCACTCACGGCACTTGAAAAATGTCGAGACACCTTAAGGGATCTCCGTTTGCAGCTGTGAGGGTTGTAAGTAGAGGGCTGTGTGGTGGTCCGAGATTTCAAGCTCCCTCCTGCACTGCGAAGGGAAGTGGAGGTGGTTTGGATCTGCCAGCGGGGCTTTGTCACCCGCTCAGGTCACACACAAGCGGGCCCTTTGTTTCCAGTACCCACCGCTGCTGCGTGTTGTCTCACAAGGATTTATAGCAGCTTCTTTTACAAATGGTCAACTACTTTGGTAGTTGTGGTTGTACATATGTTGAAAATATTTTGTTAAATTGAAATGATTAACTTAAAAAGGACAGATCAAAATGCTTTTTCACATTCCCTATATCACAGTGAAACCGAAGAAGGGGAAGTTTGTACATTTACGTTTTTATAAGTGCAGACCAGAGCGGAGGTTGGTTCTTTTTTTGGAGCTGAAATTTAAAAACATACAGCTATGTAATGTTGAAAGCAAGAGAATATTTAGCCATCTGCATTTAATATGTCTGTATATTATATATTGTAAAATATTGATGTCTGTTAGTGCCACAAATAAAAACAAAATCAAAAACTGTTACATGGCTCACAAGACTCTTTTTGCCAATTTTTTCCCATTTACAGAAAGAAATTGGAACTAGTGATGGACTTGAGCAAAGTAGGGTGCTCTGTGTAATATCTCAGCTCTAATATAAAGCGTCTCAGGCCAGGAAAAGGCTCATAACTGATGCTCGAGAAATGCAGCAGGAATGAAAAAATTAAATCAAGATACCAGAACACATTACCATACCATTTTTATATTAATGCAGCATTGCTGAAAGTCCATCCCTTCATCAGAGAATATGATATATTCTGAATTAAGATGCTATTTCATACCTTGGTATGGATAAGATCACCTTTGTTGGCTGACAAGCCCTTTTTAGTCCTAAAATCTTCTCAGTATGCTTGCAAAGGAATTTAAAAGTGCCAATCAGAGGAAAGGATTCACTCATAACCTGCACAGATAGTCCCACCAGCAGTGATTACAGCTTTCTGTAAGACAGAATTCACTGCAGTGCTCTTTGCTGCTTTTCTTGGTGCTGAGTGCTCTGGTTCTGCTTCCTTATGATGCCCTTTCAATACAATGAATTGCATATGTAGTTTTCAATGCAAGGGAACCAAAACTGGATTTTGAGATAATAAAATAATCTAATCCAGCACTGGAGATTCATAGGTTCTCTGCCTGGATCCTGGCACTGTACAGAACTGAAGCTTATGGAAGAGTTATTCCTGGATAAACTTCTCATTATCAAATTCCCATGGCTAAAGAGCTATAAGATTAAGAACTGCAAGCTGAGATGTCACCTTCACTGTGACAGCAAAAAAAAAACTTTCAAAAAATCCTGCTGGCTCAGAGGTGAAGCTAGAAAAGGAGGAGGAGGGAGTTCAGCTGGCTGCAATAGGAAGCTGGACTTAGTGTGCAACTCTTAGTGACGAGATGTGTGTGCTGTTATGTTGCCCCCCCTTGAGAAGCCAGGAGCTCTTGAATTCCCAGTAGCCGTCTATTTTAGCCCCGAATGAATGAACATTTTCATTTCTTACGAAAATAAAATAGACCCATTTTTAATGATGTCTGCTTAGAGGTGTGAGCCTCCTCTGCCACAACTTCCTTCCCCATGAAAAAGCATGGTAGTTTTCATTTAGAAATTGCTTTAGTTAATGTCAAGCAAGCACTTTCCACACTCCTCACACAGTTCTTACTTTTACTGTGCTTCACATCTTGGCACTCACAAACTTGGTTCCTGTTGGATAAACTGAATTTGGGAAATGTGCTCTGACACAAATTGGTATTCAGTCTGTGGAACCGGACTGGAGCTTGTTCAAAGGGGAGATGGGGACTAAATGTACCTGGAAAAGATGTCATGTCCTCAAATGTTTTGATCTGTAGAGCTGCCCTTACTGGTCCCCACTGATGTAGGTTAGTTATCGAAGCATCCTATCATGGTACTTGCAGGTGGAGAACCTACAAGTTGGTTTCTTCTCTGAAGGACTTCTTGGAAAAAGGGCAGTGAGCTCCCCCTTTTTCATGTGAGCCCCTTGGCCTAGGTGTTCCCCACATCCTCTCGTCTCAATTCAACTAGAGGAAGGAATCTGATATGCTTCTGACATATGAGGTTCTTCAAAGCACCGCATATCTAGTGAAGAGATATTCAAATGTGGTGAAAAAATGCTGTCACCTAGGAAATTGAATGGAGAATTTAGATTCGGTATGGTCATACCTTGTACAGATATAAATCTGTATTGAGGGTTTGGAAAATCTAGTCCAATGTCTTAAAATGTTTAGGTCTCCTCCCAGCCTTTCTTACATTTTTTTTTACTAATGTTTTTCTTTGAGTTCATAGTAGCACTCAAACATAAAACCAGTATTAAATCTCTCTGATTAGATATTTAATTTTAAATAGCATTGGTTACCTGCATGAAATATTTGACTTACAGGACTATAGCTTCATTATAAACATTGTTTTCTTTGTGCAGACAGGCTGCTAATATTGGTTGTATTGGAAAGTATTGGACCAAAAAACCTTTTGACGTGTACATCAATCTGTAGATGGAGAATTCCTGCCATCTGAGGCAGAATTCAACCTCCTCAGCTCATACAAGTGATTTGCACAGTTTATGCTACATAAAAAAGTGTCAAATATTGGCGCTTTATTACTCCCTAGGAAAAAGGAAAAGAACGAAAGATGTGCTATGAAACAGTGGAAAATGCCACCAACAGGTAGTTTGTGTCGTTTTCCCTCCGGTCCCTCCAGAAAAGAAAGAAGCACCTCTGTTCTTTAGCATGGTTTAGCATTAAGCATGTGTTTTAATTTGAGTGAAAACTCTGAACAGATTTTTTTTTTGAGTGAAAGTTTATATGAATTAATTGTTCATAGTTTAGATCTTTGTGAGTGCAATATGAAATATAAAAGTCATCTACAACAGTACTTAGTGACTTTTGCTTATGTATTAGGGTATGTATTAGTATGTGTTCTCTGCTCATCTCTAACCATCCTTTGGGTTACATATGCTTTGTATGCCCCAACAAGCTTTGTCTCCAAGACTTTATTAAAATTTATAAGATTATTTTTATTCTTATTCTCTTTGTTCATGCCATTTTTGTTGCTGTTGAGCATGCACTCTGTATTACACTGCATGTTCCAGCTGTAGCTGCTGTAATGATTGTATTTCCCCACTTTCAGAAAATGATGCATGCAATGTCAGAGTTCCTTTTCTAAAGACAAAATGAAAAAAGAAATTCCTATTTTTTTCAGTAATATCCACCTGGAATTGGTACAACATTGTTCCAATGTTCAGTTCTTTTTTGCTGAGTAGGATGTGGAGTTTGATTCATTGCTGATGTCTTCATTTGGCTGGAAAAATTTTCTGTGTATTTGAATTCCCAGGTGTGTTCATCAAAGCACACTGAGATGGATGAACCTTTCTAAGAGCAAAAAGGTATTTTTTCGTTACTGTTAACAAGATGTTTTAAAGTGTTTTTCAAGCATATAATTTGCTTAAGGACTGACAGACTGGTAGTCACCAAGTACGAAAGTCTCACTGCTGTGTTTGTCTAGCAGTTTGGAGAATTTTTTACACGTTATTTTTTGTCATTACAGAGTATTTATAAAGAGAAATAAATTAAAGGTATTTAATATGAAAATTGTATCTTTTTCACACTTAAGGAGTTTAATAACAAGTTCACTTTCACTGACAACTCCTTTCTGTCGCTTACTGGCACTCCATGCGGTGCACATGCACACACATGCACATACACGTACACACACAGTCTCCTTCAGTTAAATGTCTGCAAGTGGTAATGAAATATTGAGTGTGTTTATTCTCAGAAGAAATAATTTCATAAAGTTTGCAAGTAGTTAAAACCAGGATCTTTACATTTTACCAAATCCTTTTCCATTTTTAACCATATTTTTTGCATCCTGCATTAAGTTGGACTACGTTTTGATGTGCTTAAAACAGCTGTAGACAATAACTGCTCGAAGCAATGTCCAGTCCAGATCCAAATAGTGCTGTCTTCAGCCAATTCTTTTTTTTTTTTTTTTTTTTTTTTTTTTTTGGAGGGAGTGGGGAGGGGAAGAGGGTGCTTTTTATTTTCCTTTTATTTTGTCCACAGACCTTTAAAACCATTTCTCTTCCATGTCTCTGCCATGCCTCTTCTCTGAGGTAGAGAGGTTCCCCTCAAACAAAGCATAATGTTGCTACAGCTGTGTATCAGATTGGAAGAGCATATTATTCATACCACAGATATCACTGTCCGCTTTGCATCTGAGGAGCTGAAAAGGACACCTTATCAAAGGAACAAAGCTGTGGAACATCATTGCCGTCCTTAATGCAACCCACGTCTACCGAAACACACTACAAATGGGCATGGGGTTTCCTTCACGTGGTTTCATGTACTCAACAAAGCAGGTTTTTTTAAAAGGGCTTGGATCTATTCCCCATAGTGCTTGGTGCTGGGAATTGGTCGGAATTGTAGGGTTCTGGTTCGGCTGGTACCCCTCATCCGCATGTCTATTTTTTTCCTTTTTGCATGAGCCAAAATGGGGTTGACTTAGCCTGCTCTCGGGCTGCAAACCAAGCATTTGCACTGTGCCTGCAGGCAAGCACCCTTTGGGCACACGGCAGTCTCGCTGGAGGTAGTTCAGCTGTTGCAGATGCAGTGAGTTGCTGGTCTGTACAGTTTCCCTTCCATCTTTCGCCAGAGGTAGTGGTAAAGGATGGGGAAAATGGATGTGTCGGCCCTCTGACAAAACCTGGGAGTGAGACACATGCAACCCAGTGAACTCCAGCCATCCCGCCTGCAGCACCATGTGCCTGCACCAACAACAGATAGAAGGCATCTCTGTAAGCAGAAAGTTGACCAAAAATGCTCTTATTTCTGGATCCTGGAAGTCATCAAAGAGATCCTGAGATTGCAAGTACCTCTCTAAATATAAGTGCATGGTCTGCATAAACTAGCATCATCATCAAGACAGGACTTGCTCAGTTGTCTGCAGTTAAGCCCATGCTGGTAGGTTGCCCCAGCTGGAGCTGTGAACTTGGCTGTTGACTCTTTTTTTTTTTTTTTTTAGCACAACGTGGACAATATGAGTGTCACCGCTGCCAGAAACAGACCGTGTGTTTGTGTGTGTGCCATGGGATGTGGTGCTCTTAAAGCTCTCTCGAGTTCAGCCCTCTCCACCCCCAGCTCCACTCTTGAGCCCTTTGGTCTGCTCTGTCCATACGTATACGTGGGTTCTCCTTGACGAGCGCAGAGTGAGCAGAGAGTAGCGACGGCTGCCTGCACAGCGCGTGTTCCCTGCCTCGCTACTCCCAGATGTGCTTCCAAACTTTCCAGCTTCTGGAAGGAGCTGTCAAAGGCAATTTGCAGATAGGCAGTGCTGCAGAAGTGCAGAGTGTTATATTTTTGTGTGCCAGTGAATAATTTAACAACAGTGTTATGTAAAGTTGCTGCTTTATGGTTGCTAGGGCCAGTGCTCATGCACAGCACCCTTCGAAGCCCGGCTGTGCAGGTTAAAGCTTGCCAATTTTCCCCTCTCCATCTGAGGCTGGACGGAATTTGCCCAGGTTCAGGCAGAACCGTTCTCTCGTTCCAGGGCAGGGCAGTTCTCATGCCTCACTCTCTTTTGTTGCCCTGTTTTCCGAAAGGCCAGTTTTGCACCAGGTTGCATATGCTGATCACTACCGGTTTTGTGCACACGGAATGATGTGGTGGGATTTTTTTTTTTCCAGTGGAAATCAACCATCCTCCTAGAACCCTGCTTTTTATTAAGGAGCATGCTAAAACACCATTTCCATGGAGAGCAGTTGCAGGTTTTATTCTCTCACCTTATGGATCAATCCTGTGCATTTATTTGGGCAGGAGCACAGAATATGGACAGACTTGATAAATCTGTTTTTGATTTCAAGTGGAAAATTGTTCCTTTGAGACTATGTTTTCTATGCCTAGACTGGGATTAAAAGATTAGGGAATGTAAACGAATAGCAATATTATTCCCACCAGAAAGCACACTGGTAAGGATAAAGAGAGATTGAAGTGTTGTTACAATTCAGTACTGAGACATGTCCAGAACTGGAGAAACTTACAGGTCTTCTTAGGAGTCTGCATCTAGCAACTGCTCCTGCTCTATGCTACAAGTGTTGCCAAGAGATGCTAAGCTGAAAATGCAAATATGTTCAAGGCTGAAGGATCAAAGAGCAATTAAATTAAAAACTGCTGACAGGTCAATCTTAATAGTCATTTCCATGCTGAAATAAGTCAATAAATCTTAGCTTGCAATAAATCTTACCACATAAAGGTGGGCTTGCATAACAGGAAAATGTAGTAAAATATAGCAATATATTTTATGCAAATGATTTCTTAAAGTAATGAGTAGCATGTTTTATTCATATTGTCCTGGCATCAAAGCGGTCAACAACACATTGGACTTCTGGAATGGGTTAATCCTTTGCAGCAGCAGTGTGCTGAGATGGCAGAATGGCGTCTTCTATTTATATTACTATTTACTTATATTGGTAAATACACGCTCTAATTGAACTCCTGAGCCCTGTTGTGTTTGGTACTGTGCAAACACAAAGTGAGGGACTGCCCCAGCCCCAAAGACCTTTGCAAACTAGAAAAGCCAGAAAAAATACAGGGTGCAAAGAATAGGAGTGAAGCCAGCAGGTGACATGCCTACGATCACCCAAGGTGTTAGTGGCAGAGTTAAAAGTGCAACTTGGGGCTCCTGTGTCATATTTTCGCCCTTTCCTCCAAGCCATGCAGCTTCCTGAACTATATATTTAATACAGTAAGTTTGGATCAAATTGGAAAAAATCTGAACTGCCCATGGTGTCATTCTGCCTTCATAGATGTGGGGAAAGCAGTTGTTCAGCTGGTTCTCACACCAGGCATCTTAATGCACCTTGTTTTTTTTAATTCTCCTAAATGCATACAGTACGAAATATATAAGCATATTTCTAGTTGTGTTTAAACTGGACACATCTCCCACCAAACATAAGAAAAGGAGCTGGGATAGAGTTGCTAAATTTAAAACAGATTTTCTGCATGATAGAAGTTCCCTGGTCATTAAATAACATATATCTCCGTTATGGCTTCCTGCCCACCTGTAGCTCTACTCCTAGTTATCCCTAAGGGAAAACCTAAGAGGAAAAGTTTTTGATATTGCTGCTTCAACAGTATTTGAGAGCTTTAACAAGGATCTTTCTATTAGCTGCTATATAAACACAGCAAAGGCAGCCCAGGCAGGCAGCTCCAGGTGGAGTGTGGATCATTTTAAATCATTTGCACGTTCTAAATCATCCGGCACCATCTCTGGAAAAGCACATCTTGTGTTAAATACTGTGCTTGGGATGCAACAGAGACTGTTCCAGGCTAGTAAAATTCTCATCGGTGGAGCCAGCACAGGAGAAGTCCTGTTCTCAGGGAAAAGCCTTACATCAGCACAGGCTCCAAACTTGCAGTTCTTTTCACAGTGCAGAGACCGTGGATTTTAATCCTGATTCTAAAACAAGTCAAAACTTGGTGAGCACAGTAATTGCACAAGCAGTGAAAGGGCTTGGGGACAGCCTGTACTTTTTTTCTTTTTTTTTTTTTTTTTTTTTTTGCACTGAATCAGAAGAGCCTTTCTTAGGTTTGTGTGGTCTCCAGCAAGATGCGGTACCTCGCTTTGAGAATGTTTTTACTGGCGCTAGCAGATCTCACAGAGCCCAACCCAGGGTAGTTACGTGCTGTATGTTCCCAAAACTGGGAACAAAAGGTGAGGATTTCTTGTTTTCCGCAGGATGCTGATCTCATGTTACAGTGCTGCGAATGAGATTTCAAAAGTAATTCAAACCATGTCCCTCTGTGTTCATTAGGTTCCTTTTTTTTTCTTTTTCTTTCTTTTTTTTTTACCAGAAGGAAGTTTTCAAGCATTACCAAAGTGGGAAGAATGCACAATTCCCTCTCATGACCAGTATAGCAAATTGTGTCCCATAATCAAAGCTGAGTGCAGGAAAATGCAGGTTAATTTTTCAGTTAATTTTAAAAGAGGTATTTTTTCAGAGGAGATTTCTCCCAATAGCAAATAGCAATCTTCCCCACAGCAGCAAAGCAATCCAGCACTGGATTCTGCCAGTGAAATAGCAAATGAAATGCAGAAACCTGGTTTTGTGAGAAAAAGGTCCCAAATCCGCCTTTGTGAGAAAAAGGTCCCAAATCCGCCCTGTACAACCTGTGCCTAGGAACAGGTTTTGTTTTTAAGCACGAGAGGCAACATTATCGGACATCAAGAATCACGCGCCAGACCCGCAGTGACCCATGGCCAGCGCTGCGAGGGCTGCATTTTTCCCGTTCTGTGCGGTGTGTGGCACGGTCGGTCCGATTTCTGAAGCCCCTATATTAGCACGGGTCTCTTCTGGCTCCTCGTCCCCCCACTTTTGGCCAAGCCAGGCAGAGACCTCCCTCTACCATTGAGCCAGGGGGAGCAGATGCTGGAGCCCCGTGGACAGAAGAGCGCGCAGCCCGTGCTGCCGCAGTCCAGGCGGGTTGCTCTGGCCAGTTTTAGCCTTTACTTTATTGCCCAGGGGTGTGGGCAGGCAGGGGGCTGTTGTTCCCAAGCAGGACCGGTGCCCAACTGGTGCTGAACATGAGGAACTGCTGGGATTTGATCTGCCTCCCAGGGCCTGCGAGTCCGCGTGCTTAGTGTTACAGAGGAGACGTGCCATCTGCGAGCCGTCAGGGAAGCTTTAGGCTTGGTCTTTCGTGTTTGATTGGTTTTCCTTCATCGGTCAGTCATCCCTTCCCAGCGGCGTGCAGGTCCAGGCGGAGATACCCACGGCCAGGAAGAAGCAGGTCCAGAAGCAGCTCAGATGCTCCTTCAGCAGCACCCATGCAGCCAGGTCAGCACGCCAAGCGAATATTGCCATTCGGAATAGGAATTGCTGTGTAAAAGGAAAAAGAACCAGAACAGGAACTGTGAGTGCTCAGGATCCCCAGAGAGCGCATCCATCACGCCAAAATATCTCTGTGCCTGTCACACTGCACACATTTACCAGCAAGCACTGACAGATATTCCAACCTCGTATTCCAAAAATTCCAGGCAGTTTACAGTGATTTTTATAGTACTGGGGGGGGGGGGGCGAAAGGGCCTGTCTTTGAAAATTTTGCTCAAGCCTAGTCCACCCATAGGTTTTGTACTGATACTGCTATTTCCATTAGAGGTGTGATATTTTTTACTGAAATACCTACACGAGGATAACCACTATTTGAGGACAATTTTGGACTGGTGCAAAGGTCCTTTATAACTGTACAGCCTATTCGTCTTCTTGTATGGAAATAGAACTATTTCAGCATGAATAAGCATATTTATACTGTTTTTACTATACCAGTTTAGTTACAGTTTGTGTGTAGCCAAGCCTTCCCAGCGGTAAAACTCCTGTGAAGAAAAGCCCTCACAACGACTGGTGCTTTGCTGTGCCAAAGGAGCTGGGGCAAGTTAGTGAGATTATTCAGGTATTAATTATTCCACGGGAGTCAGGCTGTCAAAATCAGCAGGAGGAGGGGTGCTTTTGTTTACTTCCATTTGCCAGTAAAATAAGCTGTGTAACTGGTATCTACCACCACTAGGCTTTGGTGGTGTCTAAAGACAAACAACAGATAAAATAGGGTTGATTTCTGTAAAATATTAAAAATTTATTTTATGGAAGAGGAAGAAGAGGAAGGTTTTGGTATTAGAGCGATGTCATTGAGTGTCTTTCTGCTTTGCAGACAAACGCCCTTCCCTTGCTCCCGTGTTTGTTTTCCATGGCTATCTCCCGTTTTCCTCGGCACTGTGTAGCTGCAGAAGGCCAGTGTCCTGGGAGGACATTCTGTTCAGTTGACGTTATCACTTGCAAGCAATGTACGCCAGGCACAAAAAAAAAAAAAAAAAAAAAGAAAAAGAAAAAAAGAAAATAAACTTTTAATGATAGTCAGCAGTTAGGCAAAGCTTTTCACCCCAAAATGCCTTGCAATCTCCCTAGTTATATTTAAACTTGTGTCACCCAAATATGTATGTGTGAGTCTATCTGTGTGGGTGTTCTGTCCTTTTTTATGGGCTCTGTGTAAACATACAGGGAAGATAGACAACACTCGTTGCGTCAGGGTATGCAACAGGAAAATGTACGAACTGTATACAGCAGTGGTTGGGAAATCATAGAATCAT
>VZSV01000072.1:2788885-2851465 GCA_013398735.1 Nothocercus julius
TTGTCCTTGACATGCCTAGAGATGGTCTCGAGGATGAACTGCTCCATCACCTTTCCAGGGATGGAAGTGAGGCTGACTGGCCTGTAGTTTCCCAGGTCCTCCCTCTTGCCCTTTTTGAAGACTGGAGGGACGTTGCCCTCTTTAAAGACTGGAGTGACCCTGGCTTTCTTGAGTCCTCCTGCCCCTGCCCCACCCTCCGTGACCTCTCAAAGATGATGGAGAGCGGCTGAGCAATAACCCCCGCCAGTTCCCTCAGCACTCTTGGGTGCAGCCCGTCCAGGCACGTAGCTTTATGGGTGTCCAGTTTGCCTAAATAATCCCTAACCCAATCCTCCTCAACCATTGGAAAGTCTTCCTCTCTCCTGGTTCTCTCTCTTGTCTCCGGGCTTTGTGGTTCATGGGGACGAGCCTTAGCAGTAAAGACAGAAGCAAAGAAGGCATTTAGTGATTCTGTCTTCTCTGCATCCTCCTTCACGAAGGCACCCTCCCCATTCAGCAGCAGACTAGCATTTTCCCTAGTCTTCCTCTTGCTGCTGATGTGGTTGTAGAAGCCCTTCCTGTTGTCCCTGACATCTCTTACTAACTCTAATTCCAAACAAGCCTTGGCCTTCCTCATTACATCCCTGCATTCTCTGACAATGTTCCTATATTCTTCCCATGTGCTCTCGCCCTTCTTCCACATTATGTATGTGCTATTTTTCTCATTAAGTTTACCCAACAGCTCTTTGCCCCAAAGGCTTGAGAAGTTCATGTCATTTAAACCGGCAAGAACCATGTCTGTAGGTCTGAGCTGGAACAGAAGCAAATTAGAGAGAACCTTAATTTATGAAGTAAAAGTTAAACAAAATATATAAACAATTTTCCTTAATTTTTATGAGTTGAAAGAAATGGTCAAACAGATGTGATTTTCTTTGGGGTTTTACTTTGAGGCCTCAAAGAAGTCAGTTAAAAGGCACAATCTCATATTCTTTCTTTTCTATGCATAGTGAATTAATAAGTGGTTTTATCTGATTAAAAGAAGAAAACTCCTGACAGAAGGGGAGAAGATGTATCCATTTCTGAGAAAATGTTTTGAGGCAGTTTTTGTAGCCCTAGTACTAGGTTATAAGCCTTTGGATATGATATAAACTGTGACCTCTGGTGGGATTTAAAGACGGTTTGGGGATGTTGATTTGATATTTTTTTTTAGTCTTTCTTCTCGCTGCTCCAAATGATAGGAAGCATGGATAGACACACTAAATTACATTAAATTACTTAGTTTACAGAGCTTACTTTGCTTCTCAGAAGAACTGCATTTTCTTTTCTTAGCTTGGTAATTTGTTGTTATAGTCTAGAGAAAGATCAGTCTTGCATGCATTGTATAGCATTTCTTTTAGATTTCTGGGCATCTCTACCTAGATCAGAAAAAGGTCTGTGCTCCCTATTCTATACAGGCTCTCTTTAACACTGAACACTGGAGAAACTTTCTGTAATTGCATCAAGTAATAGGACAGAAGTCCATTTGTAAAGGCAAAGAGGGATTGCTATATCAAATACAGTTGACATTTTAGTTGGTGAATGAAGAGAATGGTGAAGAGAAATCTAGAATAAGCATGGCCCATGCTGAGTTGCCTTCCTTGCCTTCCTACCCTGGGCTGAACACACCAGAGCCTAAACTTCTTCCTCTAATATACTTGATTTATTTTATATATCTATATGATACCAGCTGAGCTAAAAAGCATGAACATGCACTTCTTGGTGGAGGATGCTGTGTGATAACTAGTCTCCTTTCCTTCTAACACTGAAGAAAAAAAATGTATCAGGATAAGGAAAACAGTATTATCTCCACAGTAGGAGATACTCCACTGTTTTTTTGCAACGCTGTATGACTGCAACACTGTAGTGTCGCATAACACTAGGATTTTCCTGGCATCTTTCAAGGAATACTTGTTACACTTCTCTTTAAGTTGCATCTACAAAGCAGAGCTTATAATGCGTCTTCAGCATGGTCCATCCTCTGCCACACTGGTTACAGCATGGGACTTTAGAGGACAGTGTTTTTTAATAACATAAGCTCTTGCAGCACCCCCATCCAAGGCTCTACACCTTGGTCTCACCCTCGAATTGTCAGCATAATGTGACACCTCACAACTCCATGAAATAGCTCTGCGTGAGAGGTGCCATCTCCTGCGAACCCTCAATATTCATTGTGATCTTGCTGAAACACTGTGCAGTAATATACTGTTGTCTACGAAGTTCAGAAAGGCCAGGAGAGACAAAGCAGGATTATTAAGAGAGCTTGAAGAAGAGGCAGAGACATGAACTACTACTCTATCTATGTGCCCTTAAGGACCTTTTCAGCAGCAGACATCCAGCTCTGGAGAGAAGTCCGTCCCGGTCCAGAAGAGGAAAGGCACTTTAACCCCACTAGACCATTCTAGTTCTGTGACACCAAGTTGTGATGTCAGTCAAACCTCATGGGAGATAATCCTGAAGCTTTGCAGCTCCAAAGTCATGCTTCATGGCTCACTATCCGTGACATCCCAGCTGGCAGCACTGCACGTGGGAAGTCTAGCATGCGCAGCTGTGTGCAGCCCAGTGACACAACATGGGTTTCCAATAAACATTTCCCCAGGGCATGCAATGGCTCTGCTTGGATGGCTATCACCTGTTGCACCCCACAGTCTCACTGATCATTGCTGACCACTCATGTATGCCGGGCATTGTAGTGCCTACCTCGGTAGCAGTTCAGGGGTACTTCCCATGCCCATCCAGGGGTTTGTTCAAGTGAGCTGAAGGCCAGGTGATGCTCCCTACAAGGCAAGCTAGCAGGTGAGTGCTACCAGGATTTTTGTGCCTTGCTTTGCACTTTCCAGCCTGGATCAGGACTGTGGGATGATCTTTCAATCCTATGGCTCTGGGAAGACCGCACAGTCCACAACGCTCTTGCCCAAACTGACACCAGTTTCTGTCGCGAGTTGAGCCTGATGCTGTGAGAGGAACTGGATCACTCTGTGCCTGTTCTCCTTCTTTCCCTCAGTCTTACCTCTGGCTACCACATCGCTATTTATATCCCTGCTACTGCTTGATCTGGAGTCTCCTGACTCTTCCTCCCACCTCCTTCAACAATACTTCCCTGCCCTTCTCCTACACTCACTGCTGCTCTAATACCGGGCAGGGTCCATCTCCACTAGCCAAGCCTGCCCTGTGCATCAATTAAACCTCTTTATTTAAAGAAGCACAACAAAACCCCCTGGCTTGTTTCTGGAGTTTCTGCCATTTAGCTGCCATGAAAGGCAGGCTTGTCCCATGCTGGGGGCTGTTGCAGCTTTCTTTCGTACAATATTCCTGGAAAAACCCTTCCTCTTGTGTGACCTCTAACACCCAGGGACATATTTGCTTGCAAATTCACCACTCCTGGCACATAAAAGTGCACATATACATGCAAATGCATGCATTGTGCCCCTCTCCTTGCTCCTCCTCATTCTCTCTGTACCTCAAAGCTTGCTGCAGGAGTGTGTTCTTCAGTTCACCCACGTCATTCCTTCTACCTTTGGCTGCCCTAACTTTTGGGTCACATCTCCCTCATGTGCCCTGTTCCCTCCCTCCCTGCTTCCCCACACACGTAATTTCAAGGTGCTTCCTCTCTGCAGGGGAAAGCTACCTCCTAGCCTGTCACAGAACAAGCTGAGAGCCCCTCAGCAAGGAGCTAGGATGTGGGAGGAAAAAGCGAGTGATAGAAAGAGTGGTTTTTGCAAAGGGCAGCGAATCGAAAGAACATGCTGTTAAGTGGAAAAAAACACTTCAAATACTTGAGGTTGACAAAAGGAGAAGGTTTTTCTACCTTGTCAACAAAAAGCTGCACTCACATCTCAAGGCTTCTGGCATAATGTCTCCTAAAAGCCAATTCCATTTTAAGTATGTTTCATGGCCTGTGCATTTTAATGGGAGAGCAAACCCAGAGATTCTCAGCTCTCAAGGGGGCACCCTGCCTACCTGCCACCTCAGGAAAGCACATACCTGGTTTAAAGGCAGACCCAATCATGAGCACAATGTAATAAACTGCATCTGCTAGGGAGAGAGCAAGAGGAGCCCAAGTCTACAGGTGGGTCGTGAGCCCTGCTCTTCTCACTTCTGCCCCGGCTGGGGTCCTGCAGGCTGCTCAGCCTGCTCTGGGGAGCTGGGTTGCCCATGCAAGAGCACATGGTTAGAAAGCTGTTGGATTCAAGATTGTTAGAACAGCATTTCCAGCAAATCTGAATAAATACCAGGAGAGTGACGCTCTCTGCTATTTCTTGCATGGTTCAATCACGGCAGGGAAATACTTGAGATTCTGAAACGTGATTTAGAGGTGCACTTCATCTTGCCAGCTCAAGTAACTAAAAAATATATTGAGTTATTCTCCCAGATTAGGGAGCTTAATTTAAAGCTCTGGGATTTTAAAAGGGTGTATTTTATGTTCTCTGTTTTCTGGTTTTGGACTATCTTCTGTGCAGTCAGGAAGATTCAGAAATACTTTTACTTGAAAGTTGGCCTTCAAATGTCATCTCTATATCCAAGAGATACAGTGAGAAAAGAAAGAGCGAAGAAGAAAAAAAAAGAAATGCAACACAAAGTTCACAATACACTCCTGAGTTGTCTCTCTTAAATATTTCAAAATAATTAGAAAACTATAGACATCTAGCCCAAATTTGTATTCAGTATACTGCATACCACCACAAGCATATAATTATGAGCTTTTTAATCATTGCTTCTGAAGCAAAGGAGAGATAACAGTAACTATGGACAGACACATGGTATGGGAAGGGAGCCATTCTCCTCATTGACTATGGCTTTAAATAGGAAAGCCACCAACATGTGTGGTGAAAGTCAGAAGCTTGTGTCTTCACAAACCTCAGTGCCTTACTTTAGGCACTAAGTGAAAGAAGTGCCAAAGCATTGAGGGGGAGCCTTGGTGGTGGGCGTGAGATGTGTGTAGGGACGAGGAACAGTATTCGCACTAGAGCTTCTTTGTGCAGAGTCTGCAGTACATCAGCTACTCAAACTTACTCTTCATAGCGCAGTTTGCAAGCAAGACAGTTTTAATCCCACCTCTGCCCCACTGCCGTTGCCTCAGCTGCGGGGAGGAGCAGGGTGCTGTGCTGGGAGAGGTGATTCATCTCTGCATCAGGTCAGACGCCTGAGTTCAGGACCTACTGAGTTCAGCCCAGAGTCAGGTGTGGCGACAAGAGAACTAGAAAGAAGTTCTTCCACCTCCAGGATAGTTAAATGAGGAATTAAATCCCTGTACAAGCTTAAACAGAACACTCAGTCCCTGTGAAGGCTGAGGAAGAGAAACGCCAGCCTGGGAGAGGCCTGGGCCATGGCAGGGGATTATGACATTGGGTCTGACAGGCAGCAGCATCCTTCTTGGGTGGGTTTCTTCTCTGGGGACAGCAGAGCCGCCCCTGGCCTGCAGCAGGACCAGCGGGCAGCAAAGGGAGAAGCCAGGAGCGAGGACAGGGATCGCGCAGCTGGTGTGGGAGGGAAGGCGAAAGCAATCTGCAGGGAAGCACTATTTCAGGCACTGCTGTCAGGCAGCATCCGTGAGGGGACAATATATTTCCCCAGCATGACAGCTCCAGCAGACAGTGCAAGCATAGCTGGTCCTGAGCTCCAGAGCTCGCTTCCTGATTAGGAAGAGCATTTAGAAAGAATTGTCTAATTTTTATTGTTTATCGACACCCTGGTGTTCACTCTAATGATTACCTTGCTAGGGCAAAGCAATTCTGTAACAGAGAGACCTTTGCTAAAAACAAACAAACAAGGCGGGAAGAGGATAAGGGAGAAGGCACCCATGGAACAAATGATCTAGGAAGCCTTCACTTGTGCACAAGGAGACACTCAAGTTCAAAGGAGACAAGTAAGCAACCGTTCTGGAAGATGTATTTAAAATATAATGATGAACTGTATGAAAAAAGAAGCCTTGCTCAGAATTTGAGAGCGAAAGAGATTCAAACAAATTAAGTGGTAAATGTAAATAAAATGCAGTTCTTCAAGGAAGGTGATTTACACCTAGCCAATAATTAACTTGTGGAACTCGCTGCCCTTACAACTCTTACTGAGGTCTGCAAAGAAATAAGATTTAAAAAGGCCCATGAATAATAAAAATACCAAGTGTTGCGCTGAGTAGGATAACAAATTGCAAAGGATATAAATCATCATGCTTTAGATCATAAATAACAATGAATCGTCCAGTGATTAGAAGGCAACTTTTGCTAGGGGCTGGTTCCATAGTAATTGCTCATTTTGGCTTTTCTTGCATTTTTTTGCTTTGAGTGTGTGATGCTGGCCACTGTCTGAACAAGAAAAATGGATTTAGGTGCGCTAGGTGTCAATCAGACATTTTCTATGCACAGTGCATTATACTGATGAAATTCGGCTTCTTCTCCTTGATAAGAACAATTTAAGAGGCAATTTTCCTTCCTACAAAAACACTACAGTATCAGCTGAAAGTATTGTGATCTGTAATGTTAGAAAATATTTTAAAATTATAAATTTTAGATTATTTTCATATTTTTGCAGTTAAATACCTTCCTGGATCAGTTCCTTGTCTTCGTCATAATTTCATTTGTTTGTTTGGGTCTTTCTTAAGGAAGTCATAAAAGAATTTCAGGCTAAACTCAATGCTCAGATTACTGCATTTGTGTGCCACCTTCTTTTGGTAGCTTGTGTCTCACAAAGGGATTTACAGATGGGATAAATGCGCAATGCTTTATTTGACATAGAAGAAAGCCTAGGTTCAAGCAATTTGGATTCCAGCTCCTTGCTAATAGAGACAAATACAGTTCTCTGAGTTAACATTTAATTTCTGGGCTGCCAAAAAGAAAATAATTTGAAGGAGCTAAGAGACAGTCATGGAGCTGAGCTGGGTATAAATTCAATCAAGGCTTTCAGACCTACACTCGCTAAAGCATTTTCTGCCGTGCCTCCCTGGCTTGCTTCCTAGTGGGATGCAGGGCACCCTTCCTGGCTCTGGAGATCTGCAAAAGCATTTTGTGCTGCTTTCCCATCCTGAGGTTTTCCATACGCGTTATTCTTACCCAATAACAAAGCAGGGCTAAGGTGGTGGTGTTGAGCTGACCTGTGACAAGGAATGTGAGCCCAAAGCAGACCAGGGTGGCTGAGGTCTCTCTGTACAATGGATTGAACTAGAACAAAGAATATTCTGGTGCTACTCAGTGCTGCAGGGCTCATTCCTGGGATTTGGGGATTTTTGTTTGTTTGTTTTGTTTTGTTTTGGCCTTTCTGCATGCATAGGCTACACTCCTTTGCATTAGCGGGATCTTTCCTATAATAACTCATTACTGTCCTCATAATATTTTGAGGAAAAGACTGATACAGCAGTAGTTGCATTATTTTACTCCCTTTCTCCTCCCCACGATGTGCAGCACTTCACTGATTTGAATACCTGGGGATGCTGCAACAGAGCAGCAGGTTTGTTTCGCTTAAGAGAGGGCCTGTTACTCAGTCCTCCTTACCTGACACCAAAGATATTCCTAAACCATTTATGACAGCTCTGTCAAGGGAAAGGAGCATGATCAATCCTGCCCCAGAGAGAGACTAATAATACAGTCCCTGCTGTTTTGGACCAGCTGTTTCCCTAAAATTAAATACATGGCAATGCCTGGCGTTTCTTCCGAGGAAATGCTTATAAATGTTAGGTAAGGGCTTTACACCACCCCTTATCATTTTGCAGGACATGCTAATAAGGCGATGCCCTATTGTACCTATATTGCTCATCTTGCATGTGCATAATGGGAAGCAACATTCATCTTCTAAGAGGGGGGAAAAGGAAGTGAAGAACTTTATGTTTCTAGATTCAGTTAGCAAAGAAAGTAGAAAGGGTGTTCTTGCATCCTAGCACCTCCAGGTGCTAAGTCATGAATGGGCAGGCTCTGGAGGTGTGTGACCATGTAGTATTTAACTACGGACCAAACTGTTAAGCAAGAGGCTTTGGTTTGTTTTACATAACAGGTCTGTCTCTCCATATGCACGCTTATCAGCATTTTCCTGACGACTGTGGCACAAATGATGTCAAACAGCACTGTTAACTTTACTCAGCTGGACTCTTCTCAGGGACTCACGTCTGTTGCCATTCACCTAGTCCTTGGCAGGGTGGTTAAATCAGCATGACCCAGCCTTTTTTTCTGAGCCTCCAGATAGTGAGAAAGTAGATGAAAAATAATAGAGCCTTGAGACCAAAGGGACAATACAATTACTGAGGTTAATGATGTCTTGGATTGAATCTATGCAATTTCAGAGGATCACAGTAAGAATTTATAGTACTTGACAATGAGACTCTGCACCCACACAGACAACTGGGCATTCCTCCCAAGACTATATTATTTGGCCTGCTGTATGTACTCCGTAAATCCACTGCTATTTTTCTGTGGAAGGAATTCCACACAGGAGAGTTAAGGCTTGTGGTGGTACTTTTACTGGCTAGCTCCTTTTCCAAGACTCTCAGCTTTCTCTTAGTGTAGTCTGGTATAGCACATGTGGAGTTGTGGCGTGCACGCATGTGATTGTATATTTGTGTGTGTGTAGTATACACATATGTATATTGGAAACTATGTTTTTGGAGGCTCCAGAGAATCTAGTCCAAAGTCCCACTTTAATCTATTCTGTCTTCTGTTGCTGCTTTTTATCACAGTTCAAGAAAATTCACAATTTCACCCTTAATTGAAACTTAGTTTGGAATTAGGATGATTGTAGCACTTGATAGGCACTCTGAGAAGCAAACCTTTCCTTATGGATCTACACACTAGACGTACAGTCGCAAAATACCATTTGCAAATCAAGAAAAAGGCTGAAAATGATACAATTAAAATATATGGTTTTAAAAACTATTTTGTCTCCAGAACAGAGTTTTATAGGGACAAGAGTTGGTTCAGCTATTGTTTGCAGGCAAATTAACCAAAAAGACTTTTGTTGTCATTGTTGTTTGCAGATAGAGCCTAGTTCTACTCTAGAGAATAGGTAAACTGTTCACAAGGACTATTTGCTCATCTTTTTTTAAGGCTTGCAATTGATACACTAAATGACGTGATGTTTCTATTCCCTTGGTGCTATGAGTAGCTGACTGATCTCTTTTAAACAGAAGAATAATGAAATAATGACTGGTGAATAATAAATCCTTGTTTGCATGCTAATATTCTGTTGAATATCAGGTGTGGTATAAAAAGCGGCTATTCCCCAAACAATTTGCTCTAACAAAACCCTTGTTCTGAATTCAAACACTGTTTCTGCCATATCCAGTCATCTGTAGCCGGAGGCTTCACAGAGAAAGTGCGTTTCAAGGAATGATTTAAATGAAAATGGGTGGTTGCTTGGATCGTAAAAGAGGGAGGTAGTTCCAAGAAAGAGAAAGACTGTGGAAAAAGGGCCAAAATCATAAAACGTAAATTTGTGCTTTTAGGAATTGTTCACTACTTCTCAGACAAAAGAAATCGTTTCTTCTCCGCCCATTGGGAAATGTATGCCTCTGGTTCTGGGAGAATGACTGTTTGTGAGTTTCATAGGAAGATGGTCGATACTGTATGGAAAAAAAAGCTAGCATCTGTGCCTACTACTGCCTTGCACCCAGTGGAATCAAACTGTGCAGGCAAGAGTCTGAAGCTCTGTGCTGCGAGCAGGTGAAGGAATAGATATAAGGAGTTCAGATATAAGGATATACACTCTGGAGCAGAAAGCTCTGTTTTCTGCAGCAGTGTTGCCTGTGAAGATTTCGGTGTCAATATTATGATAAAGGAAAAACTGTGACTTTTAAAAAGTGTTACAGAATATGAACACATACACGAGTATAATGTGCAGATGTAATATATGGGACATGTGGAGTATGTATGTGGGCAAGCCCATATAAAGAACAAAACTCATAAATAAAGTTTTTTCTAACACCAGATAACTGTAGTAGGTGCTGTAAAAGGCCTGACTACTTGCTGACTGTAAAGGGTTAAAACTGTTGCATGATGTACGAAGTATTTTTATATCATTATACTAATCTTAATTTTAATAATATTACTAGATTTACTTAGGTATCTGTTTTGTTTGCTAGATTGGATTATCCATTATGAAGACTAGATTTGCCTTATGTGTGGTGATACACACGTTGCTATAGTTACTCTGGTTCTGGCTATTTATTCTGTAAGGCAGGAATTATGAACAGCCTTTTTGTTCCAGTGTCTGAAATGATTTGTCCATAATTTTTATACTCAGATGTGTCTTGCTTTTAAGTAAACCAGACTTTAGGAGTCTGTGTGTCAATTCTCTCTTGAAAGGCAGTGAGGGCTGATACTTGAGGGCATTTGAACTTTACTTAGGTACAGGAAGGGACAAAAGTTGCTTCAAAGAATTCAAAATTAAGAACGCCCAGAAGCAACATTGGGAAAGCCGTCGTGAGGAAGGAGAAGTGAAAGCCCTCTTCTGCAAAAAGAAGTGAAAGCCCTCTTCTGAAAAACTGTAAGAAATTTGTAGAGGGCTGTAAGAAAATTATAGACTATAGACTACATCTGTAAGAAAATTATAGAGATAAATTCAAAAGCTAAGATGCAAAAACTCAGCAACAGGTCAGTTATCTGAAACCTGCAGTCCACTGAGAAACGATCAGTAGGAGGAGGAAGACTAGGGAAAATATGTGGGCCCACTGCTGAACGGGGTGGGTGCCTTGGTGAAGGAGGATGCAGAGAAGACAGAAACACTAAATGCCTTCTTTGCTTCTGTCTTTACTGCTAAGGCTCGTCCCCATGAACCACAAAGCCCGGAGACAAGAGAGAGAACCAGGAGAGAGGAAGACTTTCCAATGGTTGAGGAGGATTGGGTTAGGGATTATTTAGGCAAACTGGACACCCATAAAGCTACGTGCCTGGACGGGCTGCACCCAAGAGTGCTGAGGGAACTGGCGGGGGTTATTGCTCAGCCGCTCTCCATCATCTTTGAGAGGTCACGGAGGGTGGGGCAGGGGCAGGAGGACTCAAGAAAGCCAGGGTCACTCCAGTCTTTAAAGAGGGCAACGTCCCTCCAGTCTTCAAAAAGGGCAAGAGGGAGGACCTGGGAAACTACATGCCAGTCAGACTCACTTCCATCCTGGAAAGGTGATGGAGCAGTTCATCCTCGAGACCATCTCTAGGCATGTCAAGGACAAGAAGGTGCTGAGGAGTAGTCAGCACTGATTCACCAAGGGGAACTCGTGTTTGACGAACCTGATACCCTTCTACAATGGGATGACTGGCTGGCTGGACGATGGGAGAGCCGTGGATGTTGTTCACCTTGACTTCAGGAAGGTTTTTAGCACTGTGTCCCATAACATCCTCATGGGGAAGCTCAGGAAGTGTGGGTTAGTTGAGTGGAGAGTGGGGTGGAGTGAAAACAGGCTGAATGGCAGAGCTTGGAGGGTCGTGATAAATGGTGCCGACTCTAATTGGAGGCCTGTGGCCAGTGGTGTCCCCCAGGGGTCAATACTGGGCCCGGTGCTGTTCAACTTGTTCATCAATGACTTGGACAAGGGCACAGAGGGCACCCTTGGCAAGTTGGTGGACGATATCAAACTGGGTGGAGTGGCCGACACTCCAGAGGGCTGCGCTGCCATTCTGAGGGACCTGGACAGGTTGGGGAGTTGGGCACAAAGGAACCTCATGAGGTTCAACAAATACAAGTGCAGGGTCCTGCACCTGGAGAGGAATAACCCCAGGCACTAGTACAGACTAGGGCTTGACCTGCTGGAAAGCAGCTCACGGAGAGGGATTTGGGAGTCCTGGTTGACAGCAAGTTAATCATGAGTCAGCAATGTGGCCTTGTGGCCAAGAAAGGCCAATGGGATCCTGGCCTGCATGAGGAGGAGCGTTGCCAGCAGATTGAGGGAGGTGATCCTGTCCCTCTCCTCAGCTCTGGTGAGGCCACACCTGGAGTACTGGGTGCAGTTCTGGGCTCCCCAGTACAAGAGGGACGTGGAACTTCTAGAGAGGGTCCAGCGTAGAGTAACAAAGATGGTTAAGGGCCTGGAGCATCTATCGTATGAAGAAAGGCTGAGCGAGCTGGGCCTGTTTAGCCTGAAGAAGAGAAGACTGAGATCTGATCAATTTGTATAAGTAGCTGAGGGGAGAATGTAAAGAAGATGGGGCCAAACTTTTTTTGGTGGTGGACAGTGACAAAACAAGGCCACCAGATTGAAATACAAGAAGTTCCACCTCCATGTGAGGAAGAACTTCTTTCCTGTGAGGGTGCCAGAGCTCTGGAACCAGCTGCCCAGAGAGGCTCTGGAGTCTCCTTCTCTGGAGATCTTTCAAACCTGCCTGGGTGCTGTCTTGTGCAATGTAGTCTAGGTGTCCCTGCTGGAGAAGGGGAGATTGGACTAGCTAATTTCTAGGGGTCCCTTCCAACCTCAACCATTCCGTAATTCTGTGAAACCCTAGAGGTAGTGGGAGATATTCACAATTTTCCATGTTTGCTCTCATGCTGATGAAGGACATTACTGGAACTTGCTCACCACTAAAACCAGGGGAGAAATCTGACTCCAGGTCAGTCCGTTTATACAAAGCATCACCAGAAAGAGCCCCCTGACGCGATTTCTGAATACCACAGGTATATTTAATACCACTTGTCAAGCCTGGTCCTGGCTTGTGCTCCAAACCAAAGTCACTAGCAGTCCTCTGATGCCTGTTCTCTGTTGTGGATCTGATGGAGGCTGGAGCACATGCAGGCTGGCGGGTGACGGAAGACAAAATATGTGTTTTGTGACTATCGTGCAGATGGGATGGATGTAATTTAACTGACTTGGCAACCACCATCCATCCCAGCTGCCCCTGTGGTTACAAATCATGTCTAAGCAATCCTTCTTACATAGGTCCTAGTGTTGCTTGATCAAAAAATAAAGATGATTTACAGGCATCTTGAGCTCAGAGTTTCTTATGCAATCTGGATACCAACAGCATGACCCGGAAATATTGTAGAGTTGGTGGCACAAATGCAGACACTGAGGTCCAGGGGCCACACCAGACATTCCCTATTTTTGCTTGACAAGCTGCTTAGACATAGCCTAGAATTATCACTGTCCTCTACTCCATTGACATCTCTGGTATTTCCTCCAGGCCCTGCAACTGGCAGCACTGGATTCTTATTTTACCTGGCATCTG
Source organism: Nothocercus julius (assembly GCA_013398735.1). NCBI lineage: Eukaryota > Metazoa > Chordata > Aves > Tinamiformes > Tinamidae > Nothocercus > Nothocercus julius. The sequence continues at coordinate 2,802,034 of VZSV01000072.1, forward strand.
TTGTTTCCTTCAGACCAAATGGCAGCCAGTGTGTCTCATACACTTTAATATCATATTAGCAAAGCTCCAAAATATGTTTGAACACTGGCAGTGTGGTTTCCTAAGGTTACATGTTGTCAACTATTTTAAAGTGTAATTCTAGGTTTTTGAGTGGGAGACACAGAGCAGGAGGAGAAGCTCATGCCCCGAGTAGTGTTTTTAGCTTACAATCAGCTTGCAAACCCCTGAAGTCGTTTCAGGAAGCAGGGAGGAAGCAGGTGTGCCCTTCCCCTACAGGGCCTCACCTGAACAAGTCTTGTTTGGGTAGAGGTGGCATTTAACCTTCATTTCACATTTCGTGGAATGCCAGGTCCAAAGGCTCTCGTTATTCACTGGCTTGTCTGGGCAGAAGGGTGTGACGCTCTTGCAGACACCAAGATTGCAGACTTGATGAGTGTCGGGTTTCACCCTTATCATGCACTTTATGATTTCTAAATTACTTTATGATTTCTAAAAGCACAGGGATAGACTGCCCAGGAGGTGCAGTAAAATCTAGCCATTCATCAGCACGTACTGTAAATGCGACCTTGTGTTCTTCGAATGAGCTGCGCCCACCGTTCACGTTTTCGTGACCCTGTCTGTCATGATTCTTGCCTCTTCTTAGACCTCTTCCAGCTCCCCATGGGCACCCTTTTCCAGCAAGAGGCAGATCCCTTTACTTCTTTTTTTGGTTATGAGGTAACAGTCTCCTTACTTCCGACTACTGGTCATATCTCCAGGCCAGCCAAGTGTGCCACTTGCCATTGATGCACCAAATGACCTAGGCATGGCATTCATCTCGAATGCCTCTGCAGGCATAACTGAAATATTCAGCTTCTTTTGAGAATCCAGTTACGCTTTGGGCTTAGGCCCTCAAATTGTCACCTTCAAAAAGTGACATTTGTCTCTTCCTTTTCCAGGTATCAGGCTTTTAAAGGATCTTGTCTTTCAATTGCTCCTCTCTAAGCTTTGGCAAATGACGATCTTGCTGAGCTGAAGAGGGAGGATTGCAGAGTCACTTTAAACCTGATTTTTGTTTGAGGGTTGCTTCTTAATTAGGGCAGTGTTTTTTATCTTTTCTGAGTCTCTTTTTTAGCAGCCATTCATGATGTAATGTTATCAATTCTGACAAGGAATAATTCTGCCACATATCTACACTGAGGGCACATGATATATACCTGAAGGATACACATTAAAGTTCAAACTTGGTGCTAAGGAGTTAATGATCATGCTACACACATCAAGGACACCATGACCTGGTAACCCTAATAAAAACAGCTCACCTTTTATCATGGGTGAGACACATGTAAAAGGCTATATTCCTGTGTCAGTTCTAATAATCTTAAAGCAAGTCTTTCTCCAACACTTGGTACCTGTACTTGGTCACACCCAGGTAGGATGTAGGTCATTAACTACCAGTTTACTTAGTCATATGCCTTGTGCTTATCAAGAATCAGTATCTGCAGGAAGCTCATCAATAGTCATACCCTTCTAAAATGTCGCACTTATTTTCCTAACCCCTTCCGCCTAGAGATATTTGCATAGATCTCTCTGAAAATTAATGGCAAGAAAGAAGTGGTACCTTTCCCATCTACTTATGACCTGTAGCTGTGTAGACAGCTACTTCCTTCCCTTTGTCATCCATAATTTCATGGTCATTTCTCTCACTCTCTCTCCCACTAGTGTCCTTCCCTTCAAAACAAGCTGATCTTGCTGTTATCCTTTTCTTATATTTGTTTTTTCCTTGTACATGTCATTTTATAGTAGAGAGCATTTCCCTTCTGTTTTATGCTTAGGAGAGAATCCTTGAGCAGGAAAGGACTAAAAAGCCTGACCTTCAGTATGCCTAACTCCACGTATTTCGATCAGTTTATATCAGTGGGGGCTCTAGCACATGGTGCAAAGACCGAGTGTAGTACAAGGACTCTGCTTGTCTCAGTCCTCAGTTTAAATCTGTATTTGGGGAACTAGCACTTGGCCACTACCAAAAAATATGCTTAAATGGGGAAGTATGGTTTACTTTGAACTTCAACAGTGTGGAATATTGAGAAGAAGGCATTAAGCTGTTTAAAAGCGAATATGTTAAATTTTAGAAACAAAGTTGTTCTTCACATTTTCTTAAAGTTCCCATTGTGCAATCCATATAACTGCCCCAAAATAGCAAAATAATAACATTTAATTACACTGGGATACAATCAACTCCCAGCACTCTTGTTTAATCAAAAGTAAATGTTGTATCTGCAGAACTTTTTAAACAATGTGTTATGACTGCAGAATGACATGCAATATGATATTAAACATAACAGAGAAAGTAATATAATAACATCTGTTCTGTAGACCCATGATGTTTTAACGCAAGTATCTTTCTGTATTACCAGCCTGCTACAACAAAATAAAATCTAGAATAAATATGACTGAATTATCTAATGTTTTACCTCCTATTCTCAAATTTGGCTTTGACATCGTTCAACTGCCATCGTTCAACTGGCTTTGACATGTTCAGCATGGTATTTGAGTTACCCAAAGACATATTATATAATTTATTTATATAATTGGTTCCAACAATATGCTGAGTGATGTTTGAAGCACAGTGATAAGAACAGCTCTTGCCTCAAATTATTTACAGTCTAGATAGACATGCAGTCCAATTCCCTCACAGCCTAAAAGCTCAAGATACAGCATTTAAAAATGCTGAAGATCAGACCCCTTTTCAAGAAATTTCACTCAGTGCTAGTAAGCTGATCCTATGCTTTTAGTCATAATTTAAGTGAGGGTTATTTTCCAATGTATCTAATCTGCTCTGGTACTCAGAATTTCTTTCCTAAAACATTCAAGAACTTGGCAAAGACGATTTTGGTTATAATCCACATCAGTGAAATATTAAGAAGAAAAAAAAAATCTGGATTTTAGACTGTGATTAACCCCCCTCTATCCAGTTCTTGCATTCTGTCATATAAGAATCACTGAGGAACAAATTGCCTACTCAGAAAAGAGGCAAGTGACCTTGTCCACTCCTAAAATGCTTTTTCATACCACAGGCTAGTAGAAATGTGTAATAGTAACACATATTATAATGTCGGTCATTAACTAAACCGTTATGCAAAAAGGGATTTTTTCAGCACTTTCTTTTCATCATGCATTTCTAAAATGCATGTTGTCCCACCCAGATTTTTTGTGACTTGCGATCTCAGGACATGTCTCTGCTGAGCGCTGATGATAGCATTTGTCTTGAGGGGAGGGAAAAGTAGGGGAGGCGAAGGTGATTCCCGCATGGCAGAATGACCAGGTCACCATACCACAGCCTGCACCGCAACCAAATGTCATCAAAAGCAGAAGTTTTCATGAAGCCTCAGGATTTCCATTTCTTTCCTGCCCAAACCAAGTGTCATTCGGCACTCACTCTCTCTCTGAATAATGTTTAATTTATTGAATTGTTTCATTTCTCGCAGCCACAAGGGTGCTTTAAAGCCTGCAATGTATTATGTCACTGAGCAATGCATGTTTGGAGGGGGTGAGAGCCCCACTTCCCTGCTGTGGCTGTCGTTACTGCAGTCCTTAAGTAAGATGATCAGAGTTTTAATTGTTCCCCTAATCATTGCATCGTATCTCTGTTTGGGTTAGGGATACTGGCAAAATGCTTTATGGGCTGGACACCATTCCAAAAAGTGTCAGAAATTAATCATCTGCTGCCTCGCTGTGGTCTGGGGACGCTGACCTTAAGGGAAACAAACCATGAATCATCTCCCTCTGTCCATGTGCAAGGCTGCTGAGCTGTACTGCTCTGATTCCCCATGTCCTTGCAGAGGTGAGCCTGACACCACTGGCGTTACTAAAGGAGCCCTCTGTGTTGGGAAGGACAATAAATATGCAGCCATGACATCCACACTTGCCCGCTGCCCACCAGGAAGTGGGAGTGCAACAGAAAGAGGACACACAGAGAAAGACAGATTTGACAGGACAGCCCAAAAGCTAAAGATGTAACCATATTGCTTTTAAATGGTAGTTTGCCTCAGGGAGCCAACACAGGTTTTATCTGGCCAACTGCCTCAAAATCAGTTGCTCTAAATCAGTCCACTGGAATCTAGGCAATGTAAACTTTTTCTGTCCCCAGCACACATTCCAACATTCACAGCTGCTAAAATGTGGGCATACTCCTGTAACCCTAAAATAAATCATGACCATAGTCCATATACCCGGCCGTGCACCCTTGGCTGCAACTGTCTTAGTGGCCAGTTGTGGAGAATTTGAGGCACTTGGACTATTAGGAAATGCTGCCTACAGAAGGGAAGAGAATATGGCAAAATATTTTTCATATCTTGTGAGCTGTGAAGCTGGGGAGACAATAGAAATGGGTGAAGACAGGGAAAGAGCTGAGGTGGACAGAATAATGTGCTTTCAAAGAGGAGAAAGCAGCCACGCGTTGAGCTACCTCCAACCTATCATCCATCCATGTCTTCTGTTGGTGGCTTTGATGGGCCTACGCTGAGTGCCACTACCTTGGGTCTCTGGCCCGTTGTGTCAAGTTAGCCCAGAAGGTTTGTGTGATAACCTCATAGTCCCCATGGCAGCAGAGAGAAGAAAAAAAAGAGTAACATCCTGCTATACAGGGGCAAAATGCCAGACAATTCAACATGTCCATTGGAGTGTCCCATCGTGTCTAATGTGGTGAACGGTCTGTGGCAGTTTGCCTAGTCACTGGAACTGGGGGAAATAAAAAGCTGATGAATAACTGATGTCAAATGGACAAGGCTCAAATTATGCGTGCATTAAGAACTGCCTTGTATCTTGAAGGACATTTAAATTCCAGGCAAAAAAAAATGGGATGGTCGTCAGACTCTGAAGGAATGAAGCTGCTCAGCATCTTGCTGTGGCAGAGCCAGTGGCTGTTTATGAGGAACATTTGCGTTGTTGATATTGTTCATTTACTAGAAGATCGGTGCAATCTGCCATAGTCTCAAATGCATCAAATCGATAAAATTGTAGCAAAGCAAAATGATTTGTTGGGGTTTACTGTATTTAAATACTTAGTCTATAATAGGAAGGAAATCTGTAACAACATCTGCACAGATCGGGCTTACAAAATCCAGTGAAGAACAGTGCAGACACCTTTTATAAAAGAAAAATAGTTTAATTACAAACTGATGTTGCACAGAGTGCTTTCTCCTGTCTTTAGTACTGTAATTCTAGGAGCTGAGGGTTTGTGGATAGTCTTTTAAATTTTTATTTGGTTTGGAAGATATGTATTTGTAGAGGAAACAGAAAAGAAGACAAGGAATTCAAGGGGAAGCATTACACGACTTCCCACCTCCCCACAATCACAAAATAAATTAAGTAGCAGCTCCTCTAAACTTAGTGTTCACCTTTAAGCAATGGCTTAGGATGAGAGTTACCTGGACAAGACCACAGGCAGCTCTGTCTCTCCCTAAAATAAAGTGACAGGGCAGGTTATGAATTGTTGATGGAGGCAGTAACTAGCTGCTCAGAAAAAAAAAAAAAAAAAAAAAAAAAAAAAAAGGACATGGTTGAAATGTGCTGTATAAAGATAATCAAAGGGATGATTAGTCACTGGGTGTAATCAAAAGACCATGTTTGATGAGGTGCCCCTTTCACACGTGCCCGACTGTCTGACATCTCCTAGACGCCTTGTCTAACCATATGAAGCGGGCTTTTCTTTCCCCACACCTAGACTGTAGAATTGGCAGCCAGCAAAAATTTCCTGAGAAACGAAAGCTGGTTTCCATTTCCAAATGGCATAAAAACCTTTGAGCATAGCTGAGGGTCACGAGAGAAGAATTTAATTTCAGTGTGTATGTTTAAAGCTAGCATGACTTTTGACCACAACAAAAAAATTAAAATATTTTTAAGTGGGAAGCCCTACGTCCTGGTATTATATGTTTCAGAGTGCTATGGCACTTGCTGTGATGTGTAGAGCCTCTAATTTTTTGCAGATCAAATACAGATCAGGAAAAATGAAGGCATTCAGTTTAATAGCAACATCTGCCTATGTAGTCACTGGTGTAGGAGACTGTTAGCACGGTGTGCTGCAAATAAATAATTTGACTGAAATTTTCTAGGAAAAAAAAGCTGCTTCTCATAGACTATGGCACCGTGTATGTCTCATGATTGGTTTTGTCAGTAGTTGTGTGTTCACCTTTTCTGTACCTCAATTTACCTGCTAGGCCTGATAGGATTATAGACAGTCATTGCATATGTTCAAGCAAAGGATAGATTGTGATACCTAATAATATCAAAAGGAAAGGCTCCAAGAAAACACCCTGGGGTTCTGCCATGCCAGGCCTTTGGAAAAGATCTGACTTCCCTGTTTGCATTCCCTCCATCTACCTTCCATCTCATTTGCCTAGCTCCTGCCTTTCCTGTATTCCTCTTCGTGGAGAGCGGCCACCCATCGAGGTGCTGAGATCCGGCTCTCCTCTTTCCTGCCGAGACCACCCACAATGATTTCCTCAAAATAATAAGATAATTACATGAAGAACGAAAACTCCAGCGGAGCTCCTACCATTTTATTATCCCCCAATAAAAGGGCTATTCTGTGCTTAACCACAATAAGCCTTGCTAATATGACAAGGTCAGTCCCCATTACCTAGTTGTGCCTCTTTCTACAGGCTAGGACCACGTAAGCTTGCCAAGGCTTGCCTTTTCTTCTTTTTTTTCTCAGAAAATGTTAAGAGTCTTGGACTTACCATGACCAGCATCATAACAGGAGGCACACAGGAATCAATTTGGTGAAAGAAAGGCTGCCCACACACACAAAATAAAGGCACTGTAAATTTTTATTACTTTCTTATCTATCCATCTGATAGGTATAGGAATGAGCACACAGGATAACAAGGGTCACTGGTTTCACCCTTTGCATTTGTATGTTGTAGACATTCAGCTCAGAAGCATCCAAAGATCACCCCTTTCCCATCTGACAACGTACAGACATCCTAGAAAGAAGCATAAAAGCCTTTCAGCAAAAACCTAAAATGAAAGCTCAGATTCTGCAATGGACAGAACAAAGAGGACCCTGATCATGGGGATGAATTTCTAGCACAGATGCTCATTTTGGCTTCATTTCAGGAGCCTCTGAGCCTACCATGCAATTAGGCAATCTCTTACCCGTCACATCCCAGCACAGACTCTGCTGACTTGTGTCAGGCTTAGATGATGCCCTGACCCTGCAGCCCTGCTGCCTCTTCTGAATTAAATAACAGTCAAGCATCTCATTTTACCTCATTCTTTTGGCTGTAGTTTAAGTAGGATATATTTTGAAGAGGACTAGAGTAAACAGTGCCTTTTTGCTCTTCTTCCAGATGTGGGAGCCCCTCTTTACTTCTGTGTTAGGTAGCCAAAATTCTCATGGGGTGGGTTTTGAGGCACAAGCTGGGAGCTGACCACAGCAAACTGGATTGGCAGGCGGCTTGGGAGGTTTTGTCTTTTCCTAAATTGAGACAACATTGAACATTACAATAGATGTCCTATTTCCCTTAGCAATAATCTCATTCCCATGTAGGAACACAACTATTCAACCCTTCAGCATTCGTAGTCGCTCCAGTCAGGAAACATATTATTGCCTCATAAAACGGGACACCTGTCTCATTGCCCATTAAATATTAACAGCAGCTACACAGAAATCAACGGTAACAGTTTTATTATAGTAACGTGCCCGGTAAATCTTATTACTATGTGGTGTGGATGTCAGCAAATGGAAAAAAAGAGTATGAAAACATGGGTTTTCTATGAGAAATTGGAGGCTGATTTCATTTACACACAGCTGCTTCATTCTGCACAGGTAGCAGGACCTTTAATTACACCACCACCACCACAACTCTTATCATTTCTGAAGCATCTTTTTATCAGGAGATATCAAAGCATTTGCCCTCTGCAAAGCGGAGCGGGAGAAGGCCGGGTACAGAGAGCACCCGAGGCAGGTGCCTTCAGCACGGGAACGGGCTCGCCGTCCGACGGCTGGTTCCCAACCTGGGCTTTATCCACTTAAGCGCACTTGCTATATAAGGGCCCGCGCGCTGCACCCACTGGTCACTTATATCCCCCTCAATCTCATTAGCGCTGCTGCCTGCAGCTTGACCTGCATCAAAGCACGCAAAACTGCCCTTCAGAGGATCTCATGGCAAAGAAAGGGCCTGCACTTTTCTGCTTCCTGCTCTCAGCCGGGGCCGGAAGCGGCAGTGCAGAAATACCACGGCAAAAGCTGTTCCTGCAGGTTTCCCAGCTCTTTCTGCAGCGTTTCTCAGTATTTCTGGTCCTTGTGGATAAGGCTACAGGACCCTGCAGATCAGGCTGAGCGTCTTGAGAGTCCGGGCTTTCTTCTTGGGGGCTGTCCAGGCTTTCCTGGATTTAGAGGAGCTGGGAAATCCATTAAGAATAGCTTTCGTCAGACTGTTCCTTTAGCCCTGTTTACCAGCCTTGCTGAAACAAAGAGGTGTGGGCAGCAGTTTGGGGATGTCAGTTGAATAAGATTTTCCTGGAAAAATAAAATAAAATAAAATAAAATAAAATAAAATAAAATAAAATAAAATAAAATAAAATAAAATAAAATAAAATAAAATAAAATAAAATAAAATAAAAAAAGAAAGAAAGAAAGAAAGAAAGAAAGAAAGAAAGAAAGAAAGAAAGAAAGAAAGAAAGAAAGAAAGAAAGAAAGAAAAAGAAGAAAGAAAGAAAGAAAGAACTTTAGCCTGAAGAAAGAATTTTAGACCAATTTTAGTCTATTATACAGTGATTTATTCTAAAAAACACTTCTGTTAATTTAGTAAACGCAAATCAGTAAATAATCCCACAGATATGCAACGCAGAAACTCCCTGATGAATCATTTTTGGGGTTTCTTCATATTTAGCAAAGACTTCCAATAAGGAAAGCTTTGATAATACAGCATAGGGAGATATCTTTGGCCTGGTAAAGTTGTTCTTAAGGTGTTTTGATCACTCCAGTGAGACCCAAATTGTGCAGCCTGGGATATGAGAAAAAATGACCGTGTATAACTGAGAACCACTGGGTCACTGGACCACTTTAATTGGAATTTGCAAGTTCATAAGCCAGCCAATAAATGACAAATTGATAAATGAGCAGATTAACTCCAAATAATTGGCCATACAATTTTATCTTCACAGTACCTTCATATACTCTCTATATGCTGAATTTTTCCTAAAAAAAAAATTCTTTTCTTTTCCTAAAAGAAAATTCCCTAAAAGAAAAAGTCACTGGTTTTAGAAATGATTCAGAGAAGGCTTTATTTAATATTCGTGATATTTATCATATGACTCAACCTATAATATTTTCGAGTCAGACTTCTGTCTTGCTATGCATCTGCTACAGAGACCTCGAGGGAGAAAAGAAAAATTAGAGTGAGTAAATTCTGGAAAGCCAAAAACAGCCTGCCGTAGGTTTTTCAGATGTAATGAAACTCCTTGAACTGAAGGACTATGAGACAGAACATGCAACTGTCTAGTCTCTATTTCCTGCCTTGGTAGAGTTTGTACCTGTGCATGGTCCCCAACTAAACAGCATGTGGGAACTCGTGGGAAACAAGGAATGCCGCAGTTCTAGCTGGAAACCGTCTGTAGAGACTTTTGTGTGCTTGGGGCAGGGGGTCAGGAGCAACACTGGATGCTTGGAGCTGATGAGCAGCTTGTTAGAGCAAGTTCCAGGACTGGCGCACACAGATTTTTCCAGTCATAGGTGCCCAATACATGCTCTTTACAGCTATCCCAAGAGAAGAGCAAGCTGAATGATGAGGAGAAGCTTTAAATATTGTGAATAAATAATCTTACAGCTCTTTCTGGAGTAACAGTTTTTGTTACTTAAGCTATATTTGTTACTTTGGCATATTTATATGATGCAAAATTTTAAAGGGTGGTTGTTGTGTGTGTTTGTGTGTGTTTTGCTGTTTATAATTGCTCTTGAGCATTATACTGGTGAACTTTGTCAGTCAGCTTGTCAGACTGCGGCAATTACCCCATATAACCCAGCAAGATAAAGCCAGTAAACAATCAGACCAAAGGACTTGTAAAGAAGCTGTAGGCAGCATACCACTTGCCCAAGATAGCTAGCAAGTTTTTACAACAAATAACACTTAAAGGCAAAAGCAGGAAACATTTAATGAATGATGTGCAACCCAGAGAAAAGATGGAATGCCCCAGAATGTCACATAATGCAGGGTTCAGTGCTCTTAGGAGCTTATTCCTGTGTATGATATTTTTATCCTATTTCTTGAACCTTGGCCCTAAGGTAGAATGAGAACCCAACAAGCACATTCTGTACCTTAAAGAATTCATAGTTTATAGTTAAAAAGTACAGTATTAATGGATACTATACTGTCTGAGGTCATAAAGTTCAGTTCTGGTTTAAAGAAGAACACGTATCAACATTTTATTATATGTGAACGGACAATTTAAAAAGAATTGTCTTTCTGCACATGATCAGTGTCACATTTAATGCCAAAAAGGCTTCACATACACATCAGAAAGAACTTCTTTAATTTTTGACAATGCTGGAGCTTAATAATTTGTCTACGTAGAGTTAGAAAGAAGAAGAGGGAGAATAGGGACCCAAGTTTTATGTAACTGCCCTTTGGATCTATTTACTGCAAAACAGGAACAAATGGGAAACAAATAAGAATAGAAGCAATAATCCAATTCAAATGTGTCTAATGGCAGATAATGTTGGTGATAAGTACTGTTCTGCCTTCTTATCTGAAAGACCACAAATAATGACTAGCTGCTGATACAGATATAATTCCCTTAGCATACTCATTTTATACCTCTTCAGCTAAATGTGGATTCTGTGAATAAGAACCCTGGGATGAAGATGAGGATGACTTCTGAGTTACTTAGGTGATTTCTTGAAATAATTATTTAATTTGTGACTTTGTTGATTGCCCTGGTTGAACAGGGAAAAAGCCCAGAGCTCCCAAATCGCAGTCTCTCCTGCTCTTTGCTCTTCCAATGTTTTATTTTCTCAGCAGACCAGCTGTATGCTCCTTATACTGTATGTATTGTCAGGATTATCTCCTGCAATGTGAACTATAAACACAGCTCACTGCAGGCTGGCTAAGGGAATGGCAGAAGGCCAAAAAGGAATACTGTCTTCTTCATCTTATAGGCACATGAGAACAGCCCCAGAAAGGTTCCTTTTTTCGCTCTTTTTAAAGACCTCTAACATCCATATACATCCACATGCTCCTCCCAACAGTGCCTTCCTTAATGGTGAATATTTTCAATAGAAGATTGTGTCTGAGGTTTAATTGTTTTTAAAAGCTCCATAGTGATGTTTGAGAAATCAGTTGTGGCTCTTGATTTAGCTTTTGTAGTAGTTGATGTGGGGAGTAATCAGAGGTTTTTCTGACTTCATGAGTGACAATGACAAAGTAATTCTAGGAGATGGGATGCTTCTGTACAGTCATGATGAGCACGAGGAGTTTCTTCTTCTACTTCTTCTTCTTCTTTTTTTTTTTAAAGTTATACGGGGAAAAGAAGACTCATTCCCATTTTCCACTGGGATATTTCTCAGCAACGCATTCAGGGAAGCCAAAAAGCAGAAGTTAGGGCATGTTGTTTCCATTTGCTGTGAATTTAGGTAACACAGTTCCTCCATGTCTCAGGTTTCTCATGTGGAAATGTGGAAAGCATATGTTCCCACTGGCTTGCAATGTCCTTGTAGCTGTAATGTCCAGTTCTGTCAGGATTCCTACTATAGAGAAATAGTTTATTTTACTGAAATCTGTCTGAAAAGTAGGATCCACAAAAGCTTCAAAATCTCTTAACATCCCCATGGGACACTGACATCCTTTGAAATTATCAAGTAGTAGAGGCCAAAGGGGAAATTAAGAACATAACAAATTCCCTGTGTTTGTGCCCCAGGTCCAACTGATATAACAAGGGGTGCCCGTGTTAGTCCCTGGTTGAAAAATAACAGTTTTGTGATTAATGGGCAGCACCAGATAACATCCATAGTGGTGGCTTTCTCAGTTTTCCTTAACCATTCTCAAAAAAAAAAAAAAAAAAAAAAAAAAAAAAAAAAAAAAACTTATTTCAGGCACAGTAAAATTCTTTTAGTAGGGCAAGCATATCATCGATAAATGTAGGTTCCCTTCTTGAATTCCTTAAACGACTGGGAAGAAGTGCTGAGAATAGAACAGCTTATCAACCTTCCCCAGAGCTGTCATTAATGTTCAAACTATATTCTTGCTTCCTTATGTCACATATACCTACATTATAGTTTGGTTATATATATATGTGTGTGTGTGCATATATAAAAATACATACATATGTAGCGAGAGAGTTTGGAAGGAGAAGGAAATATTTCCTCCATGCAGAGGCCGGAGTCATCAGTATCAAAGCTGTGTCTTGAACAACCCCCTCATGCAGGTATAAACTTTAGACTAGATTAAAGGTCAAACTTTGTTTCTGCCTTTTTTTGAACTCTGAGAGCCAATGCCCTCTGGCAAGCAAGCTATTATGCTTTATTTTGTCAGTTAGTGGAAAGAAGCTGTACTGCTTAGCATAATTAATGGGGAGGTAAGGTTCTGCATACAATAATGTTATAGGCAGCACTAAGGCAAGTAATTGCCAATAAAAATGGTATCTTGTAAAAAAGGAGTGGAAAATCCAACTCCCTTGGAGAAAAATGTAGGAGCATGGTAGTTCCTTTTAGCCATGCCTAAAAATATTCTCCCTTAAGGACCTGCAAAGCCGGAAAATCATCTAGCAAAATTATTGAGAAAATAATCTACAGAAATACTGCTACAGATTCTGTAAACATGAACTGTTACAAACATAACAAAAATATCCATTAAAGAGAAAAAGGACCATTACACAAAGTCCTCTATTTACTGTATGCTCTGGTGTGTCTAAAATTAATTTAAAAGATAATAAGAGCTTGTGCTCCCCATAGCTTCCCATAAGTCCTGTTGTGAAAGATTTTTTGTTCTGCTCTTCTTTGACGGTGTAATAATACATTTCCACAGGCAGGTGGGAAAAAAGCCATAGATTTGTGTACTCTCACTCATGATCAAACGGATCAAACCCCTGCTGAAACCAAGCAGGGGAAGAGCAGGATGCGTGCTTGCAAAAACAACCAGCTAACCCAACACGAGCTTGAGCTGAAGCATTCACCTGGAAATTGAGAACATGGAAGAAAATGGCATAGAGGTGATTTTCCTTTCAAACTTATTTTCACTGTTTAAGATGCCTTTGTTCTTTTTTGATGGAATTACTGAGTACCCAAAAGTGACAGAGTTGGGGGGCTATGAATGTCTACCTTATTTACTCCACTGAAGGGCTAATATTGGGGTCCAGTGAAAGGCCTCTGACTCCATTCCTTGAGCATCTTCCATTTCTACCACAGTGACAGACCATAAGTCAAAGCATGTTTCAGGACATCTTTTCACCTCAAGAAAGGTCTTTGCAGCTCTGCCATAAAACAAAGATATCTGAAACTTGCTCTGCTGGACATTCTTATTTTGACCAGTAACTGCTTTCATAAGAAGGTATTGTTAAACTACAGGATGCAAGGATCAGCATATATATTTGATGGGTCTCAAAATGTGCATAAAGTTTCTGTATGAACCCTTGGTCTATGTGAACACTGTGGACCAGAATGCCAGTTAGCTTCTTACCCTATAGGTCCTCTAATTTTGGTGAGGGTGCTCCAGGTTCAATATTAACCAGCATAGCTGATCTGACATATCCAGTCCTGCATAAAAATACTGGGATTCTTTGTAAATGGGTATATTAGTATATGGTTTCTTCTGAAAGAGTTTTATACATCATATTCCTGCGCATTAGCAGACATCAGTTGAACCTAAATTAAGCTGTATAAAAGGGAGGAATTTAATCCTCTGTAGTCATACAGGTGCTCTATATATGTAGTGGAAGGAGACAGGTGCCTCTGTAAGGTTGTTCGTCCCATTGTAAAGTCTGTTGACCACAGAGGCAATTTAGACAATTATTCAGGATTAGACAATTACATTGAGGGGGCCAAAGATGCACAAGATAAATCTCCTCCTGTCTATACTATGAAAAATAGAGAATGACATTTGAATATATACACACCCGAAACTCATAGATCAAACTATTTCCTACGTAGTATACCCCTGTAAATACAAATGTACCTGGTGAACCTTGTAACACATTTTAATGACATTCCATATCTTTTTCTAACTATTCTTTTTCAATAAGTCAATTCTTTCTGTGAACAAACAGGATAAAGTAAAGTAGAAGAAAGTAAAATAAAACAGAAAGAACTAGTCCTGAATGGCTTTGGAAAAGGCTGCAAAGATGTAAACCATAAGCAATGCAGATAAGTTTATTACTGTATTGACTGTCTGTCTGTCTGCCCTCTTTCTTCCTCCTCCTTGCCTCCATGCAGGGAAGGAGGCTGTACTTGTGCTGTTTCACCTTTGCTTTCACAACTTACCAGACTTTCTTTCTGCCATTCTTAGAATTATCAGCCAAACAGGAGGAGTATCTGTAAGAAAATACACTTGTCAGGACCTACCCTAAGAATATTTTACATCAGAGGCACATTTTCACTTCACAGCTATTTTGGCACGGCAGTGACGGTCTTGGGAACTATAGAATTAAACTGTTTTGGGGTTTTTTTTTTACTATTAGGTAAAATATGCAGGCACTTTTCTCAGTGCACTGAAGAAACATGCTAATATTTTAATCTAAGAGACCATGTTAACAATAATCTTAAAGCTGGCACGTGCCTCTTGGACTCCCTCTTCCCCCAGGAAACTGTTGCACACATGCTCTTTGGCCTGATACATGGACAGTCATAACTTGGTGATTAGCACAGTTCCCAAGGCCTACTGAGATATATCAGAAATAATCACCACATGGCTTTATACAGACTAATAACTTGAAGCAAGTGGTGCATGGAATACAAAGAAAACTGTCAAAAGGATTATATCTATTGAACAACTCCCTGTCAAAGATAACAGCAAGGAGTGTAAATTCTGGATGGTGAAAGCAGAGGACAGCAAGTATGAGAAGCAGGAACAAGTCTGAAGACCAGATAGGCAAATGTACAAAAAACAATGAAGAAATTATCAGCTGATTCTGTCATCTCTGAGACATAACTCCTGCAGGTAGAATGGTAACATGAATATGTCTCGAGAAGAAAGAAATTGGTGCAGGGAAGAGAAGTGGAATCAGTAATTTCTGAATTAAAATAATTTTAGGCATTTGTTCTCAACTATATTAATGACATTTCTCCTCTCAAAAGCAAACAAAAATAAAACATTGCCTGTGAACTTACTTTGGTTGTGAAGCTCAAACAAAGTACCTTTCAAAACTACTAATATTTCTGTTGTAACCAGACTGGTCCTGAGTTTTACAATCTTAATTAGTTTCACAGTTGTCTTGTTTTTTTTCCTGTACTCCCCCTCTGTCTGTCCATCACCATCTATTGTCCTGCATGGTAAGATCTTAAAGAAAGGACCATTTCTTTGTTTCGCCTTTATACAAGACTTTGCAGGCATAGCTTATTATGGGAACCCACGGCTTAAATTCCTAAACACCATGGCAATAAAAGTAGTGGCAGAAAGAATAATGAGTCTCAGAAAAGAGGGAGAGTTGCCCAACTTCTGGCTTTTGGGTAGTATCTCCCACTTCCCGTGTGTTTCTTTTTTTCCTGCACCATTTCTGCTCTGCCTATTACAGGAATTACTAGAATGAGGGGTCAGATAAGAGCTTAGATGTGAGGAAATAGAGCTAGATCACAACACAGAAATATTTTTGGAGAAAAACACAGTGAAAGATGTGGGAAAAGAAAAAGCCAACATGAGAGCTCTTTCAAGCTCCTGCAAGGGCAGCACCGAAAAGTCACCTTCGCTTGTACCTGTAATTCAGACAATCTGTTCTGGGGTTTGGTTCTGTTTTAAGCATTTAAATGAGAGCAAGGTAGCTATTACTCTGTCCCTATACTGGATTTTCAATGGACCCAGTTAGTGACTGCATACTTGAAATCAGGTATCTGCGTTATGCTAAGGATCATCTATGCTATGCTATGAAACGGGCACTTCTTGTAATCTCTTTTCAGCCAAAGAGCAGACCATACCTCAGCAAAATACTGAACAGAGGCTTCCTATTTACTGCTCTTCTGTCGTCTGTTTCCCAGAAGACATTTGTCATTTATACATGCCATCAGCTTAAGGCTAGGGTTCAATCAGCAAGCAACAACTGATTGCACAGGGACAAGACAGCAAAAATACCGCTTCACTACTAAGTGAACAGGTGGACAGAATTGCCACCCCAAAATTTAACGTTATTGTAAATTCTTGTGCCTTGGGGGTTTGCTTATATTTTTTTGATGAGCAATAAATCAGAAAAAGACTGTTTTCACTACAGAGCAATAGCACAGGCTAAGCCCCATGGAAGCACATCAGTGCAAAGGGCTTGGATTAGATGTGAAATGCGCAATCTACAAGTTATCTCCTAAATCAGAGGTTTGTGTCCATTAAGTATACAACTGTTTGGGAGAGACACTGTCTTGAACTTCACTGAATGGGCTTCAGCACTCGAACAAGTGAACACGAAATTGTGAAACTGAATATTCAAGAGGAGCAGGCTTTTTGTATTCCTTAAAGGATATTCATATTCACAGCTGCTCATCTTAAATTGTGGTTGGGGGTATTCAGTTGCTCATAAAATTTTTCTAATATAAATTGTATTTTAATAAGGCTGAACTTGTTATATATAAAGATTTATTAAATCATGTTACAAAGTTCAGCAAGTCAGTATGTTTCTTGTACCCATGGTTCATGATCATTTAAACCTCCTCTCATGATGTACTTTTTCTATTTAACACTATCATTTTTAGAACCATCATATAAAGGCCGTATTCTTTTAACCTAATATAAAAAAATTCTAAATGTATCATTAGTATAAAGTATTACCTTGATAGATATTTTTTAATGTTTTCATCATCGACTTTTTTAAATGAACTTCCAAATCTGTGCTAACATTTTAAAATTATATGACAGTTGAAATAAGTAATAGCCTTGTTTTAAAGAACTAGATATTATCTCTGCAACACCTGTAGTCTGACTTAGTAGAGGAAATTGCAAGGTGATTCAGGAAGTACTGAAGCCTTACTCTTTATTTTGTTAAGGTGATTTAAAAAGACCAAGATGACTATTTGAAACATGACTGTGTTTCCCAGGGTAGTCCCCAGCACTGGTAACACAGCAGTCCGTTGTGCAGGGCAGTAATTAGGAGTGCTAGCACTGATTGGGATCCGGATGCCGTATTGTTTGTCCTGATTTTCAGGTCATTCCGCCCAATGGGCAGAGGCTTAGGAAGTCATAATAGAAATTATTAGTTTGAGGGCGCCACATCAGCAGATGACCACTGCTGAGTGCGGGGTTTTCACTCAGACCTACTCTGAGGAGGAGGAAATACACGCATCTTCAGAGGGGAGGAGAAGATAGCTAGGCTGAACACGTGTATTTGGGGTTGTCTTTAGGGAGGTAATCGTCGGTGTGCCTCTGGCTCCTCGGGGGAGCCGTCCAGGCTCACATTCCTTTCCTTTCTTACAACCTGTAATCACCAGGGTAAAGACAGTCATTACATTGCAGAAGTGTTCCCAGGTTGTGTTCACTCCTGCACCTAAAGTCTATGAATATTTGGAAAAAAAAAAAAAAATCGGGGCAAAATGAAATGGCCCAGAAAGCGCTGCCATCCCACTTGTGAGCTGCTTGCCAGGTTAGCGTGAGGCCGGTTCTCCAGGGAGCTGAAAGCCTTGGGGATGCTTGTGGCTGCCCTTGTAATATCTACAAGTCAGTGTGCCTCTTCCCATGGAGTGAGAGAAAGCAGAAAATGGAAGCAAAAACTCCTAGCGCAACGCTCCAAAGTTCCGCCACAGAGGGTGCCGTTGGTGTACTGACTCTTGCTTGATTAGGCAGGGCCACAGGACGGAGTAAGAAACATCAAGGGCCAGCACGCCGCACCAGCGCGCTCCTCAGGGAGCAAGCGCTGTTGAGACAAGCGAGCAGTCAGGCTTTGCCCCTGCACTCTGCAAGATTTTGATCTGTCCCTGCCCCGTCTCAGATGCAACCCGCTCAGACTCACCTTTCCCTTCTCCTTCCCTCCCTTGGCCTTCCCCTTGCCCAGCAGCACTATAATGACCGCTGTGTGCAGCGCTGCTGTACGGTCCGCACTATAATGACCGCTGTGTGCAGAGCTGCTGTACGGTCCACGTATGCTGCATAACAGGCTCAGGATTAGCTTAGCTTAGTCTCACCTTCCCTTTCGTCGCTGTGTCCTGCTCCTCACTTGGTATGGCAGGCTGCTTCGTGGTGTGCGAGGAAAGCACGTTGGATCTCATGAAGGCGACCTTCAGGAATGCAACGACCCCAGCAAAGGCCCATGCATGGCAACAGATAACCAACCAAGCCGGACCACTGAGCATGACGTTAGTGCTCAGAGGGCAACCCAGCATCCCTGCACAAGGCAGCGAGCTGGAGGACACCATGCAGCCAGCAGGGGCAAGAGGCTGGTCCACCTGCCTGAGGCTGTGCGGAGGCTGCAGATAAAAGACCGAGGATTTAGAAAAAAAGGCACTGAAAAGTTGAAAAAGGTTATAAAACAGCGAGGTTGACTTGGAAAAAAATATGCTTATAGCAAATGACATAAAGATTCTAATCTGTCCCATTATTTAACAGAGAATATAATTAATCACTAGTGTATTTTACAGAAGAACATGGTCAGCCCTGAATCACCTCAAGTCTTTAAATCAAACTGGGTATGTAAAATATAAACTCAAAAAGGAGTTCAAATGATGCAATTATGAAATGAAGTTCTCTATCCTGTGTGCTGAGTAATTGACAGAGATGTTTATACTGGCTTCTCAGATCCTAATACCCATCTTGGTCAAGTGGAACACATTCTGAGTTGCATTTAACCTGTGAGCTGACCAAAAGCGACGTCCCTGTGCTTATAAGAACATATCTCTAATTTCAATCCAAAACTTTTTTTGTGTCTATTTTGCAATTTTTTCCACTCACTGCACAATAGGTCTCAAGGAGGCAGGAGAATATATGGGTTCTTATTTGAGTGTATAACTGTGCAGTGGTAATATATTTACTTGCAGCAGATGGAATGAATATGGGAGAACATCTAATGTGGTAATTGACGCTAAAATCTAAGGCATTAATTAAATGTGTGTTCTACTTAAGGAGTCAACTGAACGATGAGTGACAATTAAAAATGATGTCTTTATAATTATTCCAATTCCTATTTATGAAAGTAGAGTGTGACTGCATATTAAAATGTGATTGAAGGTTTTATGACTCCTCACTCTCTCACTGTTAAAACATTTGCAATTATTTCTCACTCAGAGGAGAGCAATGCATAGCAATGTAAAGTAAAACAGCGTAGGCTTGATTCTCCAGTTGCTTAGCACAGGTTTTATGTTGGCATATGGTGACTTCCTTAAGCAGAGAACTCCCCTGTTTAGGGTGGTTTGAATGGACAATTAGTCTCAGTATGGTGAATACTGCAAAATCAATATGAACATCTGGGGATGTGTTGACATATCAATGATTCTTTTTTAAAAATAGTCTTTTAAATAGTATTTGGTCAGGTTTGTAGTGTCTGTTGCCTGAGCACATGCTACAGCTGTAATGGTGGAGACTCCTCCGTCCAGAGAAGTCAGTGGGAAAAGCCTCTTTCCCTACTCAGGAGAAAATTTAGTCCATTCACAGATTATTTTGTTCTTTCCCTCAATTTGTGTATGTCCAATATGTTTCTTTGAAACCACTCAGCTGGTATAGCAGATGCAAGTGCTGCAAAGGGGATATGTACAGCTCACTTTGGATCAGATTAACTACAAGTTCTAATTGGACATAACACCCCAAAATGTTTGCAACCCAAATATCCCCTCCTTCTACAATGAGTTCCTAAGACATCAGATGGTAGAAAATTCCCTCTCTCTTCAAGTTACTGAAAACTCCTCACAACGCAACCAGAATTAATTTGCTGTTGGCCGTTATGTAACCATGTATAGTCCTCATTTTCATGTATTTTTTCTCTCGTAATGCAAATATTTTTATGCAGGGACAGAAGTAGAGGGTACAGGATAGAGAAAATGAGTGCTTTTTTTTTTTTTTTAACGCTATGCATAAATTTTTGCCTTTCTTTTCCCCTGATACATTAGTGCATACCTTCAAGAACGCAATATGATCAAAGCTGCCAAAAGTGTTGATTATTTTTGCTGCAACTCTGAAAAGAAAGAGAACAAGAAATGTGTGTATGTGTATATGCAGCATATACATATATATACACACACCAAAAGATAAATATTCATCGACCCAGTGCCAAGCCCGAGATGCTGGTTTTCATGCTGGGGTGTTTCCTAGTACCAGAGGCAAAGGCACCTCCACCCTCGGGTGCAGAGTGGTGGCAGGACATTCCTGCAGTCTCTGTCTAGGTGGAGAGCACCTAGTTGGAGAAGCTGCTTCATAAGCCCAATTTTGCTCTCCTTGAGCTGTTAGTGGGTCTCTCTTCCCAGCCTCCGTGGTTCCCACCTCTGTTTAATCCACTCAGCATGCTGCCATAAAAATGCTACCTGTTGTCCCACTCTTGTGTCTCCTTGTTGGCTCCCGTGTTCATGTGCAGTTCAGTGCAGTTCATTAGCTCTTTTATTTACCTGCTTCCATTAGTTTTTATTCCACCCCAAACTGGGTAAGGTTTTAGCAGGCTATAGTCTGTGAGTATTGAGAATTAGATATATTTTTGTAAGCCATTTGAAAAACAAGGATATCAAGCTTCCAGATGGCATAAAATACTGGTTTCTGGATTTAGTACTTCTCAAGATAGAACCTGTTAAAATCATGCCTAACTGGAAGGGTGGAAAAAAAAGCAAGAGGGCAGTCCAAGATACATGCTTCTATTTTTTCTTCTTTCTTCCAAGTGGGCCTTTTACAGGTGGCAGTTACAAGGAAATAAACAGCAAGCAAGCAGTTCCCATAAGTAGAGGGTATATCTAGAAGGTGGTTAGGTCTTAAGGAAGAAACGAAGCAGAGGCTCACAACCTTCCTGTTCCTCTTTGTGTTGAATAAGATGAAATTATATGGTGAAAGCGCTGACATTGTTATTAGTGACATTAGTTTTATTCATGCCATAATGCAAATTTTCTAGGATAATTTTATTAATGATAAACAGCTGTATAAGTAAGGATTTTTTATTTTATTTGATGTACCTTAATGCCGCAAATTAAAAGATCAAGAGCTTAAGTCTCGAAATAAGTTGACTGTTAAGGTCAGAGCTCTACAACAAATTCAATCCTTAAAACAAATCTCCTTTTTTTTTTTATTAGGGCCACTCCATTACAGCTTTTCCTGCCTCTAGCTTCCTTGTTATTACAAGGCTACTTCTCATCAGCTTATTGCTCTTGCAAAGATCCCCACACCTGTAATCTGTTTAACTGGTGTGTAATGGACTTTCTCCTCTTTTAATAGAGGAATTAAAATATTCTCACTGCCTGCCTATCGTTCCCTGGGAAGGTTAAATCATCTCAGTATCTCCAGACAGAATTATAAATTGGGCAGAAAATACGGAGTGCAGCATGCTCCTGCTAACTTTCCAAGTTCTGCTCCCTCAAGATCTCTTTTCCCCCAAAGCAGCAGAGCAGAAATTGTGCCTGGCTTTCCTCCAGCAGAAGGCAATTGATGAAACAATATGGGAAAGAAAAGTCTAATCAGGAAGTTCCTATTTGGGGAGGGGAAAAGCACTTCTAAATATGGCAGACATCCAGGGGAAGGCAGGTCTCGCTAAATATCAGAAAAAGTAAAGCTGCAGGATTTTGGACGCTGTGGAGGGTAAACACTGAGAGCAGTCCATCCCTCCGCTGGCCCCAGCGTACTTGTGCCTGCATGGGAGAAATCCATCAGCTAGAATCGCACTGAGCAGATGTTCTACACGAGAAAGTCCTTTATCCCTGCACCTGCTGTGTCAAAAACTCCCCCGACAACTCCGTGGCGAGTGCCCGCACGAGGAAGCGCCATTCCGTAAACGTGAGGGCTGCCCTCCCGGCTATGCCTGCGCGTGCACGGTGCATATGTCGGCCTAGAAACGAGCAGCTCCCCCAAAGCTCGGCGCCGCGCGCACGAGCCCAGCAAGCCCCGAGAGCACGCGCCCGAGCGGAGCAGGCAAGCCCCTGCCTGCGGCCCCGGTTGCTCAGAGGGGTAATTTATAATGCTGATAGAGGAATCTCTCTATGTTCCTCTGCAGTTCTGCTGTCAGCTATTGTGGTATGTATATTATAGAGCCATTTATATAACGCTTTTATGTATTAATGTGGTTTTCATTAACCTGCTTTTGAATTTGCCAATTGTCCGTGAACACAACCGGCATTGGGCAGCTGTGGATTTACAAGGAATTGCTGTGTTCTTTGAGGCAACATGCATCTATTTTTGGTGTATGTAGATGCCAGGTAGTAAGATATGTATGCGGTACTTATGCTTACATATTTATGCCTATACACTGGGCAAAAAGAATCTTAACAAGTTTTTAAGAATGTGCCAAATCTGAGGTCATGCTTATTAAAGTACAGGCTAAATTTAATAATAACTGATTTCTCTGTCTGGTGGCAAGTCAGAAGGTCTCTAACTTAGCCAGAGACCCCCCTCCTCCAAAAGTCGCAAATGCTGAAAAATCACTGCTCAGAACTAATTGCAGTGCTGGAGACCTCTCTCCTCACACTCAGCTAAATACATCTGCAATCTCTGCTTCCCACATTTGACACTTCTCAAGGGCTTGCCTACACAGCAAAGTTGTTCTTACATTGATTTCAAAAATTGTCACTTGTTTTATGAGGGATTTAGTTCAACTTAGTTTACATAGATTCTCTTGAAAAATATGCATCTATATGAACGGTTGCATGAATGCATGTATAAAAGCTCTGCAGCACTAGCCCCATCCAGGTTCTGACTTGGATAGCAACTGAATTGCTGTACAATTTCCACCCTTGGACTCAGGTGAAGGTTTGTTTTGTGTTTGTGCTTTTGTTAAGAAATGAATACATCTCTAGGCATTTTAAAATAACGCTAAATTAAAAAATATACTATGCACGCACACACAGAGGCACACACACAAATGTGTGTATGTATATATACATAAACACACAGTTCACTTCTGTTGGTGTAACTAATTATTTTATTTAGATGTCTTGATCTGCTTAGAGGCAGATCTCACTGAACAAAATGAAGAGAAGTAAGTGCTACCTGAGACTCTCTCTCTCATATAATCCTAATATTGCCAGACTGAAGTGCTTTCCTCTGTAAAATACAAAATGTTTAACAGTCTGCTGTCATTGATATGCTCATAACTTCTGTAATGTATCCTTTCTGTGTTATCTATCCAATACTAAGATAGACATTAAATGGGATTTGGCATAAATGTGTTTTTTTTTTTCTTGCTCTATGATGTAGAAGAATAGCCAGGCATGGTTTGTGTAAATGACTTCATGTTCACATTCATTTGTGATACACTTTCCTAATGAGACCAATTCCCTAGGCAACAACCCAGCCCTGTAAATGTCTAAGCACAGGAATACAGCCAGCAGGATGTCTAATTCAGTTGAATTCAATGGAGAAGATTTGCTACTCATAATCACCTCACCTCCCTGAGCTGTACGCCTGTTAAAAGAAATGTATTCAGAAAGAAGAAAGTATTTATACACTTATTCTTAAGTAAATTGTTTCAAAACCTCGTTTTCTCCATACACTTTATCATCCATCCTTTGAAACGGCGTTTCTCCCTTGAAATTCCAAAAACCTGCAAGAAAAACAACTAAGAAATGATATTGAAAAAATATGTTTATTTAATACTGCAGTTCATGGTTTGAGTAATCAAGAGAGTCTACTCATCACCATTTTATGCTGCTGAAATAGAAGCAAGTTTCAGTCTTTCAAGCAATAGGTCACAAGCTGATCTACTTTTTTGTCTTGCCTCTCCATCATTCCACCTATTTTCTCCCACATACATACTTCTCTGCATGCAAATCAGTGCAAAAATACTTTCATTGCAAATCCATGGGATATTTTGTCTCGTTAGTCCTTTCAGTCATCTTCACCTACATTTTTGCATGTGTTTGAACAGAAGAATGTGTTGTACCTTGCTGGAAGCTAGGCCTAATTGCTTCCTTATCAGGAGGCTGCATGGCCACGGGACAGCACTGCGATAATTATGCATGGTCATGATTTAATTTGTGTCACATCCACTGGGTGCCTAGGGCCTGAAAAGTTTGCCTATGTCCTGACAATATTCGCAAATGTGAAATCTGCAGGCCGTTAGGGCTGACAATTAGCCGTGTAAAATCACTACAGTATTATTAAAAAAAAAAAAAAAAAGTGAGAAATGGCCCCAAGATGGAAGGAAAATAGACTTGAAAGTCACACCTGTATGACCTGTATGTCACCCCCAGGCAGTGCTGAGCCTGCCTCTGTCCGGGAACCTGGTATCAGAACAGCTTTGCAAGGCTAATAAAAAGCGTAATCATTTTTTCCCCTCCTATTTGACAATGCAAAGCATATCTGCCTCAAAACCAAGCTTTTAAATAAAGTAGACACTGAGGGTTTGACTAGATCGTAAATGTGTGATTCATTATAGCCTGACTTATGTGTTAGGGCATAGCTCACCTATATGTCACCTGCATTTTCATTCCCAAAGAACTTGCTGCACCATATAATATTAATCTACTAGGCACACTAATGAAAAGAAGCTTGAGGAGAAGTAAGGGTGTGTTGCTCCCTATCTGTCAGAAAACTGCCTAGGGAAATGAGGTCAGCTATCTGCTTAGAAATTGTGCTTGAACGTGAGGGAGCCTAGATTTGTTTCTGCAAATTGCAGGGGGGGGGGGGGGGGGGGGGGGGGGGTTGGCCTCGCTTCCACTAAAAGCAAAGGGAAATTCCTCATGCCCTTTTATTAAAGGAGGGTCAACTTCATAAAGCACAAGGACACAAAACAGCATAGGGATTTGCTATCTGAGCTGAATGCTAAAGTTTCTTTCAAGTGTATGTAGCATGTTTAGTGGTAAAGGAAACAGTGATAAACTCACCTGTTTGGTTTTGCCTGATACTAGCCTGCCACTTTCTTGCATTTATCCTTGTTTATCCTAAGGCAAAAATCACATGATGCAGCAGAGAGACATGAGCTGATGCACATTATCAGGTATAAAAGGAACAGAGCTTCCTCCCGTTTTCTCTAGGGAGTGGGAAGGTTTTATGCTCAAGGTTTCAGTATGATCTCAAATCTCCCGATCTGGAGATGTTCTTTTCTGCTCAGGTAAATTTGATCTGCCTTTTAACAGCACTGCGAGGAAACTCTACAAGCTGTGACTATTTTCTCTGCTGGGTCCTCCTTTTAGTACACAGATTCCTTTTAGCTAATTGTGAGCAGGGAACTAAAATAAATAGCTGTTGAAAGAAAGCCACTGTGATTATCTCCACTTAAAACCAGATCTGGACCTGCTTTCTACTATTCAGAGTGCTAAAAGATCTGTAATTTGTTCATTCCTCTACTTACTGTAAAGAGAAGAAGGTATAAGGTCTATTCCTATGAATAAGATTTCATGGCTTAGGGAGAGTTATTTAACAGATACACACAGCAAAAGCTTTTGAGGGAATGATCTTCCACCTCCAGGACTTTTTTAGTGGGAAGTTCCTAAAAACTAGGATCTACGTGGCTGAGGTCATATGAGGACTTAAGCAGAACACAACACAATTATGTAGTGTCTGCAATACAGACTGTGAGGTCTAACAGCTGATCTTCATGCAAGGAAGAAATTGCTTTCTATTTCCTCCACTTCACTTTCTCACATGAGTCTCACTGAGCTGTAAACCAGCCTGGAAATGCTGGAATTGCTGCATCTCTGGTGCGTAAAGCTGTGTTGTCAGGCCCAGCAATTGGAGGGAGAATGAAGCCTCTGATTCTGAGGCAACTCACTGATGGCTGGAAGACACTAGAGTTGCTGATATCTCCAGAGAGTTTCAGAAGTTACAGTGAGGATATACAATGATGAGCAACACAGAGGCCACATCAGACCAGAGCTTCATGGTCACCCAGGAGTTGTGTAACTGAGCAGGATATATGGATTCTTTCCAGAAGATGTCAACTCCAGTCCATCTGCACTGAAGTAGGGCTGAAAAATGTGTACTGTGTTCAGGCAGCCATTCAAGCAAATATTCAGACAGAAATTCCCTTTTACAGCTCTGTCTGATGTGCAATTATGCTGGATCTGATGGGTCCCTTAGACATCTGTAGCAGTACATTTCTCCTGGTTGTCTTTAAAACAGACAGACTTAAATCCTCATATTAACTCCCCCTTTCTTTGTGCTCATTCCTTTATTATTGTATTTTTCATTCTTCCACAGCATCCTCCCTTGGTTTTCTTTGTTCTCTTTCCTAAGCAGATGGGAGAGCTAATTAGTGTTTTTATTACCAGGAGGGAGAGACATGTAGACTAGCTCAAAACCAAGGCCATTGCAGGTATTTAGTTGAGGTATTGTAGGTACTGAGTTGGTTACTCCATAAGAAAGCTGAAATATCATTGGTTTCAAGCAAAAACATTTTCATCCTCAGGTCTTGTTGTTTCAAGCAGCCGTAGGTAGTAGGAGTTGCCTGTTGAGTGTCTGGTCCCTCCTCATGGTGATAACACAGAGACTCTCTGTTACGGGTTTTGAGCAGCCTGTACTATCTTGCAACATAATGGGAGGCTTTTCATATGCTGAGCTACTATACTGCATGTTATATTTTGATTGCTTCACATTTCTTTCTTCCGTTCCCCATGCATTGATGTTGTGTTGATTGCAGAGCTACTGCTGTAGCTTGTCTGACTGCTTACATCCATGTAAATGAGGCATAAAATCTCAGCAAAGTAGACTGTCTGATAAACACATGGGGGGACATGGATGAATAAGTAGAGGATGGAAAGAATGAGACCGGATATACCTTGCAGGTGCTGATGTTGCATAGGGCTTAATTATGGCTTCCTGCATTGATTATGCAGCCAATTATCCCTTCTTCTCTCTTCTTACTTGTATAGTAAACAGTTTCCTTTTCTTTCACTCTTTCAACCATTTTTGTAAGATGTTTTTCTTTGCCATAGTTGCAAAGACAACAGCTAGTAATTAAATTAACCTTTTTTCTTTTTCAAGTAAGAAGTAAATTAGAAATATGATCAACTGTAAACTCATCAGGGTATTTTTGTGACAGGATTACAATCTTATTTTCCTGTCTTCCTAATCTTGTTTTCTTCTGCACACTGCTCCGAGTAGGACTTGCACAAACAGGGAGACCTGCCTGGCTGAAGAGTAAGAACAGCAAAACTTAAAACACAAGGAGAGCTGTCAAATGCAGTGAATTAGTGGGTGAGGGGGAGAAGAAATTTTCTTCTAATCTCTTGCAGCTATTGTAAACACTGCTCTCACTTGCAAGAGCATCAACAGATGTTGGCTGTTCTTGCCATTAATTGCTGCTGTCACTAAAGCTCCTCGCTGGTGCTGCTGCCAGGGCACAGTCAGGAGTGCTCTGTGGAGGACACTTCTCCACTAGCACCTGGGTGCTTCCGTACCTTCCCGGGGCGGCCCTATGTTTTCCGTCCAGCTTCGCAACCCTATGGCCGCGGTTGAGCCTCGCTGCAGGTGTGTGGGGGTGGATGGGATAACCCCACCACCAACTCCAAGGAGGAGAAAGTCACCCCCCCAGTGGTCCCGCTGCTGGAGCCAGAGCAGGATGGAGCAACAGCGCTCCTGACTAAGGCAGCCCCCCCTCTTTAGCCCAGATAAACGGAGCCAATGTATTTTTCTCGCCCATCATCCTCTTAATTTCAGCCTCTTCAATGCTCTTCTTTCCTTCCCCGGGCCACGGCCTTTTCTTTCTCCCATGGGACTGGCTGGCTCTCTGAGGAAATAAGGAAAGCTTTCCTAATATAGAAGCTCATCTCCTCTGAATCCATGTCTCGTTCTGTTAATGGAGTTCTGGAAATGTTTCAGTTCTCTCCCTCCACTAGTACTTTATTCTTTTCCTCTGATAGCTGTCCAAGCACCAGTATCATCAGTTTTCTTAGCTTTATTAGCTTGTTTTGCAAAGAAATGCAAAGGCAGTCTAACCAAAGAATAATAAGAAGAAAAATTGCCTGGAGAGTTTAATCGCTATGTACTCTATTTGAAAAAACAAATATGCATCTACACATAGGTTTTTTTGAGGCTGTTCCTTTACTAGGGTTTTACACTTCACAGATATCTATGCTTTTACATACTAATGCAACTGGAAGATAATACAGGCTGCTTAATATATTGACACGCATTCCTTCCCCCCCCGCCCCCGTCATACAGGTTCGGCCCAGGGCTCTTCTTGCAGAGCCTTTCCACCTCTTTTAAATGTAACGCCAGGGCTGAGTATTTGCAAATCCGCGCTGAGGATTTTATGTAACGAAAGCATGCAGTGCCTGCACGTCCTCCCCGGGGACGGGATCGCTTTTTCTGTGCCGCCCTCCTCCCTCCCCCACAGTTCAGCTCCTTCTGGGCAGAAGCGAAGGCAGCGCAGAGCAGCAGCGCTGGAGAAGCTCTTGCTCTGCCACAGCCATAGGGTTTTCCACTCGGAACGGGGCAGTGATAGCGGGGGTGGACCAGAGAGGGAAGCTCCTATGCCTTGGCTTTGATGGGGAGTCGGGAACACGGAGCCTCAGACCCCCAAAATAGCAAATGGGGGAGCGAGAACGCAGTGTGCAGGGCTGATTTGGAGAGTGGGAAGTTGGTGGGAATAGAAAGTCTCCAGAAAGCTGAGGAGGCTACGGCTGAACGTTTTCTCCCTATCTCTCTGAAAGAGATTCCCATGGGCCCCCTCAGAGGCGCAGCTACCTGTGCTGGGCTCTCTCCTAGCTGCCCTGCGCGCTTTGCCGCGTCGTCGCCCTTTGCAGACACAACACGGACCGAAATAGAAACCGCCTGAGATAAGCGTGGCGCAAGCAGCAAACAGTTGCGGCCACACAGCTCCCTGCCTAAGCGACTTGTCCCATGGGCACAACGGGTGCAAGAGGTGCCAAGGGCGCCTTTCTGTGCGCTGTCACTTCTCCCAGGGGAGAATCAGGTGCTCCCAACCAGTGGGCACGGAGAGGAATTTCCAGGCCAGGTTGCAGCGGCCAGGCTCTTTGCATTGCGTCCCTCAGTCGCAAACAGGCATCCCCACCAGGCAGCGTGCTGTGATGGGAACCAGGAGCCTCGGCAAGAAAAAGATAGTGAATCCCTGTGAGCATCGCTTGGGAAATGCCTCCGGGGTTAGTGCAGAGTGGAGAGGCTACTCCTATGCTGCACTTTGAGTAGTGGCATCTCTAAACTATCATTTTCAGCATGCCTTTTTTGCACTTCTCTCACAGAGGTGTGAAAATTAAAACCAGTTAACAACATTTTCTATTGCTTTGGAGAAATGTGTTTCTAAATTGTCCTTTTTATTTATTCATTTATTTAGTTAATTCCAGTCATAACGAAATTCCCTTTGCTCTTACAGCACAATTTCTTCCTTTCCCTGCCTCATAGAGTTTAAGACATAGACTCAGCAGACTGCAAAGCAGAGGACCCTTCACGCTGTCATTTTTCCATGAAATTTCATGCAGTGCTCGAGATGGCAGCTCAGATAAAATATAGATATGAAAGCCATGTGGTCTCACACATAGCTCCTGCGAGCAGACAGCCAGCTCGTTCCCCAGACTTTGTAAGGGCTTCTTCCTGATAGACCCCATCCTGCCATGTATAAGAAAGTAGCTGGATCACTCTTAGGAGCTGGGCTCATCGTTTCTTCCCTGCCTGTCCTCTGTCCCACAGAAGCATTTGGTCCCCTGGCCTCTTCTGGCTGCTGCATGCCACCTAAAGCGGTCACTGTGCCACAGGGCACTTGGCCCAGGCCCTCAGACCTTGCGGGGGTCCCTTCAACTAAATAGGGGGGGGAGTATGGAGAGACCACAGCTGCACCCAGGAATGTGGGTACCTCTGCACCTATGAGCAGAGCAGAAGACATCCTCAGGCCCTACGGTCCTTCAACCCTTTGCCATCATGCATGACACATCCCCGTCCTTACCCACTCACAGCTGTAGGAAAGGAAAGCAGTTCCTTTCTCCCAGACTGCAGTACCCCCCCTTACAGATAGCTTATGCAACCCACCGAGATAACTCTACCCTAACCAGGGACCTAATCAGGGTGAAGGTCAATCCCTGTGAAAATATGCTGCATGGCTGCTTGGAATATCCTTCAAACCATCCAAGGTCAGTTTTATTTAATCATGCTTCCTTCTACTATTTTTCCCCTCGCATACTAAAAAAGAGCTAGATAAAACAGCACATGTAGCTTGTTTTCTTGGATTGTTTCTCTGCTTTTGCCTAAATGTTCACTGCCCCTTTGGACTTCTGCAGTGGGGTGGCTGCCAGGTTTCCACAGAGATGGGAAACAAATTCTATGCAATAAAATATCGGCACTACATAATTCTAAACTCAAAATGTGCATGGCGACAGCTTTATGTTCAAATAATATGAAAATCCAAGATATTGAATGTGAGCATAATTTAGGATGGAGAGTTGCAAATATTTCTGTGCCCTGAACTCTGTTAGAATGTCCAGTTGCACATGCTGTGTTCCAAGGGTGAAGTATCACTTGCCTTGGACTGCTGCAGGGTAAGAACTTTGTTTTTCTAAAGTATAATTTAGTGCTTTCCTCCTCCCCCCAGTCCCGTAAAGTGTAACTAAAAAGGCCCTCTATGTGCCTACTGTGATAACTTAGGGGACAAAAGGGGAGATGGATGCAAGAAGGGACTGAGATAAGGGAGAAAAGAGAAATGAATGAAACGGATGTCTGCCTTGAAAGAGCTGATGGCTGGATTTCGGGCCAA
This sequence comes from Nothocercus julius, assembly GCA_013398735.1. NCBI lineage: Eukaryota > Metazoa > Chordata > Aves > Tinamiformes > Tinamidae > Nothocercus > Nothocercus julius. The sequence continues at coordinate 2,832,955 of VZSV01000072.1, forward strand.
AACCCAATTAGATCATGACCACAGAGCTCCAATGATTTTGAAGGAACTGAGCCAGCTCGTACGAGCTGAGAAGTTGGCCTGTTGCTGTGCATTTGGTGCCCAAAGGCATTCGAGCAGGGAAGGAAGGTCTGAAACTGTGCTCCTCACGTACCGTCGAGGGCCCTGTGGGAACAATGTTTGCTTTGGCATGAGAGCAGATCAGTTTAGACCTAGCAGGTTCTGCAATGAAAGGCTCCATTCTGCTCTGTTAACTCCCATAAAGAGAGCCAATTCATGCAGAGATATGGCTTAACCCTCAGCCTTCTTTAACTCATGGGGATTTGTGCAGACCTTAGAGTGGAACCCTGCGGATGCTTTGGTCACTGCACCCACCCCTGCATCTCCTGTCCTCCTTGGTAGAACCCCGTGTGCCAGACTCTGCATTTACTAACTCCTTTGCACAGAGTTGTTACAATTATGTATTTGCAATACCTCCTTCCCCAGGTTTGAGCTGAGTTAGGAATGTAGGGATGCTCCATTTCCTTCATCTCCCTACATTGGACACCATGGCAAGGTTGTCCCAGACTGTCGGGTGGACAACATCTAGAAGGGAACAAGCCCCTCAAAAGGGAGCTTGCACTCAGGTTTTCCTGTTCCTAGAACACTTTCTCAAATTTGTCCTCTTTTTGCCTCATGTCTCCACCTCTTTTCCTGTGATAGGTTCTCTTGTTCTGTCTAGTTAGAAAGATGATCTTCTCCCAGCATGCAAAAATTAAGAAAAATTAGAAGAATAAAATAGGCTTTTTCACCACAGACCATCCAATGCACAGCCTGTCAAGCAGTGCAAGAAGGCCTGAATGAGGGAGCAGTGCATCAGAGCTCATAGCTCATCATCTGGGGTCATGATAAATGGTGCTGACTTTAATTGGAGGCCTGTGGCCAGTGGTGTCCCCCAGGGGTCAATACTGGGCCCGGTGCTGTTCAGCTTGTTCATCAATAACTTGGACAAGGGCACAGAGGGCACCCTCAGCAAGTCTGCGGACGATACCAAACTGGGTGGAGTGGCCGACACTCCAGAGGGCTGCGCTGCCATTCCGAGGGACCTGGACAGGTTGGGGAGTTGGGCACAAAGGAACCTCATGAGGTTCAACAAGGACAAGTGCAGGGTCCTGCCCCTGGAGAGGAATAACCCCAGGCACTAGTACAGACTAGGGCTTGACCTGCTGGAAAGCAGCTCACGGAGAGGGATTTGGGAGTTCTGGCTGACAACAAGCTACCCATGAGGCAGCAATGTGCCCTCGTGGCCAAGAAGGCCAATGGGACCCTGGCCTGCATGAGGAGGAGCGTTGCCAGCAGGTTGAGGGAGGTGATCCTGCCCCTCTCCTCGGCTCTGGTGAGGCCGCACCTGGAGTACTGGGTGCAGTTCTGGGCTCCCCAGTACAAGAGGGATGTGGAACTTCTAGAGAGGGTCCAGCGTAGAGTAACGAAGATGATTAAGGGACTGGAGCATCTATCGTATGAGGAAAGACTAAGTGAGCTGGGCCTGTTTAGCCTGGAGAAGAGAAGACTGAGAGGAGATCTGATCAGTAGGTATAAGTAGCTGAGGGGAGAATATAAAGAAGATGGGGCCAATTTTTTTTGGTGGTGGACAGTGACAGGACAAGGGGTAATGGGTACAAATTGAAACACAGGAAGTTCCATCTCATATGAGGAAGAACTTCTTTGCTGTGAGGGTGACAGAGCCCTGGCACAGGCTGCCCAGAGAGGCTGTGCAGGCTCCTGCTCTGGAGATCTTCCAAACCCACCTGGATGCCCCCCTGTGCCCCGTGCTCTGGGTGTCCCTGCTTGAGCAGGGGTTGGGATCTCTGGAGGTCCCTTCCAACCCCAACCATTCTGTGCTTTGGTGATCTGCTTATTGAAGGCCACATTTTCTCAAAGAGATGACCAAAGGGGCAGAGAAAAGATGGGTAAGGGATGCTGCCCAATTTCTTTTCTAATATATTAACTGGAGGACACTGGAAGACCAGTTCGCAGTAAACAGACAAAAGGCTGAAAGTAGATTAATAGAGATACTATTTTGTACTGCTTATAATAAGTCGTTCCCCTGTTTAACCATACAATTTTGTGAATATAAAAACACCCACATAACTTCAAAAATATTATTAAAATAGACCCTGTAAATCCCAACCAAGTATATGTATCTACTGCCTTGTGGAGGCATTTAAAGTTCTTGTTGCAGGCCAGTAAATGGTTATTTCGTAGTGACTGCTATTTGGTGATATATTAGCTGTGGCAACTTGAGCAAGACTCTGGGCTCCCAGGTAGAAATGCTTCACCACCAAAGGAGCTGCTTTATTCAGGCTATAAGTCATGGCACACCACACCACACCGCAGTTTTGAAATGGTGCAGTTCAGGTTTCTCAGGATTCTAGGACATGAGTAATATTAATCATTTAAAGGCCGTGCTAATAATTTATCCAGCTTTTAACAGTTAGCAAAACCTTTGGAATTCTCTCTTACAAGTATCTAGGCTTTTTTTTCAACAACTACAAAGTCGATACCACAGCTTACTCTTCACCGTTTCTTCTAAATTATAGAATATATGTCATAATGTCAAATCTGCTTTTTAGTAGTAATTGGAAATATCTCACAGTTATCTGTTGGGATTAAATGCCTATGCTTTGAATGCCCTGGTGTCAGCTAAGGAATATATTAATAGTGAACATGTCGACTTATTAATTTCCCACTGAAAAAGCATTTATGGCCTGTGAATATCTAACAGTAGAACAGATCACCCAACTGATTATAAACATTTATAGGAAAATGGAACATATTTAAACTTTCAGAACATCAGAGCCTGCCACCCTCATATCAAATGCTCACTCAGCGTGTGGCCGTATAATACTTCTAGTTCTCCAGAGTTACTCCAGGTGCAGGGATTACTTTGTGGAGCAACAATGGCATATTTACCAATAACAATATTTACTAATGATGTATTTCTTATACACCCCAAACTGTCTCTTGCTTCAGCATCCTGATTCTGGATACATAACACAAACTTGAATCCATACTAATCCCCAGTGTACTTTTTTTGAATCATCAACGGTTTTGTGATACCTGAACTATGAGATGTTGCACTAGTGTTTTGGGGACCTCCATGATGGTTCCTGAAGCTAATGGGGAGAAGAAGCAAGGAAGGAAAACTATATATATATATATTTTTGTATGCAATTTAGTGCCTTGCATACAGCATGAAGAAACATCAGATTCATAGCAAAGTGTCTTATTCATATCTTAGCAAATTAATATCTTTATTTAGTGGGTCTTGGGTGTATATCAAGTATCTTTAACTATCTGTTTTCTCCCTTCATCCTTTTTGTTTTTTTTTTTCTGTTTATTAGTAACTCCTTACCACACCGCACTTTTAAGAAAGTGACGTCAGGTTCTAGGACTTTGTACACCTGGTATGGTGACCATTGCTCCACCAAATCTGACACTGAACCTTCAGAAATATCTGATCTGATCGACCTGTCTATGTATTTGATGCTTTCAGTATAACTACTTGTATTATAATTATATACCTAGCCATCACTGTAATTTTTGGACCCTTTTAACTACAGCATGCTAGTTAGTCTTGTTAGCTTAGATACGGGATATGAAAGCATTGTGATTTAACTCTGAAATGTAAATCTTTTAATTTTGGGCATTTAAATCTTTTTGGTTTATATGTGTCTTTAAAATCATGAAGAGGTGAAACAAAGTGCTGCCTTACTGAAGGTAAGAAAATATTTCAAGGAGTTTTATTTGGGGGGATAAAGAGAAAAGATGTGTGATTTAGATAGTCACTGTCTAATAAAATGGGAATTTTACATTGGGGCAAATGTAGATTTAATTGTGACAGAAGAGGGAAGATGAAGTAGTGGAAAAAAAGGAAGAGGACAGCTATGTGTATGGGAAGATAGAAAGACAAGCTGCATTGCCCGATACTGTTCTGAGAAATGGAGGGTATGTTCCCTGAATCCTCCAAGTCTTTTTAAAATAAATCACAATTTTGCACAGCAAGTCTCACTTTCTTCACAACCATTTCTACTATAAAATTAAGTAATAAGTTGTTTATCTCCTCAGGAAGAAATGTGCCCAAACTCATATTAAGTCCATTAATGAAGCCATAAGACATGAGTATTTTTCTTACTTCACTCTAGCTGTCCTTTTAAATTTGATTTTAGTATTGTTGCCTCCATGATATTCATTTATAGAGGAGCTTGGATTTGTGCATGTTGCAACATGTCCTAAGCTAAAAATATGATAAATATTTTTCCCCTCTATTAATCACTTATTTCACTATGGTCAGAATTTTGGCCATCTCAAGGTACTACTGCTATCTTATCCTTTGGGCTTTTTCTTTTCCATTTGAGTTTTAATCTTTTTTTTTTTTTTTTTTTCATCTCCCTGAGAACGTGCCAAGAAACAGAACATTGGGAATGGAAACTTACTTTAGTAGAAAGGAGAAAAAAAAAAAAAAACAGTCACTTTTTCCAATATGTGTGCTATCTTTTCTCTTTTATTTCTTTTTGAGGGGTTGCTCATCACACCTGCTTACAGTGCATTGCATTACTTCTGCTCCTTATCACACTCTGCTATTCTACATAGCAATCTGTCTTTACCTCTGCAGATCATCTTTTCCACTTTCTTAGCTAATTTTGGTCACCTTCCTTTCTTTCTGTTACAGTTTTGCAAATAGACCATGAACATGTTGATTCCCTCTAGAAACATAAATTGATGAGTATGGTCTACCACTTAAAATAGGCTTGTTTACAGAGATTTTTGGAGTTAGTCATCTCCCTCCAAGATACAGATTTGAAAGAAATATGTTATTTCTTCCTTGTTGGTTCTAGAGTGTTCCATGTAAAACTGCAGTTTCAGTCCATGCTTTGCACACAGCATTCAGAAAGTTGCTGAATGTTGCTTCTGTGCTGTACATTTATTGACTGAAACATTTGAGTTGTTGCTTTTCACATTGGTAATTTTAGAGCACAGATGCCTAGCATGTTTACTCACATACCAGGGCTCACATTTAATGAGCAAAATGTCAAGTATATTGTTATCCACCATAAAAACTGTGAAAAATATCCTTGCCATCTGCAGCATGCCTTCTGCTTCAGCCTAAAAGACTTTTACAAGCAACTACATGAAATTAAGATTAAAGTCAATATTTATAAATGGAACCACCTCTAAAGGGCTGGATCTACTCCCCTCCCACACCCCACGATCCTACTGGTGTTAATGAGCCCGTGGAGGAGGCTGCATCCAGGAAATGCAATTGAGTCTATCTTGGCTCTACATTGCACTGAGCCATAATGATCTCTCAGGGCTAAGGAAAACGCCGGAAACAGGAGAGTGGTACTAACTGGCGCTGACAGAGTCAGAGGGCCAGATTTCCTGATGGTGCCAACTAGCCTAACTTCATCATGTGCATTTATTTGATGCAGCAGAATAAGGGCCTTCAGAATAAGGGCCTAGTCCTGTTCATGAAACAGAGGGAGAACAGAAAAATCTGAGAGTGGAATGGATGGTCTGCCATGCTACAAGATAGCGTCTTCCAAGGCGATGTTTGCTAGTTTTGTGCCGAATGTAAGTTGCTCTGGGGCAAGAACCAATTATTTGTTCTGCATTTTTATGATACTGAGGACAATGAAGATCTCATCTGTCACTGAGGCATCTAGGTTGTCCTGCAAAAATAATGAAATAATTAGTGCTAAAATGTCCTTCTCCAGGCAGCAGACAGGCTATGACCTTTTTTTTTTTCTTCTTTTTCTCTTGAAAAGGTTTGACAGTAGAATGCTTTGTGCACTACAGGAATGACATCTAAGCATTTTAAAATTAAAAGAATTGTTTTTTTTAAAAAAAAGCTGTTGTCCACTGCTGTTATCTGAACATCCAGAAGCAGCTGAAATTCCAGCCAGACCTTTATCGAGCAGAGCTGACTAACCAAAGGCAGCACATACTGCCTCGAATGGGGAAGCAAAGATAACTTTTGCCATTTGTTCCAGCTGTTCTGCCAACTCGCCCACATAACCTCAGCTCCAACGTGCTCATCCGAACCACAGGCTAGGACAGACTTTAGGAAGGCTCCCACAACTGGAGGCTAATGAAACAGAGAAAGGCAACATAATCGTGTAATCAGCACTGCCTTGTCTTGTTCCTCATACACATGTTGACAAAAGGATCAGAGAGAAAATTGCTACAGCAATTAGCAAACATAGCATAAATATTTATCAAGGAAACTCCAGGTCAAATGGATTTTTAAATTTTTATTTAGAGTTGTTTAGATGTAAACACATTTCCTTAATTGGACTTGAAGAAGGACGTTCACATGTTTCCCTTTGAGCATTTCTAATATAATCATTGCTTGGGCAATTAGGGCACTCGCTAAGCCACAAATCTTATCTTTCACACTGGTGAGTCATAAATAAAGACTGAGTCACGAATAGACCAGACAGACAAATGGTGGCAGAAAGGAAATAAGATTGGCCGTGAATATATTTAGGCTGGAAATGAGAAGATTGCTTCAGACTACTTGTAAGTGTAGTGTAATTCTGATAGAGTTTTCTAAACTGGAAGAACTGGGGGGAGAGAAGTAACATAAATTACTTTATCATTTAGCTTGATAAGCTTATGAAAGGGATTCTACACTAAGTAGAAGAGTTTCTTCAAACTCAGGTAGACGGCTGTAGTGACTCCCTGGGATTACAGGGTTAGTGGCCTGATTATGCAGGTGGTCCCTATTTGCCCTGCTGTTATTAACAGCCCTCCAGGACTCACACAGACTGGAGGAAGTTTGTATAGATGTAGCTGTGCTAGCATACATACAAGTGCCTTCTTAATGCAAAATGTTGTGTTTGCATTGGGCAGTGATGCCAAAGCCTCCTACTAGAGATGGTGAGGACAGCTTGCTCTGTGCTTTCTTGGGATGGTGTTCAAGGACACTTGTTTGGGTAGGGGCTGCAACTAGTAAGGTAAGAGATTGGCTGATAGCTCCACCAACTAAAGAAATGCTTCCACTGTTTGACTAGCATGGCAGCTTTCTGCTGTGTGATTCTCCTGGGGACTTCTGTAATACAAATGATGGGATTGAGGGGGTTGTGCTGCTCTTTGCTGTTTCTGCTTTTCAAGGGGAAAGGGAGGTTGGGATTTTGTTAGTCATGGAAGACAATCACTGCTCCCTATGTGTAAGTAAATCTGGAAATGTTGATGTAGCATATGGTGGCCTGGAAGAATGTCTGAATAATCGAATGCTGTCTGTTAAGAGACCAAAGTTATGTGTCTGTTAAAGAATAGGCTTAGCTGTGTCTTGCACTTCTAGTTCTGCAGCAGCAATCTATTCTTTAGATGTGCTTCTTGCTTTCCTGTGATGTGACAGAAAAATGTTGTGTCTTTAATCCACCTATAGAGCATGGATGCCCAGCCTGTATTGCATTGGCCCCACCAAGTGTTTTTTATGAGTGTATCCAACATGTGGCCTGCTTCACATAGTTCCCTTTCCTCCATGCCCTTCAGGTCTTTCCTTTCATGTGGTATTGGTGTTCCTCAGAGATATCCATGCCTGGCTATGCAGCAGGAAAGCCTATGATATGATACTGAAAGTATAAAGCCATGTATGCTTAACACAATACTAGGTGCCCGCATTTTCTTTTGATGAGGGTCATGTTCCCCAGCCAGCCCCTTGCTGCATGCAAGGTTACATTTAGGTAAAGTCTTACTGTCTTGGAAGAATGCTTGTGTTTCTGCTCCTGGTCACTCTGTCAATCCAGATATGATGATGGTTCCCTCTTCCATTTGGGAAAAATTTCCCTTTTCCACTCCTCACATCACCTTTAACATGTCAAACTCTATGGGAGGCTTTTGAGTAAACAAAACACAAAACAAAACATAAAAAACCCAAAGACTTCAAAGTATCTTCCTTCCTTTCCTAGAAATAAGTATGCTAGCGACTAAAATAAAAAATGACTTTTAACTGTACAATATATGTTAGAGAAGAAGAAAAGTCTAACTTGCACTTTGCACTATAAACTCATTGGGATCAGCGCTGCGTCCTAATACATAATACTGTTCACTTTCTTGGAAAGTAGCATGCTAGCATATGCTTGTCAGCCACTGAAGTACACCCAGCGTAAGCCAAGTTCCAAAGAGCAAAACATATTTTTCCCTTAACCAAAATACCTTTGTGTACCTGATTTTTCTGAAATGCCAGCTGAAAAGAGATGTGCCTCACCAAAGACTCCTACATGGTTTGCTGTTGGTTCAGCGTGAATGGTGAAGGTCATTAGAAAAAGACTTCCATTTTGGAAGAACCAGCCTTCAAAGATCTCAGAGAAATGAGTCTTCCATTAATAATAATAATAAAAGCTTTGGTTGCTGAATCTCTTTCTCAAAGCATGTCTAAGTTCCCTAATCCACCTAGGTAACATTGTGAGATTTGCAAAGCAAGCACTGTATTTGACCTAACGTACACCTGAAAGCCCTGGAGATAATGATAACATGGGTTTTACAGCTTCACTACTATAAGCAGTTTGTTCCAGCTTAAGTTCTGCTATTGTAGATATGAGCTGTCATTTTCAACAGAACCGTTTCCTGTGTGCCCAATGCTGTTTGTACTCAAGGGTTTTGCTTTTTACTTCACTGCATATAGGATAAGGTCTGAGAAGCATGCAAGCTTTTTCCCACTATCTAATTAGTTTATTAATACACTCCTCCAATATTTGGGGTGAAATTCTTCATACTTCTGTGTCATGACTGTATTTGTTTTTATACTGGTATAACAAAAAGGACAATCTCTCTGCTTTGTCTGTTGTAAAAATATCCCTTTTATTACAGAAGATTTTCCTTGGCCCTTGTTAGGGGAGAATACTGAACGTGTTTGTGGAGAGTTGCAACTCTCTGTGTGCTCCTGTATCCCCGGTGTGCTGCAGGGTATAAAGCACAGATCGTCTCTGCTTTCAGAATCTCATTTTTTTTTGTTAAACCAGTTGCTTAACTTCTTGCCCAAGAGCTGCTTTTTTGCTGATGAAAAGTTGCAGGAGTACATGGGTACAGGCTCATGGGTGTCCCTAGACACCGCAGCAGTGACTTATGGAAGCCCCTTTTGGACACCAGCTTTTGCCTTCATTTCATGTGCTTAATGCCTGTGTGCCAAATTTGCAAAATTTGGGGAAGAGTGCTTGGACCTCAGAGATTTTTTTTTTCCCCCCTCCTCCAACTGCAGAATGTGATCTCGGGTGGTGGGAGCGGGAAGGAAATGTGACCGTAGGAATGGCCTAAGCCTAACTTCCACGTCCCTCAGTTTTCCCACGTGTTATGGCAGAGAAATCGTACTCACTGGGCTCCAAGAATATTATAAAGTTAAGTTAGTTACTGTTTGTAAAAGGCAGCAGGTTTCTTAGATCAATGCCACCACTGAAGTACAAAGTAATACTACCTCTAGAGGAGGAAGAGGATTGCCTTTTGAGTTGCCATCTGCTCCTGGCCTGTTTCCAATTGCTTCATGGTGAGTAATGTGAAGGCAATTTTTTAGAATCAATTTTGTATCACGTTTTCACAATGACACATGTAGCTCTTGGTCTTAAAGAGGGAGGCACAATCCACCAGTAGTCTGCCTCCTACTGTAAAAGTAAATCTGCTCATTTAGAGGATAGCAATTAGACAGATTCATTGATTTGCTGTAAATATCCTTGCTGTATCGTCACTCCATTCTGGTTCATCGAATGAAGTCTCTTGTTTTTTTTTTTCTTTTTCCTCCCCCCCCCCCTTTAATATGGCATTTTCTAAATGATCTCATCCCTGAAGCATGGGTGAAATAAAGGTCAGTTCAAATGCTTCCCAAACAATAACCAGTGTAAGAGAAGCACCAAATCTTTGGGGGGAGGAGAGAGAACCTACAAAGCAATCAATGTGAGACCAGAAATGTCATTTGTCATCTCAGAACAGAGGCTGTTTGGAACATGCCTTTGTGGTAGGCAATTATTCAAACAGAAGCCAAATTCATGCTTAAAGAGCACCCTCCTCGCTGAAACCCTAACCTTGTTCAGGCCTGGTTTAGCCAACCAGGGGTATACATAAGCACTATGTTTGGAAAAATGCTGCTTGGTCAAGGAAGGAACTGACCTTGCCTGCTGTGTGTGCAAGCCCAGGAAGTCTTTCCTTCAGAAGACTAGGGAAAAGGAATAGAAAATACCTTTGAAGTGTAAAAGGCTAATTGTATTAGGGAGAAGTGTGCCTTTATGCTACTAAGTTCAGAAAAATACACAGCTAAACCTGGGGCTATAGCTAAGCAGCTGGGCTACCTCAACTTTATAGATGGTGGAACCTTTGTGGGGATCTGCAGGGCAGCTCCTCTCTGCTGCTCTAGAAGCTACTGCGGGGTCCCTCAAACTCGTCCCCGCCTCTCATCATTCCTGGTCCTACAGTGTTGCTGAAGATCAATGTCTGGGCTCTCATGTTCTACTGATGTCCAGTGTTTCTTTTTTTTTCTTGTTCATGTGTGATAGAGCACCAGAAGAAAATAATTACGGGTAACTTGATTGTAATAACTTTAAATACTTGCTTTAATAGACAGCCAAATAAACAACCCCTCTAAAACCCTCCCCACCCCCTGCCAAAGAATGCTACAAGTTACACTAAGGATATATGCAGATTATTTGCATACATTCAACAGTCAAGGAAAGGATGTCTTTTCACAAAGAGCAATCTTGGACATTTCAGAGGAGAGGAGTTCTCCATTTCTTCAGAACAGCAGCTAAAAGGGCATCCCTTTCTGGTAAGAAAGATATCTTCTTTTAATGAAGGACGTATATGGCAAGAAACCATTGTCCTCCAAGTTCTTTCTCTATAGCAAAGACATTGTACTTGCCTGTTTCTGGAGGATGTGAAGTGAAAGTCCATCAGAATTTGCAAATGAGGAAAGGGGCCTATGCCAACCTCTCTGATACATTCTCTGAGCACACCTACCAGATGCATCGGAGTACAAATATTAGGAAAAGATGACAGAGCTGACCATTTTCTTCTCATAGGCTTATGGTTAAATTAGATAACTCAGCCTAAATGGAGGATACTTCATTTTAAATCTCTCTCCTCTGCTTGAAGTGAGGTTTTCTTCCATAAAACACCCTACTCCATCACCAGGCTGGATAATATTCTGGCATGAGACTCTTTCCACTTGTCTTTTTGAAATTGCTTTGTCCAAAATAATGAATTGAGAAGAGCATAGAGAGCTAAACTGCTATGTAGTAAACCTTCCTTGCACTGGGGAGTAAAAGTCGGGTCTCTGCAGTCGTAGAGGAGTAATATAACTGTTTGCAGGTTGTTCTCATGCTCGCTCCTTGGCTCATTAAATACTCTTCATAGAATCATAGAATGCTTAAGGTTGGAAGGGACCTCTAGAGATCATCTAGTCCAACCCCCCTGCACACGCAGGGTCACCCACAGCGTGTGGCTCAGGACTGCGTCCAAGCGGGTTTGGAAGATCTCCAGAGTTGAAGAGACTATCTAAGAACTACACAAGAGCTACACTAACTAAGTACTCACCCAAACTTTTGATTTCAAAAATCTAGATTCACTTCCCATTTTTCTGAATTTCTTACAAAAAATACATTTAAATAGACATAACTTTTTTTTAAAAAAAAAGCTAGTAAATAAACAAAAAAAGGACTGTATCATGAAATATTGCTATTGAAATACTGGCATGATGAAATACAGAGAACATCCAGTGAAACTAATCACCTCCTGTGGAAAATAAATCAGTATCAATTTCCAGTTGGCCAGAAGTATGATTTTCTTTCAAGCACATGTCATGCTGGGTTGACATCATGCCAATCAAGAACTAAAACCATATTTTAAATCTTGTTTCAAATACAAGAAAGAAAAGGCCAGATTAAACGCAAAATAAGCAGACTATATCACAAACCTCACTTAACTATCACCAGGAATTCAGATAAAATACATATATCTCCTGGATCAGGGCTAATAAAGCATGTTTTGCGTTCTAGAGTTTACTTTCTTCTTTCATACCTCTCTACAACCCTTGTGTGATCGCCCTTTGCCAACACACAGTCTTCTCCCTAAGAAATCTACTTGGCTAAAGAAAGAACNTTCCTGTGGAACTTTTGGTGCTTCAGTTTGTGGCCGTTTCCTCTAGTCCTGTCAGTGCCCACCACTGAGAAGAGGCCGCCCCATCCTCCTCACTGCTTCCCCCGAGGTCCTTACAGACACTAATCAGGTCTCCTCTCAGCCTTCTCTTCTCCAGGCTGAACAGGCCCAGCTCGCTCAGTCTTTCCTCATGTTTGCATAAGATGCAATAGCTTCCTATTCCTTGTCTATAATCTGATAAGTATGTATATATATAGAGAAGACTTCTAGGAAACAGGATTTTTGTAAATCACTTCAGCACAACATGAGTTTCCAAAACTTTGGGTAAGCAGTCTATCTGCTATTTGTTCTCTTCTGCCAGCTAATTTGTGAGAAAGGTTTGGCTTAATCAGCTAAAGAGAGTTTGTAAAGGCTCACAATTTTATGACAAGGAACTAATTTAGATGATAATGTGGTGCAGGCTGATTGGCTAAGATGTGAATTATTTGTTTTATTTTTTTTAGAACTTTCCTCTTGCAAGGAAGGCAAAATGTGACTTCCTCCCAATTCATTTTGTCTATTTCAAATTTTAACCAAGTATTTAGATTTGACTAAAGGATTGCTAGCCTGAAATTACAGGCATTTTGAAAAAACAGGAGAGCAGAACATCAGGATTTCGGCTCCTTAAGGAACTATTCTAGCACATATGAGCAAGAGGCATTATTTCTAGATATTTCTAACAGTTCCTCTGAAATTTTTTGTAATTCCTCTCAAAAAATGAAGTTGCATGCTATGTGTTAAACAAACTGGTAGATGGATGAGATGCACTTACTGCAGGAGATGGTGAGAACCAGCCTGGGCTTTAGTTTTGCCTCCCCATCGTACATGTTAAAGTCACGTTGATACCTTACAAGACCATGTTGTATAGAGACCCCTGCCATTCTACTTCTGAGGATGCTGATGTCTGCACAGCTTGGTGCATAAGCATGGAGAAGGTCTGATTTGGGGGTGGTGCAGCTGGATTAACATGTCTTCTGTTATCTTGGTGAAGTCTAGCTCTGTGCAATGCCTTGTGCTCCCATCACTGTAGAGTTTTCAGGTGGCATTCACTGGAAGATACTGCTCCGGGACTGGTGAAAACATACTCCTAATAGCTCCAGCCTACAAAGCAAGTTATGGTTTTGAAGATGCAGTGATTTTGTACCCACCCTGCCATCCCCCCTGAACTGTGAGAAGACCATGAAATCATGGTCAAACTAAGTGCACAAAATGCTTTGCCACTGACTTTCATGTGGCTGCATTTCCTTCTGACTCACAGTTCTAGCTGCTCTCTCCTCCTCTGTGGCAAAGCTGTGAATGAGCACTACATGTTTTGAATAAATCACAACTTTTCGTGTCAAAAAAAAAAAAGGATATATAGTATAGCTTGAATTGCATCTCCTACTATTGCAATATACTCTTGTAATTTTTTTTTCTTCCATCTAGTGTTATCTGGCATCAAAGTTGAAAACTTAGACATCTGGAAGCCAGTTGTCTTGATCTGGAAAGAGCCAAGCACATATAAAATGTTAAGTGAAATGACATCTTAAATGTCTCAAAATACCCAGCCTTCTTCATCAGAACTGAGCGAATATGGTAGGATATAGCTATTAATATTGAATTAGTCAATGTGTTAATTGTAGGGCTAGAACTAGGAACAGATGTGTTTTTACAGACTGGTGGGCTAAATGTATTCCTTTTTTTAATGCCGTTTCTGTTCAGATCATCAATGTCTCTTAGAATTCCATTCTCATTTCTACCAACTTGTGTAACTGTTCCGTTTTGTGCAGCCAAGAAAGAGCACACATCTTTCACTGGAGCTCAGGCTTCTATCTCAAATTACAGCATGTCCCTGACTATTCAGCCTTTTTCAAAAGCTGTAAATAGAGATATAACTTACCTAGCAACAAAAAGTAGATCTCCATAATGTAGTCTATGAAAACAGCCAGTTTATTCTGCTATGGTTATGCCATAGCTTTTTTTTTTTTTTTCTTAGTATTTACAAAAAATGTCCTTTCTATACTCAGCTAATGTTAAAAAGGTTTTTGATAGTAACTGGGCAGAAAAAAATAATCTAAACTTCTTAAATTAATGCAGTTAAAGATTCTGCTAGTCAGGTAAAAGAATTAAGTGAACACTGAAAAAAAATGTAAAGCTTTGAAAATGTCAGTCTTCTGGTGAATTCTGAAATAAAATTTCTATACTTTGCTCATATAGAAAAGGAGGAATAGTGAAATGGGAAATATTGAATGTCATTATAAAATGTTGAGTCTTTCTTAGCCCTTTTCCATTTTGCCTTTCATTCTGGACCATAAAGCAGGTAAAATGGGGGTGGATGTTGGAGATAGAAAGGAGAGAAAATATTTTTTTTTCTACTTTAATGTTAAAAAATCATCGTTTTTATGGTAAATATTCAAAGTATTTGCCTCGACTGGAGTGAAAGCAGCAAAAATTTTAAATCATTTTTGTTCCAGGTTTAACCTTACTAAAATTATTATGTGTTAGACTTCCTGTCTATTTAAGGTGAGAGGCCTTGTCGGTGACAAAAGGAACTTATTGCCATTTCAAAGACTGGTCAGCATTTTTGCCTATATACTTAGTAGCTAATAATGACCATGTTGACCTTTTCTTTTTTTTTTTTTTGATTGCTGAAGTCTTTTATCAGTGTATTCATACTGGTTAAAGATGATGCTCGATGCTCACTTTCATATAATGCTCTCATGAAAGTGCCTTTGAGAATGAAAGCAGTGGCCAGATTCTGATCTTTGTTCTTCAGATCTTATACTGGTGGGTTTTCATTTCCTAAATCAGTGTAAAAGAAAGGAAAATTGTGCCTGTTCTCAGAATATATATGAAATCTAAGACTGCTTGAAGGAAACATCCTATCTATTGGACATTTTTCATTACTCAATTTAATCAAAACTCTTAAAAATGACCCTTCTTTTTCTTTTCTCCCCACAAGCAGATAACTGAATTGTAAAGCTTAGCATCCCTTGGATAAGTTTCAAAAAAGGAAAGTCACCCTGCAGAGCTCAAGTCTCAGTGCAAAGCCAACTGTACTTGAACTTTTAACAGCCACTTATTAGGAGCCATATCTTAGGTTTAGTGCTAACTGCAAATATTCTGCTTATATTTAGGTTTTTAAGACGCAGCGAAGGAAAAAAAAAAAAAAAAAGCTTCTATTAATGAAAACTTTTAACAGATAAGAAAGGCAAAGGTGGCCTTTCTTCACTTTCCTTCAACACAACTGTCACCACATGTTGCTTGGAGTAGAGAACTGGGGGATGAAAGGACAGGCAAAGCCCTGCTGCCCTCCGAGGGGGCTGCTTGCCCCCTTCTTGCCTCCCTGCATGCCCTCTCTTCCCGCGAGCGCAGCAAGGGCCTTTTGGGCATGGGATATGGCCTGATCATGTCTTTCATTAGAAATTGGTGGAATTGGTCTTAACCTACTCCTACCTTAGCTACTGTGTAAAGGAGGAGAAAATAGGGGGGAACTTCGGCATGGATGTTTGCTCTTTTGACTGCCTTGAGGGAAGATAATGTTTACAATGATTATTATGGTCCTCACTACTTCTTTTGCAGTTTTCCTTGCATCAAATTACCATTTTTCTTTTTTGGAGAAGAAGAATTATTGGTCAATCCTGCAAGTTCTGTTTTAACTGGGCTCTTATTTTCTTTTTTTTTTTCTTTAGATTTGTCAGCTAAGGGAAAAGATACATGGCATAATTATGTCCTTGAATGTATTGCAATGTATTGGTACTATATTTGAGTTTTAATGGTGCTATTTTTGATAAACAATTTTATGGCAGTTTTTGTCTTGAACAATACAGCTGTAGTCTAGGAAACTAAACCTCTCTTTCCTAGTGTTTTTATTTGTCAGATGGATATTTTCAACACTTGGGTATTATCTTTTCCTACTATTTAACCCATCACAAAATGTGAAATTTTTGCACTATTAAGACATGGGCAGTCTCCAACTTTTGGATGCGTTAGAAGGAAATGCAGGCATGGACACGTGCTTAACAACAATTCGATCGGACACTTTATCACTGCCAAAAGCATTCGTAGAGGAATGCATCAACTATTCTGATTTCCATACAAGCCACTTTACCTTCTTCAAAATGTAACATTAATGGCACTCAGTGTACATACTGTAATCCTGTAAAATAATGCACATGGCAGACGGATATGTTCTCATGCATTAATAATTTAAAAGTTAAAATTAGGCCCTTACTCAATATGATTAACTGATGGATGGGCAGTCTTATATGGAGAAGCAGTGAGCACACTTAAAGAAAGAGCATGCTGGAAGACAGCCAGGTGGCTGTCTGGTGGCTCAAAAATACCTGAGCTTTGGGCTGCCCGTCCCACTGCAGCATTGTGCGTACCACACCGCCGTTCTACGGGTGGGCTCTGTTTTTCCAATGGAATATATGAAGTATCTTGTTACTTTGGAGTAGCTGAGCATTTAGGGAAGAAGCAGCATGTTTTGGGAGCCAGAGATTCCTGACGTGCAGCTCTGCTGCCGCCTCACTCCACAGTGCTGGTCAAGTTATATAACTTCTCTCCTTTCACTTTTTTTTTTTTGAGGACACCCTCTGTGTGGCTTATTTTGTTAAGGCCAGCCTGTAAGATGATAGTCTACAAGGGAAATGCTACGGATGACAAAGTATAACGGTTTCATTATGAGGCTAAGGAATGCGCTGGGGCAAATAGCATGAACCACGATGTGCGCGAGGCATGTGGCGAATGTCTTAGTCCAGCCTGAGGCAGCGCGCTCTACAAAAGAAGAAGAAGGGGGAAAAGTCTTCTGGATGCTTCTCTTACATAAACATAGGCCAGATAATGCTGTGCATGTATGATCTAGCTATGTGCAATGTTGATCGTGAAAAAGCACGTAAGGTACTAACACCAGGCGTGGTGGTCCTGGTACTTACCTGATGGGTGCGGAGATAAATAAGTACAAGAGAAGTTTGAGAAGGGATCTAACCAACATGTACAAATGCCTGAGGGGAGAATGTAAAGAGAATGGGGTCAGACTCTTCTCAGTGCTGGCCAGTGACAGGACAAGGGGGAACGGACACAAATTGAAACACACGAAGTTCCATCTCCATGTGAGGAAGAACTTCTTTGCTGTGAGGGTGCCAGAGCCCTGGCACAGGCTGCCCAGAGAGGCTGTGCAGGCTCCTTCTCTGGAGATCTTCCAGACCCGCCTGGATGCCCCCCTGTGCCCCGTGCTCTGGGTGTCCCTGCTGGAGCAGGGGGTTGGACTAGAGGATCTCTAGAGGTCCCTTCCAAGCTCAACCATTCTGTGATTCTGTGATATCTTGGGCAAAAACCTGCTCTTGCTCACCTTCCCGGGACAGAAAAGCTGGAGGCAAGTCCTTCAGCGGGAGTGGGGATGGAGGCAGCTGTCCCCCTCGCATCGACGGGCGCTGATATTGGGGGGGAGGCTGCTGTGGGACTGGGATGCTGCAGCGCCCTCTTCCCATGCCGCTGGCCCTGTGACAAGCAGTGGCAGAGCCCACAGAGACAGACCGTGGCCTACACACGCAACGCTCTGGCCTCTTTGCAGGAATAATTCCTGGTATGTGCCACTTGGTGAGGATGGGTGGGAAAATCCCCAGGGAATACCAGAGGTTATGCCAGGCTCTGGTCCTGGGGGCTTCCCCAGGGGGGAAGGGGAAGAGGGGCTTCCTCACGGAGGAGCGTCACCGAGCAGGGCGAGCGCCAAGGGGAGGGCAGGGACAGGGTGCGAGCGGTGCTGACAGTCTGGAGAGGAGAGCTCAGCGCCACGCAAAGCCGAGGTGACAGAGCGCAGAGCAGCTGCCGGGGCGAGGCTGGAGGCCGCCGGGGCGAGGAGGGCGCGTGTCTCCGAGAGGCTGACGCGAGGCGGCCGAGCGAGCGGGGAGATTATCTGGGGAGCGGAGCAGGGAGAGCGCGAGGTGAGAACAGAGCGCGCGAGCGGAGCAGGGCGGGAGACACGGGGGCAGCGAGAGGGAAGGCTGATAACAGGTCATGCCTCGAAATACAGCAGGGACCGAAGCGCAGACAGAAAGAAGAACAAGCGCAACAGCAGCACTGTGAACAAGCACAACAGCGGTATCGTGTTACGGGCACTTGGGAGAGTTCAGGCGCAGTGCTCCTGTTAGCTTATGCCAATATTTACACTGAGCGATCCTGCAAGGAAAAGCATTAGGAATTTTCCGGCTTCTCCTCGGGTCTGATTTCCTCTGGTAGCCCTGAGCGCTTCTTCCGAGAGGGGCTGCTTTGAAACAGCAGCTCTCCGCGGAGGCTGCCGCGCAGACACGCTCGCCGCTGCACGGGCAGCGCGCGGGCCATGCGAGCGGCGCAACGGCGAGGGCGCCCAGGG
>VZSV01000072.1:2852510-2863861 GCA_013398735.1 Nothocercus julius
CCCCCCCCCTTTTTTTTTGTCAGTGTGTTTCGGTTGCGCGGGGTCTCCCCCGACGGAGCCCGGTTTTCCTGGCGCTCCGCGTGGCCGCCGAGCCCCCTCCGCTCCGCCCCGCGTTTCGGGCGAGGAGGGTGAGGCGGCAGGGACACCCATCACCCCCTGCATTCCCTCCATCCCGGAGGGCTGCCTCCCTTTCTCCTGCCCCACTGTGCGGCAGGAGCCCTGGGTTTTGGGGTGGATGGAGGATGGGAGGGGTCCCCTGATTTCGGTACCCGGCGCCCCAAAACTGTGGCCATTTGCGGTGGATCCGTTTGGCAGCTGAACTCCCGCGAAAGCCTCCTGCCCGCGTCTGGTGCCCAAGTGCCAGCCCCCCGTTTTTCCCTCCCCCCCCCTTTCCTTGGGAGCCTCGCGTAGCTCCGCGTGGGGAAGGGGAGGTGGGAAGTGCTGATTCAGCAGCCCGGAGCGAGCGGTGGTCTGCGCAGAGCGGCTTGCCCTGCTGAAACGGGAACATATGTTGCCGGGATGTGGAACCAGCTTTTCCATCAGGTTTCATAAAGCAGCCTTAGGAATGTGCTTCGCTTTCTCTCCCCTTATACTTCCAAAAAAACTCCCCAAAGAACCCCCCAAATCAGTGCGTTGAGGTGGTGGTGGGGGACACAACCGGCACTTAATATGGTGAGAGTGGGGTAGGAGGGTCGCTCCCGTGTTAAATTTATCCTCTAACGAGGTGGCTGCAGTCGTGTTGCCTCACAAGGGTGTTGAGCAGTTAACCGTTTTAACAAAGATTTTGCAGGCTCTGGGGTGCTGAAGCCTGAACACTTTGGTTTGATTTATTCCTGCGTCTGAAGACCCAGTTGTACTTAGAGCACCAGAAAAAGGTGCCGAGATGGGAAACAAGGCTAATCCTAGGATTAAAAGGAGTGAGTTATGAGGACAGGTTTTAAAAGAAAAAAAAGCAACGTATGGAGATTAGAAAACCTGAATGGGGAAAGCGAATGTGCTCGAAACATTGAAGGGCAGGTCTGGCTGCGCTTTCATTTGGGGGCTGAAGAGGGCAGGGGGGTCATCAGGATGCTCCTGTGCATGGGACACGCAGAGCAGAAGACTTGGCTAGAAGAGGGAGAGCTATTCAAGAGCCATATTCCTGTGGCTGTCTTTATACAGTTATATGCTAATACCAAAGCTGTCCTGGTTTAGAGGACGAAAACCCTAACTAATTCCTTAAAAATCTGCACAACGCAGAGCAGCCGATAAAGCCTCAAGAGCGCTGCTCAGGAGCCTGTTTTCCGAAGGTAAATTGCCAGAGCAGCAGACCCTGGCACCCGCCTCCAGTGATCATTTTGCCATGTTGCTGCTCTGATTTATATTCTTCACTTGCACTTTATTTGTTCTTAAAGTAGGTCTTGTTTGCCCTGGCTACATATTAAAGCTCTTGTGGTACTTCCATGGTTTTCCTTGGTTTTCTTAATCAAAATATCCCCTCCCTCAGTGCAATGTGAGTTGGCTTTCACCCTCACATCCAGGTGGGGCTGTATTTCAGTAGCACATTTCTATTATTATTATTATTATGTCTTTCAGTTAGTCCCAAAGCACTGCCTAGATGTAAAATGGACCTCTGCGTTTCGGTTCTGTTTGAGAGGATACCATGTTTGTGTGACTAAAACTAATACTTGCAGCCCTCTCTCTTGCATGTACTTAAGTGACTCTGTGGCAAGAATTGTCACGAAGGTTTTTCAAAATCTGTGGGCATCTTCTTGGCTGCACTCTGGATATAAACAGGCTAAAAGTATCTGGATCTCCCTGGCAAAGGGATTCCTACAGCGCGGGGAGTTCCCAGCTGGCAGAGGAAAGGTGTAGCTGGGTCACTCAACGGCTCTGCCAGCAGCGGCGGTCGCTGTGCTGGGAATTCGCTTGCTTGGGGTCGCGGGTGAGCAGAGGTCCCTCTAGACTGCGAGGCACAGGCGGCTCCACTGCGCGCCCTTAGCCGGGGCCCCGGGTGCCTGGCAGGGCTCGGGGCCTCGGGGCAGTGTGACACCGAGGAGGACTCTGCTGCCTCTTCTCCCGTACGTGTCCGCCGTGCTCCTGTACGTGTCGGGTATAGAGGTTTATAGCGACTGTGCGAAACGAGGCTGGATTTGTAGGTGTTTTTTCTTCTTGGACTAGCTGAGCCCTTTCTTGAGAAGGGAGGTATGGGGAAAAACGTGCCCAGGCGGGCACTTTTCAGAGAGCTGGTAGTGCAGGGTCTCCTCTCAGGCAGTGGAGTGCCTTCTGATGGTACCTGTCTTTAGTATTTGGTCTTTCCTTAGTCCTTGGTTTCCTTGGTCTTTTGCAGTCACTGTGGTGGAAAAAACCCTTGATGGTTTCTTTTGCTATCCGCTGGAAGTCTTCATGAGATTTGCTCAGGCTCATTTCAAGTCAAGACTTTTAGAAGTGGGTTCTGGACCTGGGCAGGCAGTGGCAGTCCTGAATTCCTTGACCTTTTTATCCTAAACCTCTTATGTTTACTGTATTGGTGGGGATGCGGGAGACACTTTCCTTCATTTTAAACCAGTAGCTCTGTGAGAGCAAGAGCTTTTCTTTGCACTTGGCTCCTGATGAATTGCCTTTGAATACACTGCAAGCTCTGACGGAGCCCTTCCTGTCTCCAGTAGTTTCTCAACTACTGGCTATTGGTGCAGGTTCATAGTGCAACATTTCTTGCATGTGCCCATCTGGTCTTGTGCCTTCATAAAAGAAGGAACATAGCTATTTGGAGACCTCTGTCTCTGTCAAATTTGCCTGTGACTTGCCAAATGGGTTGGCTGCAGCGTGATTGCCTAAGCCTCCTTCTTTAGGAAAGCAAGCTAAAATAAGTGTTATTTTTCTTGGAAGCTGGATATGCTCTGAGATGTGTCCAGAATTTAACAGTTGTGACTCTTCACCTGAGAAATCGAGGAACAGAAATCCTTTTCCCAAAAGGTGAATCTCGGCATTGTAGACAGCATTACAAGAAGAAGGTCTCCAAGAAACCCATTTAAAAGTTTTGATTTTTTTTTTTTTGAACTGGTTTGCCATCCTTGTATTGCCTGCTTGTCAGACCATTTTGCAGCTTAAACTCAGACATGGCGAAGTAGTGTTATTACTCTTTATTTTTCTCCCAAACCAGTGATTGTTATGAAATATAATTAATTTCAAGTAAACAGATGTCACATCACTGCCTTTCTTTCTCATACTTGTTGAGCTGCTGCGCTTCTGAACTTGTCCAGTGCCAGGTCTTTACTTTTCTCATGCCATTTGTTGAAGTGAATGAGTTTTTTGGACAACATTCCTTTCATTAGCTCAGTATGGCCCTTCTGTTACATTTCAGATTGGGAGGGAGGACTATCCAAGGAAAACAGTTTCTATGATGAGTGCAGCATTAAATAAAATTGTTGATCACATAGAACCATACTGTCTGCATATGTTAATCTCATCAGTGATGAAACAACCAGGGTACCTTGGCACTGAGATCTGGTTGGATATGCATTGAGTCCTTTGCTAGCATGTTTTACACTGAGCAATGTCTTCAGTCTGGTGTTTGAGAGAGGGTCATTATGTTGTCCTAAAGGTATATTCCTCTGAAAGTGCTTTTGGTTGCAATTTCTAGCAGCTTTTGCACTTGTGATATGCAAGGAAGACTGAAGAATTCATGAAGCGAGTCGCCACCATTGCCAAATTATCCCAAAACTCTAAGAGATATTCACATCCATGCTGCTATGCCTGAAAACTCATCTCCCTTTTTGATTTCCAGTGGTCTCTCACAAGTCCCTGAGGGATCAGTTCATGCAGCCATCGGGACTGAAGGCAGTGCAAATTCAACCCTGCATTAGAAAAGTGCCCTTGTTGAATGTGTCTGTCTTTCCTGCCCAATGGGAAAAGCCAGTATTTCCACGGGCTCCAGTGAATTGGAAACCGCTCTCGCTGAAGAGTGAGGTGTTGAGGTCCTGGTGAGTCAGGAACAAAAGTAGGGACAGGATGAATCACATGAGTTCTTCAAAAAGCCAACATTAAGGCTCTGCTACTTGCCGGGAGCATTTTTATTGGAAGCTGTGGATTGCAATGGGAGATACGGATTACCAGCCCTGAATAGCTACAGCAGAACTGAACCCTGGGCATCCCAAAGGCTGGTTGTTCTGGATGAGTGATCTTCCTGGCTGAGCTGGAGACCTTCTCAGCAGCGTTGGTTTGTGCTGTTTATACCTAACCAGTAGTCTGAGCTTCTCCAGGAAGCTCAGTTTAAAGATTTAGGAATCCAAGCCCACGTGCCTCAAAAAAGAGAAAAACCTCACTTATTCTGTCTGAAGGACTAAAGGGGGGGGAAGAAAAGAAACTTCCTCAGATTTAAAATAATGATTTTTTTCCCCTCCCATTATTATTTTTTTTATCCTTAATATTTGGCTGGCTGTTTTCAAATTAGTTAACTAGAAATTTAACCGCAACATACAAAAGCAACAAAATTAGTATGGCAGTATGGGGATCCTTCTTCCTTGCTGGAGCCTTTCAGAAATGTTTGAGATTTTGATTTTGCTAAGTCATCAACATGCATCTTTAGATATCAAAAGATAATAGGGAGAGGAAACTGTAGCTTTATGACATAAAATTATGGGTTGCATCAGGTTTGTAGGTTGCTAGACCAGATCTGGCACATGGCATGAAGCACTGCTTCAGTGACAGTGGCGGGGAAATGAACTCTCTATCTGGAAAAGGGGGAAATGCTTCTTTTTCCTCTTGGAGCTCTCTGCAGCATTCAAGGCTGTTGGCACTGTGATAACACTGGTGCAGTTGATGGTGGAGTAAGTGCTGTTTGCTAGAGCAGGTAGCAAACCTCTTTTAGCTCTTTTTAGCGAAAGGATCAGCCGTGAGCAATTGCCCCATTACCGCAGGAAGGTGGCGGGACAGATTCTGCTTGTTCTTCCCTGGAGTGAGAATGGGAGGAAGGGTGGCTGCCGGCCTTCCTCACGTGGTGCAGTGTTTTTTTCTGAAAGATGTTTTGGGGCTATATTCTACCAAACGTGGCAGAAGAGTTTACATGGGACATCTTGACAGTCAGTCGTGGCATTCTGTTCTTGCTGGCTGATACTGTTGTATATCGGTGGAAGAAAATGTGGTGTCCTGTTTTTGTTGCACTCTTTTGTTGGGCTTCAGGGAAGGCTGCAAGAGGCTTTCCCATGATCTTACCCTCCTGCTGTTAAGCTGTCATCCTTTGACCACCAGCAACAAGTCTGAGCAGATGGGTTGATCTTAATGCCCAACAGTTATCATTAAATTTGATACTCCTGAACAGGTTTATTTAGCACTGATCTATTCTGACAATGTATTTCTCAGTCTGTTTGAGCTTTTTCAGAGGCCAAAGCCTATGAATATGGGCAAATTCCAAAAAGGCAGTTTTATACAAGCGAGTCATGATGAATGGGGTAATTGTAAACACATGTTTGGTTAAACCACTAGCAAACCAGTCTCTGATTCTTCCCAGCCTCAGTCAATGCCAACTTCTACTAGTTCTCAACAGGACAAAAATAGGAAATAACTTTCCTGGCAGGCAAACTGTAAAGGAAATGCCATGCCATCCTCTTTGAATAAACCTATAGCAGAGAGGGAAGAAACTCTTTTTTACAGAGCAGCGGTAGGGATTTCTACATTTATTGAGGATAAACTCAGAGCAAAGTTCTTAAAAGCTTCCTTCAGTCTCATTGTCACAGAATTTATGTCGACAAATCCACATGAGAAACCAGAGTGACTGCTGTGAAGCTGAGCCGGTGGCTGCTGAAGGCTGCGGATAAGTAAGGTGGATAATACTCCATGACGCTGGTATCATTCTTCCATTATGTATCCCTGGTGAGAAAATCAAGCTGGAGGAATCTCTAAGTCTTTTCATGGTGGAGATTAGCACTTGATGAACACTTGGAAACTTCTTTCAGTGCTCTGAATCCAAATTCTCTGTTTCTGATGACTTAGTCAAGTGGCGGCAGCCCTGCCATAACTGTTTTCTTTGGTTTGTAGCACGCGGTTAATTTTCAGCAGTTCTTCTTTTGGTTGTTAACTTTATTTCTGTGGAGTCTTCAGGTACTTGTTTGGTTGTGATATTATGGGGAAGGGAATCCTTGAATTACTTACCTAAATCTATTTCATCCCATATATTCTTTTTATGGAACAATTTAACATTTAAACATATTCTTGATTAGAAAGTTGCAACAAGCCTATTCTCTGTGCATGCTTCATATTTCTTAGAGTGCTTCAGATCCCCAGATTTTTTGGCAGCAGGAATTTGGGTCTTTTTCTAGAGGACAAATCAGTAGAAAAAAATTTCCCAGATCATGATTTCAATAGAAGACATCAGGGCGTGATAGTTTTGTATTAGAAAGGAGCAAACCAGCAGTTTTTGAGAGCCTATCTACATATATATATATATATATATATATATATATATTCTTTTCTTCTTTCCTTCCTATCCCTAATGTTACCTTCAGCCAAACTCCCAGGTACAGACTTGGGTACAAGAATATTCTCTTTTCCAGGATGGGAGCTGGGGAGAGGGGATGAGGAGGGCTGGGGGAAGAGATAAGTCTAAAGATTGGTCTTTCTTCCTGTCCTGTTAAAACTCTGAACATCCTTGGGAAGGATTGAATTGTTTTTCTTATGTGAAAACTCAAGGGTGTAATTAAACTTCTAGAAGCCTGTAAAGCTAAAAATTCAGAAGCTTGTGATATTCTAGTCTTGTGCCAAAGGCTTTCTTAAAAGGCCTGCTTTCCCTTCTGGCTCAAAAGTATTAAAGTCCATTTAGGAGAATGTTAAGGGAGAAATACGTATTACAAGGCCATTGACTCTTCCCAAATTAATGTCTTATGGGCGATCATTCTTCATTCTAATAGCTGCTTGTGCTGACATCACCCGAGATGTTCAGGGAATTATGTCAGAATTTGAGCCTTGATATTTTGCAGAATGATGGCTCAGGTGCCAGCAAGCCCTTTCTGTGTGGGTCAGGTTGCTTTATTTTTCCTGTCTAGCTTTAACTGTGGTGTTCCAGTTCCTGTGCTTTGTCACAGCAAGGAGTGTAGTAAACAATTTGCAAGAAAGGGGTGTCTGTGCAGCACAATTGTGAGTATAAAGTGTTTACCCACTTGCCACTGATTTCATGCTAGGGACACCATCAGGGTGTACACTCGAGCTCCAGAAGTAGGTGTGTTCTCAACATGACTTCCAGAAAAGGTATCACCACCTGTAACACTGAGTCAAATTTTTTATTTTCTGGGTGATACAAGTATCTCATTCCAGGCATCCTGAAATACGAAAAAGTTGAGGCTGAAAGTTACCTTTTCTCTTTCTCTACTGAATAGACACCTAGATTGAATTGTTGTTTTAAAATGATAGTTCTTAGTGAAGGAAAGCAAGCAAAATGGCCCTTCACTATAATCTGAAGCTGATCAGAAAAGAATGTTACAGATCAGAATGTTGTGATTTTCATGAACTGGTGGTTTTTAATATTGTTGCCTACTACATTATTAACAGCTATGGGTAATGACATTTAACTTTTCAAAGGTTTCAGAAGAAGTGTTGCTTTGTTTTCTAAAAGACTTCAGGAAGACTGGAGGGAAGGCCATGAAACATAGGAGAACAGAGCAAATGCTATTTGGGTGGCTACCATTTCCAGGGCGAGCGAAGACTTGTTTTTCATTCAGTTTTTCAATTTGGTTTGCATTCGGCTTACATCATGTGTTCTGGAGCTGAACACAAAAGGTCAGAAAAAAATTCTCTGTGGAATTTCTCACTAGCAAACGCGGTTATATTGTTCATACATGGGAAGTCAGAGTAGTTGGAAAGACTCTTTCAGCTGATGCTGTTCGTGAGAGGCGTTGCATGTGAACTCAGCCTATTTGAGTTGTCATCAGGTAACTTACCCACTTTGTGTCCTTGCTGAAATAGCAGTGCCCAATACAGTGTTTGCTAGGAAAATGGCATTGCAAGATGCCTTGCTAATCCTAGCCATAGCTAATTTTGGTGAACATACAATTTATTGTGGTTTATGCATAAGTGGTTCCACTCTTCCTCCCATTATGGGGAAGAATTTTCTGAGAGACATCTCAAAAATGGGTGATTATGAGGAAGAAGTGAATAAAGGAGTTGTGTGCTTCAACAGCTGGTCTTCTAGATCTGCTTATGTTCTTTTCTGAGAATTTCTGGGGCCCTTTATGTCCAACAATCTAAATCTTCCTTTCCATGTTTGTTCGCAAGGTTTGTCTCATTTAAAATTTTGGAAGTGTTAAGATGAAATTTCTGTAGACTGTGAAGTTGTCTACCAGGTCATTTTGGCAGTTCTCTGTGGACTTTCATAATGTACAGCCAGAAGCGATACAAGTCACTTTTTCCTTTTTTAGAGGACAGGCATATAAATTTCCATTATGGAAATCTTCAGATGTGAGAAGTTTGAAGAAGCTTTTCCACTTCAAAAGAGTTGATTTTTCATTTCTGAAAGGGTGTGAGCCATGTTAAGAGCTCGCTGCTACCAAAAGAAGATGCCATTTCTGTCCTTGTGTCTGTATCTGTGCCAGCTTGTTCGTTTGTTATACCAAGTCAGGGCTGATCCTCTAACCAGACAGAAAACTAGGTGGTGTGCTTGGTTGCTTATTGTTACTGACTTTTTTTTTTTTTTTTTTTTTTTTTCTCTTTTTCTTTTTTCTGGATTAACTAATGGGATCTTGCAGTGGGACAGCAGGAGAGCCTTCCAGGGCAAGGAAAGGCAAGAAAGAGGGAGGAGAAGAATGAGTTATCACCTTTCCGTTCAGTGGTAATCTACTGCTGGGCCAGCTTGTCTGGAGAAGCCTGCTTATTTTTGTGAACGCCCAACACAAGTGTTTTTCCGCAAATTCCAAGAAATGTTACGGAGCTGTGAAAACCAGTTTCTATAAAACAGCTAGATCTGGCTTTCTGTAGCAGATCCTGAGGCTGGCCATGTACATAACAGTCACCTGTTGGAGGCAATTTTCCATGCTGTATATATGTGTTTAGAGAAAAGAACTTGGATGAGCCTTAAGGATCTCAATACCGCCCTGAAACATGAATCTGAATGACTGTCTTTATTCACATCTCTTTTAGAAAATTGACATGTGTTGTTGAGTTGTTTTCTTAAAATGAATAGAAAATGTGTCAGTGTTAGGGTTTTTTTTTTTTTCTCTCCACTGAGCAACTCAGCCGTAACAAAAGTTACTGTTGCTCTTGTACAATTAAAAAAAGAAAGAACCCTCCCCCAGTTTGACAATTATGTAAGTAACGTGTAGCTGTATCTCGCTAAATGATCAGCGTAAGCCAGAACAATCGGGGAAGTAACGGTGGTAATAAATCCATCATTATTCATTTTACAATATTAAGTGTAAGAGCGTAGGCATAAGTATGAACGTGAGGAATGCTGGAGAGCTGATTAACTTGCCCTGAAACAGCATGGTAAAACTCTCTTGTTTCAGGGCAGTCACCAGATAATATTTTTTTCTTTCCGCTGTGATGTTTCCCTAGTTTAGACTCTCGCTGTTGTGGATTTGCTTGTCAGATAGTCCAGCTACACAGATGAAGAAGAGTAGTTTTCATAGCGAAAGTCAAATAAAGGCATTAGAGTAGCCTGCTCCTGTGCCTATTAATTTGTCTCAATAGCTGTTGGGCAGATCTTGCCCCAGAAGCTCTTAGGAATCTTCAGGGGCTCTCTGTGATACTTCTCAAGGTTCTTTCTCCTTGCTAAAGCTAATGCACTTTAGACTTGGAAAAAAATCCCTACAAGCCAAACACTGAAATGAGATGGTTCTTAAGTAATTTCTTGCTTGTGGTAAAAGTGAGCAAGGGGTCTGGTTTTCTGTTCCTTTATAGACGTGGAATCATTTTGGTGTGAGGTAACAGGTAGTGCCTTTCCTTCATTTTGCCCCACTCAGCTTACGAAGACCTGGAATTTATGTTCTTGGGTTTTTGACGATAAAGCAGCAAAGAATGTTTCTCTTCAGAAGCACTTCTATTTGGTCTTTTCCATAATTTAGTGCCAAAAACATCGAGCTATTTGACTATCTCAGTCTTTCTGGAGCTGCGCTATGCATAAAGTATTGGATGCTGTGAGGAAGAGATCTGTTTTGGGCTTGATTACAGGGGTCTGCCTCAGTCTAAAGTGAAGTTCTCTCTTTTGCAAAATCATTCTGAGAGTAGGCTACAAAACAGGTATAAAATATTCTTGCCATCCCCTGTATTTTGCTTTGAATGTTCTATATCAGCTGCTGAGTGAAATGCAGATTCTATAACAATCTTTACCTGTAATTCTTCAATCATTTGCCTAGCTGTACCTTTAAGATATTAGGATGAGATGACAAAGAGACTGCCAAAGTAGTAATTCTGTGGGCATGCTGACTTTGCCACCTACAAATGTCAAGTTTCTTTGCTCCTCTTCAGCCATGTCGAGTTAGCTAGATCTGCTAGTCAAGCAGATGCATCTGCACTGACTTTGGCAGCTATTTAGAAAGGACTTGACCAGCCAGAGAGAAGTATCCATGGGACATCCTCCTCATCCCCCAGAAGTGTGTGGGGACTACAACCTCTACTTTTGTGTTACTGTGGCTTGTCTAGAGTCAGCATTTGAGTATGGGTCTCTGTCTAAGCTGTTTGGGCAGAGTGCGTTTTTTTGCCTAAACTTACATTTGAGCCATAAATCTTTGCACTGTGTAGACAAGAGTGTTTTTATCAAATAGCTGATTTTAATTTACATCTTTTCACAGACCGTGAATAACTTCTAATCCCAAATTGTGAATGAAAGCAATGCATGCATAAGGATCTTGCAATTTCTTCTAAGTCCTGGCTTGCTGTACAGAGTTTCTGCTGCTCCTATTCTTGGGCCAGGGCTGCCTCTCTGCCTCTGAGCCAACAGCAATATCCCTGTTCTGTTTCCAGTATCCCTGGGGCAACACTGCCTCCCCTCCCTGCTGCCCAAGCGCCCCATTTCTCTCGCAGGGTTTTGGGGAATATGTATCTCCATGTGGTAAGACCTGTCCTAACTGCATCACAATTTTGTGCTATACAGACTTGTATGTTAAAGCTGGTTATATGGTAGTAGATATATTTCCATTAGACAGTTTATGAAATATCTACCCCATAGAGACTTGCTCATGAAGGCTCTTTAATGAACGCTGAAGTAGTTCAGTGATATACAGGAGTATGGCATAGATTTTATAACTGATCTGTAGATAAAGTTGACTATTTGATGTAGCCAAAAAAAGAAAAAAAAAAAAAAAAGAGGGAAGACAAAGGAAGAGGTGAAAGGAAAGCATGTATTGAGCTTTCTAGTCAGAGTAATAAATTTCCTTCTGTGAATTAGG
>VZSV01000072.1:2865141-2889727 GCA_013398735.1 Nothocercus julius
TCTCCCCTTCAGGTGAAGTTGATGTGACGGAAGGGAGAGCAGGGGGTTACTCTTAGCTCCCAGGATGGACCCTCACTCTGAAAATGCCAAAAACCAATTATCTTTTCAGAGTGATGGCAACAAGTTCTCAGAGGCACTATGGGGTTCTGTATGGGGAAATCTTACAGTTGTGGGGGAAGTATTTTTGCCTGTGAGATTGCTATAGAGTATTCCACAGTTTGTGGAAATTTACTTCTTTGCAATGATTATTGCCTCTTCCAATGTGGAGGAAGTGTTAGGGAGAAGAAAAAGGCCAGAAAGAACCAAGTATTTCTACCACAATATGTGGTAAACATCCCACTTGCGATACAGGTAGCTAATTCACATCTAAAACTTGGACTGACTTCAGTCCTGGTCTGAACCACAAGTGTTACTTTTGAGTAGATGTTTATTTGCCATGTCCTGTGGTCTGGTGGCAATTTGGACAGCCAAGAATTCCCGGGTTTACCACACAGTGAGGTGGCTAAGCAAAAATGCTGCTGGTTTGAATGCAAACAGTGGAAAGTCTAAACTCTAAGAAATGGCAATGCCCCGCTTGACTTGTCGTGACGTAAAATGTCTACTTCTTTTACCCCCAGCACTCTCAGGCTAGGAGTGACTGGTGATTTACCTTCATGTACTGTGAGCCCAGTTCTCCAAGAAGGCAGTATCTGCTGCTGCAAAGGTGGAAAGCAGCGAGAGGAAGGGCCTTCCTGAGGATGAGGGAAGGGCGGTGGTGCTATTGTGATGAATCCCCACTGGGCTCCTCCTGTGCTTCAAGAAGCAAACTCAAGCTTCTGATCCTCCTTGCTGTTGCTGTCAGAGTTGTGTGTAATTTCTGTTTCCTAAAGCAACAAGAGGCCAGCTCTAGTCATGAAATACCCTGGCAGATATCTCTCCCCGAATCAGCGTCTTACTCTAACATACTCAACAAAAGATGGCAAATTGTCTTTATTTTTTTTGACACGGTATTCTGTAAAGCAAATGTAGTCTCAAGGCTTCCCTTAAAACCCAGGGCCTTGCTTAAATAGCTTCCGGAGCATGGCTATGTGCTGAGCCTAGTCTTGTACTAGGAGGAGTGTATCTGGAAGACTTACAAAACGCATGTCCCAGTCTACTTTAGTTGATGCAAATAGTGAAAGCCAAATTGAGGGAGGCTAAGGGGAAGCAGAGGTTGGGAAGAGAGAATTGGCTGAATATGATCATAGTGTCTGCAGTTATTCTGAATCTCACAAAAGCTCATTCCGTCCTATATTCGCACAGCTTTTATACATGAGAGAACAAATATTAAATGGGGGGATACAGTTTGACACAATTAATAAATTAAAAAAGTAGCAAAGGGCAAGATTTCTAACCTCTAGTGATGCTTCGTACACAGTGCATATTATTGCCAAGCCCAAGAATGATTAAGAAGTGGTGCACTAACATTTCCACTTACCAGGGCTGAAATAGCCAAGACGGTTTTCTTGTAGACTTTTCTAGAAGATATTTGTGTCCTTCAGAAACCTCTGAGCCAGTGAACCTGGGGGTTTTGAGCTACGATTCACAGACCGCGGCCGACGGTAGAACCGTGTCCGAGCCATGAGCTGGAGCAGTGCTCCTGCGGTCAGAGGGCTCCAGAGTGGGACCTGAGCAAAGTGCCCGGCGCCGCTCACTGCAGGGCCTGGACACGACCTTGTCACGCTTGGATTTGTGTGTAGCTTTGGGATGTAGCTGGGTCCTTCTATCAAAAGAGGTAAGTGCGTTGGTTAGGCCTTTTTTAAAGAAGATAGTTTTATGTGTGAAGTTTGAGAGGCGGTGAGCTTTTTCAAGGCATTTTGGTGCTGAAAGTTAGGGATGGCATGTGCCTGAAATGTGTTTCTTTGTCCCAGTGCTTTAGCTGGCCTTTTTTTTACCAGGCAATGCCATTATAAGAAAGAGGGGAGGCCTAATACATCAGTTGCAAGCTTGTTTCTCTTACAGCCCAGATACGTGTCTAGAGAAGAGACTTTCGAGAGGTCAACTAGTCAATGAAATGCTGTGGCAGCGCTGTGATTTCTGACAGCAGTGTGGTGACGGGGATGGGGAAACTCCGCATCCTCCCAGACGGTCTGTCTGTTGACTCACTGTTTTTTTTCCTTTTAGCAGTTTTGATTTGATGTTTTTCTTTCCTCTTTCCCCAATGCCCTCACACCACACCCTGCCTGCCCTCCACCCAGTAATGTTTTCCCGAGTTGTCTGTGCTGCTTTTTTAACCTTCTCCTGTCTTGTCCTGAAGCTCAGGGGCATGGAGAACAGGCACTTCCCTCCCTCCTTGCAGCAGACTTTTACACCATCATGACTCTCTCACTCTTTCTCTTCTTTCAGTTATGTGTTTTTTTTTTTTTTTTTTTTTTTTTTTTTTTTTTTTTTTTTAAACAGAGGTCATGTTTTTCTAATCCTGTGATGTTCCTATTGCTTTCCATTGGACTCTTTCCAAAAGATCTTTTCAGAAACTTGCTGAAAACTGGATAGAGTATCAAGCTGGAAGCTTTATGAGCTATGAGTAAAAAAAAGTGTTACTTCAGGATTCTTGCGTGTTGCTCTAAACACATTCCTGTATAGCATTTGTCTTTTTCTCAACAGAGGAAATTGCCAGTCTTGCTTTGACTGCTTGAATTCAGCTTTCCAGCAGTCTGCCAGATTCATCCAAGTTAGTTGCTTCGCCAAGTTTGTCAGGTGTCGCTTTCTACTTAATCATCTAGATTATTAATAAGAGAATAGTATGAGACCAGGGCAAGTTTTAAGTGTGTGAAGTGGTTTGGTGACTTTTTCCTTTCCTTTTTTTTTTTTTTTTTTTTTTTTTTTTTTGACTGTGAGTAAATGCTAAATGGATAAAGTTTCCCAATTACTTTTAAACCTGCATAAGATGGTTGTTTTTGTTGTTTGCTATAAGGCAAAGTTTTCTTGACTTGCTCATGAAAATACGTTTTGAATCCTTTGACTTGGTTCTGCTCTCTGTCAAGATTCTGCTTCTCTGTCCTCAAATACATTATTGTGACATAGTAGGAAACTGAATTAGGTTGACCTGGCTTATCCATGAACAACTGGTTGTTTGACTCTGGTCTCTTACTTTCCTCAAGGTGCTAACAAATGGGTTTAGCTGCAATCCGAGTGCAAATAAGCAGCAGCTATCTTTCCCCAGGTTCTTCTCTCCCCTCCCGCCTTCTTCAGATACCACTGTTTGCCTTTCTCCAGCCTCTGTTACCTTGTCAGTTCTCTATGAACTCTCAGAAGGTAATAGCTTGAAGCTTTCTTAAAAGAATTTCATCAAAACCAGCTGATCCGAGAATGTTGATTTATCCGAGAATGTTGATTTATCCAACTGGTGTCTAATCTGCTATTTCCTTTTATATTTTTATATATATATATATATATAAATATACATATACTTGTATATCTATGTATATATGTGCATAAATAAATCATACCATCATAATCAGTACTGTTTTCTTGTGAAGACTGATTGGAAAAACGCAATGAAATTCTTGGCTTTCTTGTTACCCACAGCTTTCTTGAGAATGTGGTGAGTAGACTGACCTTTTCCTTGATTGTTATTTTACAGATGTGGATTTATAGAATGAGGTCTTTTGAGGTCTCCTGATTCATCTTCACTTATTTGGTTATTTCAATCTTTATGTCTTCAGGCTATTGCCCTTTTTCAGTGCTGCGTTGTAGTGCACATGGCTGGACTTTGCTTGATCTGTACAGCTGGTGAAAGAGAAGGACTAATTGTTGCTTGCTTTTGATCATATACGGATAATAGTCAAATTTAAACATCTCTGATCTGAGGATTAACTGGATCCTGTTAAAAACCAGAGATGAGAGAGCAAACACCCAGTGGCATCCAGGAAGCTCTTTCCAAATACAAAAGCAAGTTTCGTTCAGCAGGCGTCACCCCTCTGAAATGGTTAGTGGGCAAATATCAAATACCAAAAGGTTGAATCCTTCTCCTGCTTTCACTAAATTTGATTCTGGTAACATTTGAGCTGGTGTCTGTGATCAGCTCGGTTGTATTTCAGAAGCAGTCTAAGGTTTTATATGTGGTGGTTCTGCTGCTGTCTTAGAACACAAATTCATTTAAAAAACTAAGTACTTAAATCTATTGATGAACCACAGATGGCTAGATAATCATAACTATAAACTAGAGGTTTTGTGCTTTGTCATAGCCAGATCTAGCAATATGTTGGATGTTTATAGAGTGGAAACGGTGAAAAATGGTAACATTGCTCACAAAATGAAAGCTCTTCTGGAAGGAAGGTACAGTTGCAAGAGCAACTTGGCCTAGTGGTGAGATGCTAACAGCTTTCTGTTCGCTGGTAGTCTTCTTTCCCTCCAGGTTAGGTGCTTGTCCTGAAGGCTCTTGCATAGAGCTGGCTTCCTTTCTCCAAAGCGTGTGGTAAAAGGACAAAGGAAGTTCCTTGTGGAGGTTTGCTCTTCCTTGTCCAACAAAAATGCATGTAACAGTAAAAGCAGTAAGTAAAAGCTCAGGGAGACTTTGTTGGAGTGGCCTCTGGCTATTGCAGATCCTGCTCTGCTTTCCATGCCCCACATCCCCTTATTGCAGAAATGCTCTTGCCCCTTTGGAGAGGAGAGTGGGAGGAGAGCTTAAGACATGTGCAAAGCCTTTACTTTGATCATCTCTCATTTCTTCTGCAGTAGCATATTGTTTGTTAAATGCTGTTTACATAAGCCTCTCTGTAAAGATGAATAATTTAAAAAGCAATTTACACAGGTCTTTAGTTTCTTTAAATTTATCAATAGCGTCTGTGTGGTGGGAAAGGGAGCAGAAGAGGGATAAGTCACAGGACATATTTTAGATTTCACTTTTTTTCCAGTATCTCAAAGCTTGTACAGTCTAAGCAAAGCTGGTACAAGCTAAGCAAAAATGTGATTGTTTCACTTCTATTTGCTGGCAACACATATCTGTCTGTGCCTCTATAAATTACCAGAATCCCAGGCAGCTGAAAACTGGACCACTCGTTACCAAAAGTAAGTTCTCATCTGGCACTGTTACTTCCTGACTTAAAGATCATCATGTTCTTTAGTACAAAATACTTTGATTCCTCTTTTTGAAGCATTCCTCATTTTGAAGCAGCTCCTTCAGCTGCTCTCTCCATTAGCTACACAAGAAACTCAACTTCAATCCACTCCATAAATAGTTATACATCGGATCTGACTTGCATCTTTTCAAAAGGAAAAGAAACAAACTGGGACTGCAGCAGAATGGGCCGGCGTGGTGACTGTCCTTTTAGAGCACCTGTATTGTTATGGATAACATGGCGCAAAAGCTGTATTTTCAACCACAAAATTGATTCTGAACCAGAACCGTTTCTGTTCAGCCAGGCTCTCTGTCATACTTGAACTGCAGGAAGATATCTTAAATCCACAGAAGGAAGAAATATATTCTCGTTTTCCATGAAATGACTTTGCAGAATAGATGCAATTCCTCTTAACAGATGATGTTGTAATTAACGCATAATATTACATCCTGCTAAGAGAAATGTGACTGCCTCTTTTTAAACTAATCAATGATATCAAAGAAACCCTCTTGCTCTTTTCTTGGCATGTTGATTCTGCTGTCACACAGTAGCTGGTAGAGAGGCTTAAAATGCTCTTTGCTCTAACAGCAGAATTAGAGTGCATAAGCCTGTGCCATTTTTGGCTTTCTGTTAGTGTTTTAAGTCTTTAAAGTCATCCACTAAAGACAACGAAGAAGAACAAAAGTTGGCTTAGATATGTGGCATGTGTGTTCTTGTTTAATATCGGAATTTCTGGTATGGCCAGGGACACGTGCCAGCTTTTGCAGTAGAGGCCACAGTTCAGATACTTAAGTACTACACTAAAAATAACAGGACTATTTTAGACTGGGACCCAATTAGGGAGGGAATAACTTGTTGCTCTGCAATCAGTAATCTAAAGTAGTAGGCAGACAGCA
This sequence comes from Nothocercus julius, assembly GCA_013398735.1. Taxonomy (NCBI): domain Eukaryota; kingdom Metazoa; phylum Chordata; class Aves; order Tinamiformes; family Tinamidae; genus Nothocercus; species Nothocercus julius. The sequence goes on from VZSV01000072.1 coordinate 2,871,116, forward strand.
ATGCCCAAGTAAACTGTTTTGCTTGCAAAGTTGCCAGTTTTGACACTGCTCGCTCACCATGCCCCTCGGACATGTTTTGCAGAGGTTAAAAGAAGAAGAAAAATCCACTTCTTAAAAGAGACTTTGTGTGCTTTACTTGAGATTTCGCTATTGCAGTGTTTAATAGCATTACAGCTTTTAATCCGGCAGCAGTGACCTGGGAAATTCCTAGAAGGCAGGGTGTGGAAGAGGAGCGCGGCAGCAAAATGCCCTCAGCCTTGCGGCTCGCAGGCTTCGCCACCCTTCCCTGCGGAAGGGCAAGGAGGGGAAGGGCGCCATGGGAACCCAGGCAAGCGAGGGGCAGAGGGGCTAGTTTGGAGAAGGCAGCTTTCCCCCGCTCTGCCTGCTGTGATGGAGGAGAAGGGAGGGCGGTTGCTGAGCTGTGCTGCTGTTTCTTGCTTTCCTGTGTCGAGAAGAACAGTGCAAATAACTCTTGCACGCTTCAAGCATCTGAAAGAAAACAGTGCTTTACACTTCAGTAATTTCTCTCCAGCGGTTTTGTTTCTGGTGATGCTGCTTGCTACCACCTTCCATCAGATCAGGCAGATCTCGGGGAAGCAAATTAAAGGAATCTGCATTTCACCGTGTGCAGGGGTGTTGGTGGGGAACGTGCGTGCTCCAGCATCGAATCCTCCAGTCTTGGACTGCTCCAAAATGAACAGCTGCCTTTGGACCTGGATCTCTGCTGCTCATCAGAAAGGGGGTGTAGATAAGGGAGCACTTTAGGTAGCCGTATGCATGTGCTGAAAAGAACTGGGCTGATGTTCGAGATGAAAGCTAAGTGCATCTGAAATTTCTCTTTTTGTTGACATCTTTCTGGCATGCTGCTCCGAGTACATGAAAAAGCCAGAGTCTTTTTGGTATTATGACTCTTATACTACTTTGAAAGTAGCTTTCTGGTTTATTCAAAATAAAAAGCTGAGGGAAGAGGAGTTCGAGTCCTTGTTCAACTTAACTTAAAAGCTTTTAGTATTGCTTTGGACTTGCTGCATGTTGTGGTTTCAAGAGATTTTTATTGAATTTGTGCAGAAAGTGTGGTACTCCTTAAGGAGCTGGATATCGATTTGCCCTTGTCCTTGCCTCCGATGCAAAGGCAGAGCTTTCCTATACGCCGGTTTTGAAAGTAGCACCCTCCTCTCCCAGGCTGAAGCACGTCGCGTCTCGGGTGTAGTGAATTCCCATGCAAGCAGTGGGAGAGGCACCCTAGGGAAGCAGTTTGTTTTGTGTCGGAGAGAGCCAGGTTTTATGCGCGCAGCTCAGAAGCTACTTACATTCCACCTTCTGCGTACTGCAGCAGCCTGCAAGACTTGCTGTGAAAAGTAAATGTTATATGGAGGATGCCTAGCAACTGTAGCTTTAAGTCTGTGCTGTGTCTGTGTTGTTAAAGGCGCAAATCTGTTCGCTTGATGCGACGTTCGCTAGAGAAGGGCGAGTGCTGGTGCTGGAGGTGCCGCCTCTTGCCCTCTGTGGTGCCGCTCCTCTGCCAGCAGTCATTCATGACCGTGGTTGGATAGATGTCTTAGTGCCTGTAATTCACACATGGGAGTATTAATTTAAAAAAAAAAAAAAAAAAAAAAAGTGATGGTTTGAATTGCCACTTATTGCAGTTTCAGTGAATGGGCCACGTTAATGATTCCAGCTGGGAACCCCTCCATTCATTGGTCTCTGCCTGGAGCCAAGGGACACAGAGGTGGGCAGCTGGGAATAGCCATGTCTCCAGTTCCAGAGCTTGTGAGTCGGAAACCCGCCTTCGTGTCAAGCTGCGCTTTGAGCTTGGCTGGCTCAAAATCCTCTCTGTGTGTCTCTGTGTGTGTGTGTGTGTGTGTGTCTCTCTCGGGAGTTGGTGGCGAGCCCTGGGGGGAAAGCTCTCCAGAATGGGCAGTAACGTGCGTGAGAGCGAGCGCGCTTCCGGCCGCTTCTCTGGCTATGAGCAGCCCTAGTGGGTCTGGCCGCAGTTCTGTGTGGTTCTGGGCAGGTGGCAGTTGCTTAGGTAGCCAGTCTGAGTTTTCCCCTGTTAGGGCATTTTATGGTGATCTGTGCAGCAGTTCACTGAACTCTAGTATACATCTCCATCACTGTATTTGCTCTTTCTTCATGAGCTTTTTCTTTCCCAGTAGTTAGCCTTAATTATTATTTTAGTGCAATGATATTTTGGTTGACCAGAGCAATTCATGGAAGTGAGTTTCATAGATCGTGTTTCATATATATTTCTTACCCATTGTAAATCTGTTACTTGCTACTTCCCCTTCTGAGAAGGCATAACCATCCTCTAGACGCTTTTCCCATGTCAATCCCAATTGACTAGATTTGTGTTCTGTTTTCCCTCAACTCTCTTTCTTGGGGAGAGGGGACCCCCAAGTTAAAAGATCTAGGTTTATTAGTGTCTCCTTTTTTCTGTTTCTTCTCAGTGTTTTTTCTAATTCTCTTACGCCCTGCTAGTGCCATAAAAACATGCAGTACTCAAGAAGTGGGTGTGCCCTGAGTTGAGTGATTTCTGTCAAGATTTCTGCTTTGCTTGCAGCAATTCCTTAATTCTTAATGCTGTATTATGTGACGTAGTTTGCTTTTTTTTTTCTCTGAGCATTTAGCTGCTGCTTTCAAAAAAGACTTCAGACTCCTTAGACTTATTCCAGAGATGCGCACAGATAGGATTATTTGTCTTTTTGCACAATGGTTTGTGTTTAGGGGAATTAAATTTGAAGCACCCTTGTGACTGTCCGTTCGCTCAGGATCCTGCTATCATTCCACTGTGCTTTTCTACAGAGTTCTTACCCTCATGACTGTGAATAGTTGGTATTGCCAGAAAACTTCCTATCATCCCACTGTTCATCCTGTTTCAGATTCTGTTTCAGTGTATTCACAAGCAGTGGCCAAAGCAATGATTCTTGTGAGATTCCCTCTACGGAGAAACTTCACTCTGTTTTTCTACCCCTTAATTCTCACCTTTCAGGTGGTAGCTAAGGGGGCAGTTACTTCTGTAAACCGTGGGAGATGAGACTCTCTTTGAGTCTTTAGGGATGTTGTCAGAATGAATGTATTCTTTTAAGCAGTATCAGGACGACCACCTATCTCCCCATGACTATGACAAATCTGGAATAGATCTGTGTCATGACTTATACAAAAATGTATTGATTCTTCCTTGTGATATCGTATTTATCAAAGTCTATTTTATTCTGTTACAGTTTTAAACAGTTCTTCTGATGTAAAGGCACTTACTGATTTGCAGTTCCCTGGGTTTTCATTGAAACCACTTCTGAAGACCAATCTGAGCTTATCATCCTCCAACCTATGTCCAGACCAATTTAAGTGTGATGGGTTAACACTTAATAGTTTGGTTGTTTCATATTCTGTTTCCACAAGAAGACTTGGCTGATTTTTTTGTGTTCTAGAAGCATATTACTTTTTTTTAACATTTTTTCTAAAATACTTTCTGTTAGTGGTTGATGGGTATACTCAGCTTGGAGACTGACATACTGCTGCCTTTTTCTTATAAACAGAAACATAACATCTCTTAAAGACCATTTTTCTTTTAGCTCTTTAACTTTCTGTCAAGAAACCTTTAAACAGTTTGCAAATAAGATGCATTTTGGGGTAAGATAGAGGAAAGGTTTGTCTTTCTGTATTTGACATGAAGACTGGTAGCAGATTCCTTTCTAGTCTGGTCTTTGGCTTTGGCCTTAGGTCCCAGTTTGTTCTGAGCATTTGAAGTTAACCATAACCATGCTCCTTGATATCCTGACTCTTGGGCCTTTTGCCCTACGTTATAGGGACTGGCATCAGTACATCCCATATTTCATTTCTAAACTTTAATGTCCCACTTCTGTGTTGCCCGTTCTCAACTTAATGAAACATCAAGTTAACATCTCCAAGCGTGCTCTGGCAGAATAACATTGAAGGAGCATACTTCTTCACTGGGAGACATAGTCTCCCAAGTTCTGCAGAGAAAAAAAAAAAAAAAAAATTAGGGTTCGAGAAGTGTCCGGGGCGTCTCCCCCTAGCAAAGGACAGGAACTGGGAAGTTCTCACGTAGCTATTGCAACGTTCCCAGCTCCGGCTGAAACGCTGCTTTCTTGTCGGGTGTGGGAACTTGTTTATGAAACTTAATAGTGCTCTGTGAAACTCAACACTTAGCTGCTTAATACTCCAGCCCCAGCGATGCTCAGTGAGGTGGACGGGGCGCTTTGTGTACCAGCTGTTTCAGGCGTCTCGAAGTCTAAACGCAGCACTTCCTTCGTTGACATTTGGAAGCCTCCCTTGCTTTCAGGGGGAAGGGAGGGGAGAAGCCGTCTTGGTGTAGCAGCACAACTCTGGAGCAGATGTATCCTCCAAAAAAATAAATAAAACACTGAGTCACCCCTCCTTTCTTTTTCTTCCATACTGCCGGCCAATGCTAATACCCTTGTATTTCATGCAGGAGGGAGAAGGCAGACAATACTGTCTTTTATTACTCATACCCTGCAGGACACTATCTTCTTCACGAAACGCGGGTGGCGTCTGTCTGTCTCCATTTCATGGGAAAGATTAACAACAATTAAGGTCAACAATTAAGGTTGTGAAAACCTTCGAATAACTGCAACATCTGCTGTTACACTAGGAAAAATAAAATAACGCTTGATTTCTAATTGCCAACAGAGGACTTGCTCATATCTGTTTTGTAATTGCTGACTTGTGAAACTCCCACTGTTAACCAGTCCCTTGCCAATCAGTGTGAGTTGACAGGGATGTGTGCGAGTATTGGTTTCACCAGGAGCTACACTCTGACCCTGATCCACAGCAGGAGGAGTGGGAAGCATGTAAGATTGGGGACATAGTGACCCTGGCCGTGGCAATAATGGTTTAAGTGGGTGAAGTGTTTTCCGAGACCGTCTGTGTGTGCGCAGGCAACTGACCCCTCACCTGAGGCACCTGATCTTCCTGAGCTGTTTCAGTGTCAAATAAACCGGGTTGGATTGAACTGCTTTTATTCTCTTTGAGACAAAACAGAGTTGTTCAGGGATAGTTTACTGTATCTCAGCTGACTGTTGGTGCTTCCACAGGACCCTTAAATTTGATGGTGAAAGAGCACCTACATGGGCTCTCGGAGGCATATTTCTCAAAGCAGTCATTGAAGCAGCACTGTAAATAATTGTCTTGTGGACCTTTTGCTAGTATTTGTACAGACTTAAAGAAATTCTCCAGTTCAGAAGCTTTCATTCAGATGATGAGCTTTTGGTATAAATGAATAACCTTCTATGGTTTGGACTAGATGATCTCTAGCAGTCCCTTCCAACCTCAACTATTCTGTCATTCTGATAACTAGGACTCACATTCTGACTTTGTCTGACCGTCTGAGGCAACTTCCTAATGTCACCCATTACTTCCTCTGTGGACGTGCTCTGCCTTCCCTCTGGTGCATGAAAACTTGAGCACTAGTCCTGTGCTGAAAACTGGAGCCTAGTCTGTCCTTGCTTGAACGTGGTTGCTACTGAGGGAGCTGCTTGTGTTCTGCCTTTGCACAGAAATGGAGCGATTCAGTTCTTTCTGGGGCTTTTCTGCACTGAACACCCTATGAGATAGGCTTTCAAACCTTACACAGCTTAGCCTGCTAAACAGAAGCCTGTACCAAGAGGCGGTGAGGGATCTATCACAGTCTGAGGGAAAACAGCCATGCCTTTCCATCCCCTAGACTACGGGAGAAGTTCAGGCACGCTGCTCGGGGTTTGCTCAGCGTTTCTGCTTCCTGCTCTGTAGGTAGTGGCTTTCTAGTACTCTGTTTTTGCTCTCACTGCAGCAACTATTCGGACCAGTGCTGCTACTTGCTGCTCCTTGCAATAGTGGGAAAATGATACCCTTATTTTTCTTCTCCTTAGCCTCAACGTTCTGGGTAATTGTGTTGCCGTTTACCAGAATATTGTGCAACCTGCTCTGACAGAGAGGGCTGCGCTTTGGCTGGAACCCAATTTGACTGGTTGTAGTTTAGGAGAGAGTGGTGGGAAGGTTTACAACTGGAAACTTCTCTGTAAACCACAGCTATCTCCGCAGCCAGGCAAAAGAGCATTTATTCCCAATTGAGTAGTTTTCTCAAACCTTGCTCTGCGAGATGTCCAGCTTCAATACACTTCTGCTTCTGTCTTGCTTTTTGGGGCAAAGAAGATACTCTGCTTTGCATAATGAAGAGGTTAACTTTTGGTTAAATGAGGCAGCTCTTGTGAAAATGTTGTTGCTCACTACAGACTCTTCTATGAATTGCTAGGCTAGAAAAGACATTTGGGCAAAGGTATTGCAGAAAACAAACCTGTGATGGCTGCCAAGCCATAAAATATTTTACCAAAGACTAAGCATGGTATGAGGAGGAGAGACCATCAGGTATTTGACTGCAAATTCTGTAGCACTGTGGCTCATATGAAGAGGAAAAAAAAAGCAAAAACAAAAAACAAAAAAAAAACAAAAAAAAACAAAACTGTTATAATTTAGGCATCTCTTCAAGACTAGTAGGCATCTAAGCCTTAGCTGAAGGAACTGTTTGTCTTCCAGACAGAAGAAGCGTGAAAACCTGTGGTGGTTGTCTAAAGCAGAAAGCGGTGTGAAGCCATCTCTTCTTGCAGATCTCGGTTTTGATAAAGTAGTCCTGAGAATCAGCAGAGCTTTGCAGATTAGTGAGGCTGAAACAAAAATTGAGGCTCTACTGATACATCTGCCAAATTGATTGTTTTAGTGATGAATAAACACCATTATAGATCAAAATACAAAGGAACAAAAAAGCCACTCCTCTGAGTTGCTATTTCTTCAATTAACAACTGGAAATTCTGTCTTTCTGAAATTCAGGCTGGCTTCTGAGAGACAGCTTATCTGCTGCCTTTTTGATTTTATTGCAGAGTATTTTGTGAGCAGAATTTCATGCTGTTTTTGAAGAGGAAATCATGCATAGAATCTCTGCCTCAAACAGCAAAGAAAACCTAGGAAAGAGAGAATTGAACTACAGGATTTCTTTAATACTGTTTTTTGAGGTGGAACGGTTGCAGCAGAGGTCTGCTGTGTCAGCTGAAGAGATTCTTGCTTCCTTTTACAACTGCTGCTGGTAAAGAAGCTCTTCATTTACTTAGTTTCATGCACACATATATAAGTGTGTGTACATAGAGAGAGAATACTGAAAGATGCTGAAGATGGGAGAAGCTAAAGCTTCATCAGGATAAACTTGTGCAGCACAAGGCCTGAGAGTTTGGACATATGCTGGAAATAGTTTGGAATGATTCTCAATATTGTTCTGCGAAGATGGGCTTGAGGGAACAGTGCTGTGTCATGTGGCTCTTTATTCCTCTGACTATTTTTGAGTGTCTCGACTGTATCTGCTTGCGTCTGAGCTAGTTTCCAGTACTCTACTCAGCAGAGAGAAATGGGCATCCTGGAGGTGCAGCTCTCCTGAGCCGTTACAGCTACCGTAGACTGAGATGGGCATTGGCTATTTCTCCTCCTGAGCTGCTGTGCCAGAGCAGAGATGTTTGTTTACCCTGTACCCTGGATCCATAGGCTTGTGTTTTTTCTTTGGTTCTCTTCCTCCAGTAATACAGATTCATGGTCAGTTCTGGACTTAGCCCCAAGCACTGCTGGCCTGTCTCTGATGCTGGGCACCTGGTGCTTACACACCGGCTTTGTCCATCTTGGTGCCACTGCTAACACCAGTTGGACTAGCTCAGGGGTGGGAATTTGTGCACGGGGCCCTGTGTGCTTCTTCCAGGCTTTTGGAATACAAATGCTTTGTGGGTTAAAATACACTGGGACGTAAAGCAAGAAATTATGGAAGGCACTTAGATGATATCTGGAGCCCGCACATTTGAGAACAAATACTCCCTCTTTCCAGCCTGGAGGTTACCTGGGGATGTTACTAGTTTAAGGCATATTTAGTTAACCTTCAGTGCTGATGACGTTCAGTGTTTCATGCCTCTGCTATGTCTCTGCTAAGGCCTGAAACAACAGATTTTCTTTATGGCATCCTGAAAGAACAGGGAAGTAGCTCTTAATGTAGGTGGCTTGGCAAAATATTCTAGTCAAGTATTTGGCCTGCTACCCAGCCTTCGATATGTAATCTTTGGGTGCTGCCAAAATACCATTCTAATTAAGTTGACATACTCTCTAAAGCCTGGGTGGTATTACTGCAGACTTCTTCCCTTTGCTTTCCAAAGCTGCATTTTTGAAAGGATTGATGGAGGCTGCGACACTTACAACCTCTCCAGTGTCCCCATGCAGCTGGCATTGCAGGCACCTTGTGACCTTGAGGATCAAAGGCGGGAGCAGCCTCTGTCGTCCTCTCTGTGCAGGTGCAAGCTAATAGCAATAAATAAACGTACACTAATGCACATGGCACATGTGATCTGTTGGCCAGACTTCAGGTTTTATTGAACATTAACGCATTAACCCTTCTACAAAATATTAACCTATTCTTCGAGTTTATTTTCCATTTTGTGTATGCTTCGTTGAGAAAGCTCTGCCCTGTTTGTCCCAGAGCGGTGAGCTTGCAAGCAGGTCAGTATACTTGCTTTTGGGATGTCGAAACTCAGGGAGGGGGAAAGACTTTGTGTGTGTGTGTGTGTGTGTACACGCACATTTTTTGTTTTGTTTTTCTAATTTAAGAATTTCCCAGGCTGTACTTAAGAACAGAGCACCAGTAACTTAGAAACCATGTTCTGAAATTGTTTGGCTCTGTTTTGACACTGATTGCCCCCTGCTAACTTTGTCACCCTTGAGTTTGAGGCTTGCATCTTACATAATCTGTCACAAGAGTTTGCTGGCATTGCAGAATGGTCTCTTTGCTCTAATAAGAGTTTGTTGTCATCTCTTAGTGAAGTAGTATTAAAGTACATACAACTATGTCATCAAAATTTTAACATTGAAAGTGTTGTTGCAATTGATAATACCTTGTCCATCGTAGCATTGCATTGTGCAAATGTGATTGAGTAGAGCCTCAGAATTGTAACCTTCCAACAAGATGAGTAAAATTTATATATTCCAGTCAATGGGGAAGTACGTGTTGCTTCTCATTCCTTTGGGTTACGCTCTGCGCTGCTTGCATTTCCCTACGAGATCCTCCTTCAGCAAGGCTGGGCTTTCTGCTCCTCTCGAGAGCAGTGTTTGCTGGAGTTGCCTCCTTGGGCTCTTTGCAGCTAGAAGCTGAGCTAGGTCTCACCTCGCTTGGGGTTCATATAGTCTAGGGCTCAGTTACCTGGTTGAGTTCCTCGTGGCTTTAATGAGTTACTGATTACCAGCTATACTGTGGTAACTGCCCTATCCTGCTGCGCACAAAAGGCAAAATGTGTTGCCTTATTTATTACTTATTTATTCCTCTGATGCGTTTCAGCTGACTTGTTGTGGTTTCTGCATCTTAGCTATACATGATCAGTCAAATTCTTTGGAATAAATCATGTTTTGTACTATCTCCCTGAGAAGCAAAGTCCTCTCTAGGGCAAATTAAAGTACTGTTGATATTGGGGAACGCTTCTGTGCTTATAGCATGTAATTTTTCAGTGATTAAACAGAAAGGCTTTCTGTAGATGATTCTAGCCATGAGGTATAAGAGGTATGTTAAGAATAACCTGTGCACTTAAGTGGACCCCTTATTAGCAGGTAGTGTGCTGTTTGAATTGCAATGTCTAAACTTGCCCTCTAGCTTCAACCATTTATAGGGTATTAGACAATGTAAATAAACCAGGGCTTATTCCCTAACATAAATTATAGGTAACTGTAAAAGCCTCTGTCAATTGATTTGCTTTAAAAACATGAACCTGGCTGTCTAAATAAAAGCTTTTGATAATCCTAGTTAATAACTCTTCAAAAAGAAAAGCTTAGTACTGAGAGAACAGCAAATGACACATGTATACTTACTGATGGTGTGTGAACTGTGAGTATTAAGCCCTGTGAAACATCAGGATGAGAAACCTCCCTGACTTCGTGGTGCTGCTTGTTGGAAAGGTATTTTGGCTCACCTAAAAGCTGCCTGGAGCGGGAAGGACCCAGTGTGGCTGCTGTTGATGGGCGTCTGTCCATCTGCAGCTTCCTCTGTGGAAGCCCTTTGGTTTTTGGGATGGTTTTATGGGAGAGAGGCTACTGAGTGCTGGGAGAGGCCTTGCCGAGTCCTGTCAAGCCTGCCGAGAAGGAAACTCCCTCGTAAAAAGTGTCCAAGCAATGTAACGTAGGCTGTGAATAGCTGCGACGATGGAGGAACCGATCTCTTGAGTGAAAAGGACTTAAAACGGCTCGTGTGACAAAAGAGGGCTTTTTTGTACACGTGCGTGTGTGTGTGCATGCGCGTGCGTGTTCCCTGCCTTAGAAAGGGAGGAAGGGCTTCTGCCTGCTCTGGGAGGTTCTCCAAAACCAAGCAGCGCTGCAGAGAAGCGAGGGAACAGGGTCCAGGTGTGTTAGGCTGCTGCTCTGCTCCTTGGGGAGTCCCTTTTGCAGCCTCTCTGCTTCTGCATTTTGACCCTTGGCTCTCTCGGCTTACATTTGTGGGGAGCATCCTTCCCTGCTAGGAAGGGGAGGTGGAGTAAATCAGAGAAAACCTTTTCAGTGGAATGCTGAGCACGCGTGCTAGTTAAGCTGCGTTTTCAGCTATAATCTATAATGGTAACATTTTCTTCAACAAAAATTAAACAGAACGCACACGTGCCAATTAATGCACGTTATTTGTGTGGGAGTTAGGAGGGAAATGCCTTATGTGTAGGTAGGTCAGCCGCTCTCCTCATGGTCTGGAGCCACTGATTTTCAATGTTCCACTCCTGTACAAAAAGGAAAGTAGGAAAGTGGAGAGGCTTCATGTGCTGGATCCAACAAGAAATAGTTTTGTAAGTATGCAACAAAACCAGGCTTCACTTGACACCATAAGGGGCGCGGTGGGGAGGCGGGAAGTACCTTCTAGGAAGTACAAATGCTTATATTTTCTTGGAGACTTACCCAAATGTTATCTCCTGTGAGGTGCCTGGAAAACAGAGAATCTCAGAGACCCTCTGGCACTAAGCAAAGAGGAAAGTTCCCCAGTTGGCTGAGCCGCTGCAGGCGTGCGCTGCTACTGTCCCGTTCCCCTCATCTCCTGCCATTTACTTTGTGGCAGCTGAGCTGCTTGTCATATCTGAGTTTATTGCACTTTCTTTCGTTAGCAGACAGCTAACCCAGCTTCCCCCAGGAAGCGAAATTGCGCCTTTCGCAACTCGAACTTGCCCGTGAGTGCTGTGTATGGCCAAAAGAGGGGCAAAGGAGCGGTGCCGCCAAGCTGCTGGGAGCGAGGGAGCAAGCAAGCAGAGCAAGGGATGAGCAGGAGAGTGGGATGTCCCCTGCTTGGCAGTTGCAAGCTATTAAATCATCTTAACTGTTGTATAACTTCGCTGTAAGTCTTCAGGTTGGATAACAGCCTAAAATAACACAGGAGGAGAGTAGTATTTAGAACATTTCCCAACAGTAGAAAAATCTGAATTCTGGGATAAAAGCAGGGTGACTAAATTGGGCCAAAATCAAAATTTAAAGAGCAAGATGGAAAATAGGAAAAGGCAATAGTGGTAGGACTTTTTTCCCCCTATTTCTGGAAGAGAAGGCATTTGTGAGAAAATGTATATAGCAGATCAGAGGCCATTAGTCCCTGCACCTTTAACTGAAGTTGTCCTCTGTGGGCATCCTATGTCCCCATCTTGCATCTATGGGTCTCCCTGCTTCTGCATGCTGTTTGTTGAAGGGATTGTGCCCTCCATGCCATGTTGTTCTCCACTCCTGTTTCTGTTTAATATTTCACTTAGCATCAGATGCAGCCTGTTTAGTTGTCAAAAGTTCCTGCCTCAAGTCACTAGACAGTTTAACTGCTAGGAGGAAGGACAAGAGTTTGAGAGAACATGGTGTGAAACTGCAGAGTTTCACAAATATTTCATAACTTGATGACACATTCAAATTTTAAACTGGAATATATCCTTTGAGAGCACGGGGAAGACCTTACATAGGTGGGCAAGGGACTGAAGTAGCTGTTCCTCTCTCAGGACTTTTTATCCTTACTATCAGTGAAACTGCCCTGACAAAAGAGAAACATGAATTTACATGTTACCTGTCTTGAGGAGGCTTTCCAGAATTTTGGGCAGCTTCAGGAAACTGAAAAATACTGAAGTATATATCTTTTTTTTTTTTTTTTTTTTTTTTTTTTTTTTTTTTTGGCAAGACTTAAAGTGGGATGGCATCAGTTTTCCTGTGCTACTTCTAAAGTATGTATCTGTTTTGGCTTTCAAAAGCCTGAATTTCTGTTGCCAAGATGCTTCATTTTCTGGCAAAATTACAATGGCAAATGGCTTCCTTTACAAGGTGTAATATTTAGACTAACAGCTTTGCAATTAAGAATGGCAAAGAGAATTATATTCTCTTTTTCATAAGACCAGATTTTTTCTTATGTAGTCGTGGGAGTGTTTGGACTTGACTGAAGAGATTTTTTGATTGATGACTTGTATTTTGAACAGTGCTTTTCATTTTAGTTTGCAACACTCACTTGAAACTTGAACAATGCTTTTGTTTTCTAAGCCATGTTTGAAGTATTACTTTAGTAATACTTCAGTAATACTAGTAATAGGGTAAGTGCTCTACATCATAAACTTGCAAATGCATCTTAGCTATGGGTATTACATAAAATATGCCAGCCTGTGCAAGGGAAATGGGAAGAAATTAGGAAATCTGCAGGTGATATTCAATATTATCCAGTATTCAGCTCTCTAGAGCAGTAAGCATCTATGATGATGAATCTTTTGCTGGTGGAGAGAGATGGGATTCTGGAATATTTGAGGTGGCATTTTCGAATGTCAGGGAAAAAAAGAAAAAAAAAAAAAAAACACTTGCTCAAAGGGGAATTCCTAAGTATTGGTTTCTAGTGTTGGGAAGAGCTGAGGCACTGGGTGCGAAGGCAGGGACTTTCAGAGCTGGGGAGAGAAGTAAGCATGTACTTGTAGTGAGTAAGAGGGGGAAGTGGAAAATAAGAGGCTTTGGAAATATATTCAAATACTATTTGGTTGTGTGAGGCAAGAAAGAAAGAAAAAAAGGCAACAAAATGGGTGGCCTTTAAAATTTGCAGCTACCATGCAACGTATGCTGTTGGTGTGTGACTGAGTGCCTAACTGAGCAGTGGTGGTTTGTTGCTTGCATAGAAACTTGCCTGTTTGGTTTGGAGTTGGAGTCTTTTGGTTATCTTTGTTTGTCAGCCTGGGTCTTTCCTTGTGTGGAAAAGCATGAGACCCTCAGTTTCCACGCAGCTGAGGGCACTCTTAGGCTTTAGGGCTTTTAGGAAGATTTGCTGGCGTACCTCATGCTCTCTTTATCCAAATCTTATTGCTGTTGTAACTACAGCAATGTGAATAGGCTAGTATGGAAGTGTAAGGAAAAAAAATAGATCTACATTAAGTCTCTTGTATCACAGAAGTGCTCTTCACATCTGTAGGTGTGTATGTCTAGCTGAGTTGTCCCAGATAGTCTTGAGAGTGACCTACAGAGGAGAATATTTTATGAACTTCATTGCCTTAAGATTTTGTTCTAATTTATTTTAAAAATCCAGGTTTTGTGTGCCCTGGAAATATTGCAGTATGGAGGGGAAGTGAATTGATGACACTGGCTGTCTGAGAGAGTAAAAGATGTAGAGGGAGGGAGAGAGATGTAGGAAAGGGAAAGATTTTTATTCCATATATTAAACCTGAGGTCTTTGAGAAAGGTCTTTAGGTAGGTCAAGATTTGAGAGAACCTTGAAGGTGCTGGTTTATTGTTTTTAGCTATTACTTTATCCTTCTCCTCTTCCAAATTAATCTGCAAGTGATTGTTTTTTTCCTATTATTTTTCTCGTGGATTTAAAGACTTTGACAGATGGCACATGTAGAACCTGGAAAACTTCCTGCATTGGCAGAGTGACCATGCCGCTGCCATCTCCTCACTGCAGTTCTGTAGGTGCGTAGGCTGCCTATGCTTCTAGAGTGCTAAGCAGGATACCATTCTCTTCCTGAGAGTATGCAAGAAGCAAGCTGTACTTCGATAAACACACCTGATGATAGGCTTAATTCACTGACAATTAAATCTACTGGTTTTGTAAGTAATTTAACTATGAACAGAAACAGCTAGATCAGACCAGCAGTAATATTCAGGATGTGTAGCTAGTTTTTTTTTTTTTTTTTTTTTTCCCCCCCCACGCTAGGTCATAGCATAGCTGAAGTTGGAAGGGACCCGTGGAGATAAGTGCACTCCCAGAGAGGTCAACCAGAGCAGGTTGTCCAGACTTACGTCCAGTGGAGTTTTGAGAATGTGATCATGCTCACATTAACACAAACACACACACGCACGCAATTTCTTGTTTAGACAGAACACCCTGTGTTGCCATGTGTGCCTATTGCTCTTGTCCTGTTGCTGGAGAACACTGAAGAGAATCTGGCTCTGTCTTCTTTTAAACCCTTCCACAACATACTCATACGTGCTGATAAGATTCTTCCCGAGCCTCTACAGGATAAAGAGCTACAGCAGCGACAGCACTCTCAGCCTCTCCCCATGTCAGATGCTCCAATCCTTTAATCAACTTTGTGGCCTCTTTTCAGGACTCGCTCTTGTATGTCCATGTCCCTCATGTAGTGGGCAGCATGGAAGAGGACAGAGCACTTCAGATGTGGTCTCACCAGGGCTGAGCAGAACAGAAGAATTTCCTCCCTTGACCTGCTGGTAACACTCTTCTTAATGCAATTGCGGTGCTCTTGAACTTCTTTGGGGCACGTTTGTGGCTCATGGTCAACTTGTCCACTTGTTGACCTCCTGTGTGTAGTGGTACATGGGGTTATTCCTCAACAGGTACAGAACTTTTAATTTCTCTTAGTTGAAGTTCGTGGAATCCCTAACAGCCCGTTTCTGCATCCTGTTGAGACCTCTCTGAATGGCAGCACATCCATCTAGTGTATCAGCCACTCCTGCCAGTTTTGTGTTGTCTGCAAACTTGTTGAAGGTTCACTCTGTCCCTTCATCTGGGTTACTAGTGAAGGTGTTAAACTGTTGGCTCCGCTATTGACACTTGGGGTATGCCACTGGTGGCTGGGCTCAAGGAGGGCTTCACGCCACTGATCCCAACCATCTGAGCCCAGCAATTCAGTCAATTTTCAGACCATTTCACTGTCTGCTTATTTAGCCTGTGCTTATCAGTTTGTCTATGAAGATGTTTTGAGAGACAATGTCGTAAGCCTTGCTAAATTCAAGGTAAACAGTATCCACTACTGTCATCCACCAAGTCAGTCCTTTCACTGCAGGAGGTTATCAGGTTGGTTAAGCACAACTTCCCTCTTTGGAAATCCATGCTGACTACTCCTGATCACATTCTTGTCCTTCACGTGTTCGGAAGTGGTTTCCAGGATTATTTGTTCTATCACATTCCCTGGGATCAGTGTGAGGCTTACCAGCCTGTTGTCCCCTGGATCCTCCTGCTTGAAGATAAGAGTGATATTTGCTTTCTTGCAGTCCTTAGGCACCTCTCCCTGATCCTCCATGACTTTGAAAGGTCGTGGAGAGTGGCCTTGCAGTACATCAGCCAGCTCCCTCAGCACTCATGGGCACATGCCATCTGGGCCCATAGTATCTTGCGTAGGTCACTTGTATAAGTGTTACCTAACCTGGTCTTCCTTCACCTTTCTTGATTTAGGCTCTTCCTCTGGTCTCATCTCATGCCAATGAAATGGCAGCCCTATAACTATGTACAGACTTCTAACTTGTCCCGTTTGTTCCTTATGTTGTGTACATTAGTATACAGATACTTCAGAGAGGCATCCCAGTGTCTTGATTTCTGAGAAGGGCAGGGAAAGCTTTCTCCATAATGCAGTCCTGTAGGCACTTCTTTATTTGTGTGCACACATTTGTAGTGATTCCATTTTGTCTCTTTTTCCATTGGTTAGGATATCTTTTTGTTCATGTCACCCTGCACCATTTGTTCACCAGCTTTGTCCAACACTTCCTCACTTGATTCCTGGCCATTCTCTTCCTCCCCCATCATGTGTAATTCAAAACCTTTCTTACCAGATTGGCCAGCCTGTTGGCAAGGAGACTTTTGTCCTACCTTGTCAGGTGGATCCTGACAAGGATCCTCTTACCATCTTCCGCAGTCCTCAGAGAGGGTCTCATAGTCATAGAAACCAAAACTGTGTCTCTGACAACGGCTCTATAACCAGTTTTTCATCCACAGAGTCCATCTAGTCTTCCTCAAGACCTTCCCACTTACTGGTAGGATCAAGGAGAAAACTATCTGCAACTCTGTGCCCTTGACCGTTACTTCCAGAGCCATGTAGTCACACTTACTACTTTCTAGGTCTGACAGTACTGTTGGCCTCCATGGGGAGGAGCAGGGCTCTTCCACAGCAGCCAGGCTTGTCACTGATGCTGGGCAGCTGTTGGCAGTCTCAACACAAGGTCCTGAGCACAAGCACCCAGCAAGCAGCAGACCTGCCTAGACAACAGAGCAGGCTGGCAGATGGCAGTGCCCTCTCTTGTCACTTGCTGCTTCCTCCTGGTGCTCCTGTGTAGCTCAGGCCCAGGGGACACATGCTCCATTTGGCAGTGCTCCCAATTCCTCATTAGCTATGAGGGCACTGAATCTGTTCTATGGTTGTGTTTTTAGGTGGAGCAGAAGCCTTTCTGCTGGTGCTAGAAGCTTCCAGCTTTAGTTACCTTGGAAATTTTTACTTTCCAACCTGATAGGCACTGAATCTGCCTGCCCCTGCTACTTATGGGGATTTGGGGTCTTGGGGTCTAGAGTCACAGTAGACTCTTTCTTAAATTGGAGAATATCATGCTAAATGTGATTCTCTCTATGGCATTTGAAGTCTGGTTTATTGTGGTTTATACTGGTTTTCAAAAACTGAGCAAGAGAGGTTCCTTAAACCAGGAAAGCTTGGGGAGTCTCTTGCTTTTGAATGTGCTCACGCTGTCTGGGTTGCTGCTGTGTGACTTGTTCTAGCCGCTCGGCATGCTGAGGTTTGTAGCGGTGCGACTACATGGTTTGTTTTCTGTTTAGAAGCCTTCAGAATTTCCTTCCCCCATCTAAGGCCTTTTAAGAAAAGGGCAGTAACTTGGCACTTGAGTGACTTCTTGTGATTTGTGCTGTTTAACTTGCATATAAAGAGACCTTTCAAGTTAAAACACAGTTAAGATCTCTGACGAGAACTGACATGCTAAAAATCAAATTTAAAGTCTATAGGAAAGAAAAAGTTGTTTTAAAATACTAATTTTTATCTGCTGAACATATGAATTGTCCCCATAAAATTTATTACTCATTGATGTTGTGGTACAATAGGGCCTTAGATCTCAAAGGTGAGCAAAGGCTTTTTGTATTACTAGGGCAGGCCTGCTTTGATAAACTGCTTTTAGACAGACAAAAGAGATGCGATCTTAAATCAGCGTTAATGTATGACTGACTGGGAATGATATCATCTAAGGATTATTGCTTTCCTCTGTTTCTGCGGTGTTTACCGATGAATACTCAGGAATGTCGCAGTGAAACAAATAGGTCTTGATAAATTAGGCAATCCTGACTCGGGCTATTGTTTGCCATAATTGATGATCTTCTACTGGTGTAATAGGGCTGTAGTGTAAACTGCAGCACGCCCGAGAGCAGACAAATTGGGCTGGTATTGTATGGAAACGTACCTAGTGTATCTTGTGATATGGGAATCGGTGGCTTTTGCTGTGGCATCTATCTAGTGAAAGATTGGTTCATTCTGGAATAACCTGCAGTTAAATTTACAGCAATCATACCTTTTCCTGTATTAATAAAATTGTTGCAGTACAAGACTGATTTCTTTTCCCTTACTCCTTTTCCTAAAGTTTCTTTAATCTGTCTGGGTTTACAGGCTAATCACACAGTTCTCTTTGTTCTTGTTGCATTATTCCAACTTCAGAACATCTACTCCAGTGACTTCCCTGACTTCAACTTTTGATGTACTTACAAAAAACGCCTGTATTCCCCAAAATGAAAAGCTTTTGGCACACATCGGCTAAGATAAAAGGCATTTCCTTAAATCCGTTTTTGATTCTTCCAGAATATCCAGAATATGTAGGGAGAATGAGGTAAATCTTGCCCTGAAAATGAAATCTGCCCTGTTAAACAGTTCCCTTTTAAAAACGTGACTGCAGACTTTTAGGTGTGGAGTGGGAGTTAGTTTAGCTGTAGAGCACTGTTTATGTGTTTAAAGACATGTCTGGTGAAAGGTCCTAGCAACAGTACAAGTTGGGCATCGTGCCGACAGAGTGAGATGTTTGAGGGTATGTTTTATTTCTCTCGTGAATCCTATAAGACTTTAGTTTTAACTTAGGTGAATCTTATGGGAGAAGCATCTAAAATAAACAGCTTGATTTATGCATTATAGTGGATTAAACTCATTTGCAAATATGTCGTTGCCAAGAACAGTTTCTTCCCCAAGGCAATTAGCTATATGACCTGACCCCTGAAGGTTGCTATCAGGAAAACAAGAAGCACAATAACTTTTTTTTTCCTGGAAGGGAGCTCCCAGGAACTGGTCTACCTTTTCGGTAGACAAGGAAGCTAATTTGTCTCAGGCAACTTTTTTTTTTTTTTTTTTT
>VZSV01000072.1:2890392-2939278 GCA_013398735.1 Nothocercus julius
TCTTTCCATGCAAATCTGCATCTGTTTGAAATACTGCATGAGAAGGAAGCCCTGGGGGGAAAGACTGGCTGGAAAGGGTAAAAGCGGGAAGCAGTAGAGTAACTAAGTGTTGAAGGCTACTGCTGCGTAGGTGGTTGTCACCTTAGCTAGCTCCCATAATACTACATTTTCTTTCCATAATAGAAAATGCAGCCTTGGTTGATGAGTGCCAATCCTCAAATAGTTGGGGTCTGTGCATTAATAAAAACTCTCTCTCCTGCCTGGGACGTGCAACAGCACAGCAGCCGTTCTGCCTGAGACTAGCTGTCTCGGGCAGCTTAGCGGCGTATCAAATGAATGTGTTTTCCTGCCTGCAGACAGCAAACTTGCAGATCTGCTACTCCAAGTCGATGCAAATCTTTGTCACCTCATCTTGCTCCTTTCAGCCTTCCCTCTCCAACTGTTTTCAATAATAACTTGATGAAATGTCTTCAGTATGGTTTCTGACAGTCTGTTTGTCCTCTGCAGGTCCTGCGAAGCAGTAGACGTAATTTGAAGAAAATTTGAAGGAACAAATGGCTTTAGCTGGCTGCCCAGACTCCTTTTTACATCTTCCTTATCGGATAGTAAGTAATGAAACTGCGTGTTCATGTCAGATGGTAGCATCGTGTTGCTCTGTGCCAGTGACTGACTGTGAATTCAAACTTTTCATCAAAGTCTAGCTACTCTCTAAGTTTCGCCAACTTTTGGTAACAGAGTCTATCATCTGGTAATCAAGACCTACTATTGAAGAGACAAAAAAGGATTAGTAGGATATATTGCCTAAGATTTGATACCTAGATTACCCAGTTCATAGTTGGAAGAAAGCACTCCATTCCCCAGGAAAATCGGTAAGCTGCAGTACCAGTGAAATACCTTGCACCAGAAAGTGCCATCTTTGCTGAATATTACACTTGCAGGAAGAAAGGCAGATTGTATGTTTGTTTAGCCGTTATCTTGTATCTAAGCAGCCAATATGGCACACTGCAAAGAATATCTATTAAAAAAAAAAAAAATCAGTTCAATGATTCTAGGCAAAAACACATAGTTCTTCTTTTTCCAGGCAATTGTGGTTGGTGTACTGCATGCATTGTTTTTTTGTTGTGCTTTTTTTTTTTTTTTTTTTCCAATGGAACTGCAAATCTGCTCTTTCAGGAATGACCTGCTTTTTGCCCCCTCCTTCCTTTTTCTTGCCCCCTCCATTGTTTTCATGCAGTGCCTGCCACCATAAGGATTCAGTTAATGATTTTGGGCCCTGCAGATGCACAAAAGATTAAATAGAGAACCATATGACATTCAAACTTTTTTTTCCTTTGTCTCAAGAGAAACATTTCCAGCAGTGATTACTACAGTTAAGCTATTCACTCAAAAAGAGGAAAAGTCTTCTATAGGATACTTCTATTTCATAATACATAAAGTTTTTTTTTTTCCCCCCCAACAGGAAACCTCACATTAGTTAAGACCAACTTTACTATGTGCTGTTGTCAGTTGCATTCACTCTAATGGTTTTCCTGATAACAGGAAAAATGAAGCAGGTCTGTTCTAATTGCTTTTCCAATTGTAAAGATTGCGTGGACTTTGAGAAATTGAGTGTTGTGAAAATCTGTATTATTGTACCTAGATCTGTGCTTTTGAAAGGATACGTGAATTGATGTGCCTGGATTTCATAACTTTGGTTGCACTGTGAATTATACAAATTCATTTGGAGCATCATCTGAGTCATGTCAGTAAGCTGAAGGAATGGAGATCTATAGAACAGAAATCCTAAATTGCAGACAGTCATTCTGAACCACAGTTCTTTACCAGATATGAAACTTTCGTGTGAAAATAGTCTCTACTGCCCCAGTTCAGCTGCTGTGAGGTACATCAAAGACTTGTCAGGCTGCTTTCCAGCCATGTACTTAGGCTTTTCTTGCTAACTAGGAGAGTTAGAAACAAATTAAAAGTGAAATTGGAGATTCTAATGTAGTCACGAGCATTTTGAAACCAAAGCACTAAGAAGGCACTCTCCATTCCCCCAAAATTTATTTGCATTTTCTCAAAGTCTAAGAGCATTCATAGCTTTGGAGGCAGGATCTCTCCATCACAGTTTGCTCTTGCCCATGTCTGCATCTCGCTTGGTTGGATCAGAGCTTGCTTGTCAGAGCAACATGCGTGGCTTAAAATGCTGGAAGGTGAGTCTGCACTAATATTTTTGGTCGTAGCTTGCTATGTGTTAACTGTCCTAAGTGCTTGTAACAGTTTTAAAGCCTAGCTTTGGAAGCCCATTCACAACTACTTTGCCTTCTGTCACAAGTTAAGTCCGCATTACAAAAACCGAACATCTGTTTTTCCACCCCTACTAAATCTGACTTAGAAGCTTTCATCAACTTGTCTTTCAAATTTGGCTACAGCGCCAGCATTGTGTTGGTAAAGGGCTAAAAGAAGGTTAAACTAAATATGCTGTAGATTAGAGTGTGAACAAGTATTCTTTTTTTCAGTACATTTTCTGACTTGATGTGAATGGAAGTCTGTACAGAACATTCTTCCAGAGTCCCTGAGGTTGGGATCTTAATGCTGCAGCTTTGATGTTTAGTTCAAATTGACACATTTCAGTTTGAGATTACATTCGAAATACTGGCAGCAAAAGAAGTGAGGACCTGCAAAAATGTGGATGTACTACAGAGCATCCTTTTGCATGTCCTTTGCTCTACCCTTCTTTTCCTCATTTTTGGGGAGAGGGAAAAGGCTAAAAGCCTCTGACAAACTTCTATGATGGACTTTTTAGATTAAAAGATATATATTGCACATATCTCAGGCGTTAGCACGTAGACCAGTCACACTGAGTGCATTCTCCTGGAAACAATCTCTTGCTTTGTGGAAAAAATCAATACTACCTTTTAGTGGCTTTTAGGAGCCCTTTCCAAATTCTCAAACTCTTCAATAAAAATCCGGCAGTGAGAATTGGCAGTGTTTGTCTTCTGTTCCTGGAAATTCAGAACATAGTCCCAGAATTTCTCAGAAAAAAAAATGGGATGATTTACTGTGTTTCCGTTCTTTTGCAATCTGTAGTCACAACAGTATTTATGTGCAGCGACTTGAACTCTTAGGAAAGATTTAATTCTTTAACCCTTTGATGTGTAAATTGTGCAAGTCTCAGTGACATCATAAATAACAGAACGGTTTTCTTAGTTTCTGAACATGAAAATCTGTTCGTGCAAGAATGAGGCTTTCTGTTCATCTTCTGTCCCCCCTCACCCCCACCCCGTTTACTTTCCCATAACTAAGTGGTGGGAATGACTGTTATATTAATTAAGCTCCACAGAGTTTGTTTTCACAGGGCTGAATTCTTATCAGCAAGGTTTGTTTGGATCATGCTCGGCATCTGACATTTGCACGAAAGCCATGTTCACAAAATAGGGAGAAAATGCAAATTGTTTTCTCCTATATGTACAGAGCTGTATGTTCCAGGTTTGCAAATAGTTCTGTTGACCAAATAAGAGAGCAGAATTTTGCATATCATACTTGGAAAGCTTTGTGTTCTTCAAGGGTAGAGAAATAAGTGCTTAAGAGAATTTATCCATTAGACACTAACTAGTGTGATATACCCCTCCCTTTTATTGTGGTCACATTTATGAACATTGATGTTGTTAATATGATAGAAATTGTCACACATCTTTGTCTTAAGTTGGAGGAATGACTAGGTACAAGTTCTCCAGAGTATAATATGGCATTTGGATTCTTGTCTTCCATAAAATTGTACAATAAATTAAGAGGCACCTTTGGAGGTAACATAATCCTAGTCCATGGCATACTGTAGTTATATGTAGTGTCCCTTTGTGAGCATGTGGTTTTTGTGGGGTGTTCTTTTGTTGTTGTTTTACTTCTGAGTAAAAGTAAAGGGTTGAATGCTTTGGTGAGGTTTGTTTGCTTGTTTGTTTCTTGAGAAGATTTCTGGTTTAGCACAAAGATGTTCATATCTCTGATTCCAAGTTACCTGTCATGGTGGGAGCTGGAAACCTCGTTGCTATGAAATCCAGATGCCTCCTATATGACTTAGTCTTCTCTCTGCCACAAAATTTCTTTGGAGATAGAGCAATCTGATGCTCAGTGTCAACATAGATGCACATGCTGCTATATGAATAAATGTCTGAGCCCCAAAAGCTTCTCAGTGCTTCAAAACAAAACATCAAAGAAAACCCCAAACCATAGTTGCAAAATTTGTGTCCAAGTGGCCTGAAAACCTATGTGTGGGAGGGCTATTGAGACCTAGTCCTTATGACACGGTCTGAAAACTGAGCAGTTGTCAGCTATGGTCAACTGTTCCAACTGTCTTTAAAATTCAAAATAAACAGTGGCTAAGGTTATTCTTTAGGCTGAACTGTGCAAGAGTGTTGCTTGTATGGACTTTCTCCAGGAGCTGGGGCTTTTCCGGCTAGCGGGGCGGTGTGGAACAACCACAGGGTTCAAAGAGGCTTTCAAAGCCCTTGAGCAGAGGCTCGACTGAATTGCATCATTCCTCTACATATTGTATGAGGAGATGAAGCGGAAATGTTGCTACTGCCAAGGCAGAAAGTCATCAGATTTCTGAAATATGGTGTCAGTCAACAGATATTTTGTTGATGATGCTCTTGTTTTAGCAGTTTGCATGTTTTAAGTGGTGTACGGGGTTGATGGACTGCAGCAGACATGAAGTACAAGGCAGTGAGAACACTAGTAAATGTTTTTACCAGGCATCTTGCCTCCAATATGAAGTTATGAAATCTGTCTCCCTGAGTGCAGCTTACAGATGAGTTCTACAGATAGGGTTGAGGCCACTCTGTAGATTTGAAGAGCAACTGGAGGTGTGTTTCTAGCCGCTGTCCACTAGAAGTGTCCCAAAAGCTGGTGCTTGTGCTCATGTTAAAATAAAAATAAATCCTCACAGTTTAAAGATGGTATTGGAAGTGTGCATGGCTCCACTTTCACAGGTGAACAGAGTATTGTAAGGAAGCAAAAAGGTGTACCTAAAGGATTACCAAAAATTTGATTCCCGTGAAGTTGTTTTATACAGGTAACTTTTTAAGTGGAGTTGGCAAAATATAAAGAGCATTTCTTGACAAGCAATTTTAATGTGTAGAACCACATTTTTTTCCATACGTGATCTTTCAAAAAAGAAAAGATTCAGAGCATTCTAGTGATCAGGCATCTTGGGTACTACTTTCCTCTGGATTTAGAACAGCAGCAAGGAGAAAATCTAGGTATCGCAAATCAAGTGAGGAAATCATGAGTAATGAAGCTTCAGCTTCATATCTTCGTGATGGTTTCACACTCATGCTTGACCAGCAGACTGACTCAACCTTTCCCATCTCGTTGCATCCTTTTGTAAGAGCATTCTCTGGATTCATCCCTAGATTTAGCCGCAGTTTGCATACACGTTCAGATCTGCCAAGTTTCCTGCTTTTCAGAGGAGGTTCTTAGTCTTGATCTGCTTTGTCATTCCCCTGAAAAATCTGAGCAGTCTGGTGCTGCTCGTGAAGCCAGGCTCTTGGGGAAGTCAGGCAGGTACCATATGTGTTCACAGCTGAGGGCGGAGTTGAAAACTGTGCTTGTGTTGTGCCATTTGGGGAGTTTGCATTCAGATGCATTCATTTTGCATGTTCAAGCAAGTGTTTTTTATTATGTCTCTTCACTGCAATTGAAAATTGACGACAGAATTTATAGGGGAAACTTCATGGTTTTTATTCATGTTCTTTGCAAGGCTACTTTGCAAGGAAACAAAAAGCAGTGGGTCTCTCCAGGCTCTGACTTAGGTACAGTTGTGAAGATGCCACTTGTGGATTCTAGGAACATCTACATTGATAAAAAAAACAGACCCATTTCTGGTCTTTTTTTCTCCAAAAACTTCACAAGAGACCACTGTGAATAATGATAACAAGCAGTTTAGCAGACTATAGCACCAAGTTAAGTCCTGTATAATTACTTACTCCGAATGGGATGTTTTCCAAAAGAATAAATATATAACAAACTATTTACCAACCAGTTATTTTGGAGAACTACCAGGAGGAATGTTTTTGTGTTAGTAACAGCATTTCCTTACTGGAAGAGAGAAGCTGATGTCCTCAGCCTAGGACAGCTTCACACTTCCAAGTCTGTGGCGAGCCTGAAATATTAGAGAAAGGAACTGTTACTTAAATTTGGCTTTGTTTTAGTCAACTGGAATTACTTTAGCGCTAGGTGTGTGGTGGGGGAGAGGGGTTGTTTTGTTTTTAAAGAACCTCTCTTCTGCAGCCCATTCCTTATTTTACATATGGGGAAGTAACGACTGCTGGAGATGATTGATTTTTGTTTATTTTTGTAATTTTTATGTTTTTTTATGAGGAAGATCAGATTCCTGTGTATTTGGAGCTGTTGCTTTTCAAGAAAATGCTTGTGGCTGAGATAATTCTTAATGTTTCTGTCCATGCCAGTTGGCTTGGAGAGGCCTATTTTGTCCTCAGTGAAAAACAGAGATAAAATGTTGTTTTTATATTCTTTGAGTATTTCTAAGAAATATATCTTGATACAAATCCTGCTAAAAGTTACACCCAATAGACTTTCTTGCCTTACTCAGTTTAAGGGCAGACTGTTGATCGAAGGAAGGGCAGAAATTCATAGACACTCAAGGCATGACCTTCTTTAACTTTTTTTTTTTTTTTTTTTTTTTTTTTTTTTTAAGTTAACCAATTTCAAGCTGGTTTAAGTGTCACCAAATCTTAAAGAAAAAATTTTACATTTCTCAAGTGAAGTATGGGTGAAATTTCCAAAACTTCCTTTTAATGTGATGCTTATGACAGGGACTGTTATGGCTGAGTCCTGCTCTTGAACCGCTGATTCAAGCAAGAAAAGATGATCTCGACTTACTGAGCACAGTGAACTCAGCTTTGATGGGAAGTGTGTCACCTCCTTTGCAACGCCAGGGGTGACTACATCAATTCTAGATAGCACTAGCTATGACTGGAAAGGATCTTCGCCCACTTGCAAATCCTTTAGGGTTTTTTTTTTTTTTTCTTTTTCAATATATAATATATTAAAGTTTGCAACACCTCTTTACTTTTTTTTAATTATCCCTAGGTTCCCTTAAATGTTTGCTGCCTTTCATGTTTGTCTTTCATTTCCACCATTGCGCTATGTGCCATTACCAAGAGATGTGGCATGGAAATCAGGGTGTAGAACCAGGATGTTTTCCCTTTTTCCTTTTTTGAGAATTGGCTTGCTTTTTTCAGGATGGAATTTTATTGAATTGATCAGATTTCAGTAGTAGTTTATATAGGGCCAGAATATTCACATAAAGGTTCTGTCTTGATGTTCTTGATGCATAGCACAGATGCTTTAGTCCGAGGCATTATGATTTTTTCTTTTCAGCTTTGAAAGCAAGCAGTGGGAGAACACACATGTACAGCAAAGCGCTTGAGCCCTGCTGCTGTTTTAAGGTAGCTTTGGCTCGTGCACTCGTAAGACCAGTGTGCATGTCCTAGTCTCTGCAGTAAAAAGACAGGCCCTCAGAAACAGCCAGGGGTCTTGGGGAGCGCTTGTCCTCCGCAAGCCGAATGTTAAACAATGACTTAAGACTCTACTACACACTGGCTTGTAGCTCGTGAGGTCTTACACACTGGCTCCATTTTTTTTTTTTTTTTGACAGAATTTTGGCAAGTAAAAGGAACCTGGCAATCCTTCATGCTGGAGGCCTCAGCTCTAATAAAGCGCTTTAGTTATTAGCACAAGTAAATAGTTGTCCATTTGTGCTTCATTAATGCATATTAGTCATAAGGTAAATACTGTCATGCTGGCAAGTTCCCCAGAATACTGAATACTTCTGCACAGTTCGGGAGGGGGTTTCTGACAAAGTGGTGTTGGCACCTTTCTGGAAAAAGTTCTTGAAGCTATTAGGGTAGGAAAGTGATAGACCATTATTTCAACTCACGTGGGTTTTTGTAAAATTGATTCTTCAGTGGAGGCAAAGGAGGATTTCTGATGAATCTACATTGTTGTAGTCAGTCCTTAACATTTTAGTTAACTTTCTGCAGTCTTCTGCTGTATGTGAAGCAGATCATTTGGGGCTGTGGGGAGTACAAATGATACGTCTACTTTTCTAATGAAAATAACTTGATATTCTAAACTATTTCCATGGGATTGTCCAATATCATAAAATTTTAGCTATGTATTAGAAGAAATTAATGTTTACAACAGGGTGATGAAAGTGAAAGACAGCACTGTGATCCATAATCTGTCTAAATTTATGAATTTCTTGACTGATGAGACTCATAAGAATACGTGAGCTGAAATACCAAGTTAGTTAAGCATGACTTGTCCTTTGCAACAAATATGGATTTACCAGTTGATTTCCTGTCTTTCATGTCCCTGCATGTGGCTTCCAGAAGGATTTGTTTTGCATTTGGGCGTTTGAGCTTAGGTAAGAGCTCGCTGTCCATCCACGCTGGACTTCGGCCGTACCTGTGAGACTTCCTGCATATCCAAATGGACTGTTCTAGTGCTTGGAGCAGGCTGTCCTTGGCGATCTGCTTGCTCTCCTGTGCCCCTTTGTCCTTCAGGCAGACCTTTTTTTGGCAAACAAGCCAAAAATCTGCTTTCCTGCAGTTAAGGACTGTAATTCTGCTAGCAGCTTTATTAGCTCTGCCCTCTCCTTTTCAGGAGGGCATCAGGCCATCGTCAACTTCTGCTTCCTCACTCACAGAGTTTCTCTTCTACAGGAGTCAGTTTTGGTGGCTTTTCAATAAAGCAGAGCATCTCCTCAGTCTGTTCACTGCTCATCTGTGTTGTGAAGTTGTCTTCAGCCTGCTCCGGAAATCTTTACAACACACAAAATTTGTCGCAGCTGGGATGGCACTGCCTGCTTGTGGCTGGGTCAGAGGTGTGTTTTAGCTGATTGGTCTCCAGTTCTCCCAGCGCTAGGTAGTCTAAGCCTTTGGCTCCTCCAGACTGGTGCATGTCTTCGTTAACCTCCTTCGGAAACAAGCATTTTTCTGTGACTTGCCAGTGTATAACAGAGGCAAAGGAGAACCCAGGGTGCCAGCCGGAGTCCAGATAGTTCCAGGCCCGTGTTCGTTCCCTGGTGGCTTCCCAGCCGAGCTCTTGCGACTGTGTCCCCTGTTGTGGCGCCCTCCTGCCGTGCCGGTGCTTCCTCTCTGTCCCAACGTTGGTATCCAAGTGGGCGCTCTCCTCTGCCGCCTTCCTGAGGATGCGAGCCCCATCTCCCCACACCGCCCATGTGCTTTGCCAGCTTCTGCTCTCAGGCTTGACTGGTGGAGCGCTACTTGGGTCAGAAGCTGCCCTGGCTCTGTGACCCTGTGCTGGGGTCAGGGTTGGGTGTGATGGGGCAGGAGTGCTGGCAAGGCCCTCTCCTCTCCTCCCCAGCGGGGTCCAGTTCAGAAGAGAGGCTAAATTGTCAGGCACAGGAGGAAATAAAAAAGTGTTTATTAGTTTAAAAACTGCAAAGAGATTATGGGATAGAAAAAAGGGGTTGGTACCTCACTGGCATTTTATATGTGTTTGTGTTCTCCCCGCTCTTTAGATTAGTTCAGTCCGGGGTCTGGGATCGCCCTCTGGAACTGGTCTGCTAACTGCTGACCTGGTGCCTGAGCTTCAGTGAAGAGCTCTGTTTTCGATATCTTGCACTTACCACAAAGCTTTGAATATGTGAATTAACGTGTGAATTAATGAATTTAGCTGGTGTATATTGAGAGATCTAGCTAAGGAGCAGAGTTCTATATGTGGGTTTAGTAAATTCTATAAGGAAAATTATATAAGGAGAATTTTGCTGCATTATCTTGTTAGGTGTCCTGAATGTAAAGCGAGTGACTTTGTACATCAGAAGTATGCCGTTTCTTGAATTATTCCTTAGAATACTTCCCTCTAATCTGATGGCAAATCAGATATCCATAGTAAATTAGATTTTTGAGTACCATTCCACTCCCTACCCCCCACTACATTTTTTCTATGCTCTCTCTCCTGATTTTAAAAAAGAATTTGCTAAAATAAACAACAAAGTATATGGGAAGAATGTGGTAGTAAATATGATTTACAAACTATTCTTTCACTTGCCCCCTTCCATTTCTTGTTCTAACTCTTAAAGTCTAACAGTTACGTGGTACTTCTGTATTGAACCTTGATCTGCAGTTTTAGCTAGAATAAATAGCCCACTGTATTGGGTTGCAGCGGAAGGTAGGTCTGGGATCGTTCATGTGTTACACAGTGTTCTTTAGTGTATACGTGGAGTGCTTTATGTGTTGTTTGTACTAGCTAGATCACTTTAGCTTGCCCCTTAAATGTAGCAGATATCCATATATTAGAGCAATTTGTAGCATGAGTACCCACCCGACATATGCACTTTCTATTTTATGTGATTTAAAAAAAAAAAAAAGATGACAGGGTTGGAATTTCTCTAACTAAATATTAATATTAACATTTGGGACAGTCATTTTATACCTTTTGTGTTTACAAATACTTGCAGAGTCTGACCCCTGCTTTCTAATTCAAATGTGAATTAGGACTTGAAAGTGCCTATTTGCCCACTGTTGCATGTCAGGAAGTATAGAGTAGTGTGATGTAAGTTTGATATTGCCTGCCTGCACACCTGCCAATGAAACTTCTTCAGGAAAGATATATATATATATATATATATATATATGTATGTATGTATGTATTCCCTGACATGACTGATAGGTTAACCAAAACTACTAAGTATGTTCTAAAAAGGCATCTCTTGCGATGTCTTTCCTGGAGCCCTTTATACCCTCAAAGTTGTGAAAAACTGCTGCCTGTTGAACATGAATTGGTTGGATGATTTAGTAGCAAGATACAACTACTCTGTTGGATGAGAACAGGTTGGAAAAATAGTTCGCTGGCCACTTATCTTTGGATCATGACTCGCCCAACAGCTTAAAATAAAATGAAACTCAGAATATCAAAAACTTCTCATTGCTGTTCCACAAGCATCTTCCAGAGCAGGACACTGACGTGGTAAGGTGCCTTACGAGAATGAATGATTACACACATGGTGTCAGTGTTGCAGGATTGTGCTAACGAACTCCCAGGTAATTTGCAACAATTAAATTTCTTGTTTTAACTAGATGATATAGTCTTCAGTGCAGTTATATCCAGTAGGTGGCTTGGTACTTTGACTCAAAGGTTACTTCTGAAGCCTAGTTCAAAATTTTATTCCCTTCTTTCTCATTCTACTGTTTCTTTATTTGATCTCTGCTTTGACTTTAATCTCTGTGGGAATCTTTTTTTCTACTTCTATTCCATCAACCTCCACTTTCAGGTCAGAAAAAAAGTAGCTCAAACCCAACAGGAAGCAGCATAGTAAATACTGGTGCTGCTGTGAGGCTACCTACCACCATGAACTCTGGAGTTAATCATTCCCTGAGCTCAAACCTGGTGGCTGCTCACACGCAGAGTAAACCAGTCATGCATTTCTCTCTTCCTCTTTGGCTTCTGGGGCAAAGTGGGGAGAGAAAGATCTTGCAAAGCCCCTTGAATCCTAATTTGACAGCTTCCTTGGAGTCAACAGCCGAAGCCCGTTTGACGAAAGGGGTCTTACGATTAGTAGCTGTAGCGTTTTTGCTTTACTGAGACCGATGCAATGAAATGCTGCAGTATGTGCACACGTGCTGCGGGGTTTGTTTGCTTTGTTTGGGCTTTCTTAAGCTGGAAACCATTTTCTTGACTGACCAGGTTTTACACAGCTGTTGAAATCTGTCATCATTTGGAGACCCCATGCGTGTCTTGTTTGGGTTGGTTTGTTTGCTTTGTTTCATGTGCTACCTTTGTAATTTTTGGCACACGATACTGTCTTCCAGTAACACACTGGCAATTATGAAAGCTCTTTGATCTGGTGACATCTTACTATAGCCTAGTATTCAAGGGAACTTAGGCAGAATTAAAAGAGCAATTGTTGTTCACCATATTAAAGTGTTGCAGTGTACGTTCTCAGGTGCTCTGGGTCTCTTTGGATGTATCCAGTAGGCCTCAGCAGAAAGCAAGGAGAAGCTGAATATCAAAACAAGCAGTCACTCTTTGCTGTGAATGAGTTAAAAGAAGAAAAAAATAGAATAAAAAATAAGGCCATCCCAAAAGAAGAGGTGATTGGCAAGCAGTTTTTTAATCCAGTGCCAGTTTGTGCAAAAACTAAAGATTTACACTTTGTATTGGCCTTTCCAGGGACAGCTTGCAACTTTGCATGTAATCTGTTACTATTTAAATGCAAATTGCTGAGCTTTTCAGAATTTTCCTTCTGCACAGAATGCTAAGTCAATAAAGATGTTCTGATAAATCCCTCTTGATGCAGGGTAATTGCTAGAGCTACCTCCAGTTAGCTCACCTGTCTTAAGGAGGGGCAAAGGTGGCAACCACTGCATTTAAAAAAAAAAAAAAAAAAAAAAAGTCAAGACTATGAACACATAGGCTTGAAAACCCTTAGTACTACTGGAAAAACTGAAAGACATTTCATAACGAGACTTTTATAAATCACAGATAGGTAAAATATCCACTGGGTGGGAGAAGTTATCATGCTAAAAAGTATCTCTGAGCTGCCTGAATATTATTATAGTGAAATTAATGATTTCTTTACCTTACTCTGTTAAGGGATATGGAGATGCTAAAAATACATCAGTGTTCATTCATTTTCAGAAATAGGAGTAACGAGCTGGTGTACTGAAAACATCCAGATCACTGGTGTTAGTCTTAATTTTGTTCTGATTCTTGCAAACTGTTCTGAATTGAGAATTTGTATGTAGGTGGCACTGTGACACAGTTTGTGTTGGAAATACTGCCCTACCTCCACTAAAATTTGGGAGCAGTAGCTTTATGAAGCCTGATAAAGCAACACTCTACTGAGGATTTTTTTTTTCCCCCTTAGGAAAACTGCTTTAATGGCTAGTGAGAAATATACAGTCATGTCACTTTCTTGAAAATGTGAAGATCAAATAAAATTCGAATATGATAAATATGATTAAGGAAGGAAATAAATGTATCTTGTTTTATTGGCAATTGTTTTATTTTTTTTTCTCCCTGAAGGCATGCCACGGTGTAAGCAATACAAAAGGACAATGTTATTTTTTTAAGAACCTATATATTATCTTAAATTCCATCCTTTTCTTTGAGTAAATTACCATAATGATTTGCTCTGACAGTTTGCAACCCTGCTGCGCGGTTCGTGGGTGAGTGCAGTGTACTGTACAACTGATGCTGGATTGGCAATGAAGAAAAGGCATGAGTGCATGGTTTAGCGTAGCTGTACCTGGGTTTTATAGTAAATTATAGAGCTGTCAGCTGCAATATATGAATCTCTACTTTGTTTCTGAGATCTTAAATACCTTTCTTGTAGTAAGGCTTGCTGTTTGGGAGATATCTGCCTGCAAATTCCGTATGTAGCAGAGAGCAAGCCACCTGAAGCATTAACATCCCTGTCTGAGGTGGGGAGTTAGTTCTGGGACAGGTTGCAGCATGCAGCAGATAGATGGTTCTTTAAGCAGAAAGGTGTGCGGGCAACGTAATCAACATCACGTGTTCAGTTCAATGGGACAACAATGTCTAGACCTAGTTAATTGCTCTCTAATGCCAAGGATCGCCCTCCAGGGTGAGAGGGGAGGGCTATCAAGCACACCCTGTATTGCAGCAATTCAGCAGATAGCAGATAGGCTAGGAAATGCAGAGAGGCCGAATGGCTGACAGCTGAAGTGGATAAGGGTAGCAGGGTGCTCCTGTATATGGAGTTGATCAGCATGGCATTTGAAATTCATCAGATCTTCAAGATGAAGGCCTGAAAAACAATTTCATTTGTGCTCTGGAAGTTTAGCAGCCATAGGATATCAGCTAACAAATGTTGTGAGTGTGGTGGCCCTTGCCATATAGGAAGTTTATTATTGTATCAGCTCTGTCTCTACCAGCCCTTTTCAAACCTGAACCTTCAAGAAAACAGAAGGGAACAATACTACTGCCTTTAAGGAAAGAGACTGATTTTCAGGTGGCATCAATCTCTTTGCTTTGTTTCACACTATTTTCATTCCTTTGTGAGAGTTTCACCACTTTCAAGGGTACCTAGATAAAAGCAAATATACACTTGAGTGTAATTTAGGCCATCTAGCTGTAGTTGCTTCTTTCTGAAGTGTACTTGTGAATACCTATCCTTAAAAAGAGTGTACTTGAGAAACAGCTGTTCCTACAAGCTAGGTAGCACCTTACCTTCCTGTTCCCTTTCAAAACTCCCCCCACTTGGGCTCACACAGTGAGTTTCCGCACTACCAAATTCTGGAGTCTGACAGGTCACCTCTCCATGCATTGAGCCTTCCAAGAAAGTTAATGCAGGACAGCGTTAGCGTGAGCTGGGACAGACTGTCCAAGGCAGTTCGTAGAATGTCTTCCCTCCGCTTCGTGCAGGGTGCTTTCAAAACCCAAATCCCACAGCCAGTTTCTTAGAAGCCGCTGGCTGCCAGTGTTGCTATAATCGGAGCTGTAGTAGTTTGGATGCCAAGTAGAACAGATGAGCTACCTTCTATTTCATAGGTCTGATGAGTTTCAGGAGGGCAGCGGTTGAAAACGATCGGGTAACTTGTACCCTCTTTCTGTGAGTAACAGCTTCTCCCAAAAGAACATGTTGAGATTTTTTTTTGTAATGCAGGTTAAAATGGTTTGAGGAAACTGAGTAGACTGGTGTGTTGGTGTTGGCAGGTGCATTATGTGCTCAAGTTTTCCAC
This sequence comes from Nothocercus julius, assembly GCA_013398735.1. NCBI lineage: Eukaryota > Metazoa > Chordata > Aves > Tinamiformes > Tinamidae > Nothocercus > Nothocercus julius. Next base: position 2,905,125 of record VZSV01000072.1, read on the forward strand.
AGCACCTGCATTGCAAATATTCATGTATGTGTTACTCATCTTTTCCTCTTTCTTGTAAGGAGGTAGTAGAGTCTGGCCAGGTACTTCAGCAACTTGAACAAGACCTGGGAAGTTGGCCTGTTCAAGAACCCTTACGAGGGTAGAGTTTTACAAGCAACCTTCCTAGAGGTAAAATACTCCCTTAGATTGGGGTGGGCACCATCTAGTACAGTAGCTGGTATGGACATTTGCCTAAGTACCTAAGTTCATTAGAGTCTTGCTATGTTTTTAACTCAATTTAAGTGTGGTGATGCTAAACGCTACAGGAAAACTTCCCTTTTTGTTTGTTTGTTTATTTTTTTAAAGGAGGAATATGATGTCTATCCTTGGTCTATCTATTATCTCTTCGTGGTTTATCTGACAGTAGCAAAGCTTTGCTTTCTTTTTAACTCCTGTCACCAAATACAGTGTTGATCTTTCAGCAACTGTATGGATAGAGTCAATATTGACCAAAATAAAAAAACTGTGCAGCAAAGTAGGGTTTTCGTAGCTTTGCCAGCGGCAGTCTTTTGGCAGTTAGACTGACTTGCTTTGAGGGTAAAGCTAACTTACAGTTAAGTACAAAGTAAAGATTCATTGTCAGGATCTCTGGGCACTAATAGAGGAAACAGAATTTCCGTATAAGCATATAATTTTCTACTGTGAAAATCTCTAACCAATGCTATTTCCTAACATAAACTGCATTTATTCAATGGTGTTCTGTGAGAAATGAAATGGAGCCTATTGCATGTGTTAAAAATGAATCAAAAAGACATTTCATCAGAAAATAAATGCTTCATTTCTGTAAGTGCTTAGCTGGAGACAGCTTTAAGAAGTGATTGCTTTCACTGAGAATCTTGTGCACTTTTTTTTTTCCTATATATTTCAAGACTTTACTTTAGCTGTAAACTATGTAAACTGTCTCTTAACAGCCACAGGGGTTTAGTCTCATTAAAAATAGAACAAAGCTTTTAGCATTTCTAAGCCTGTCAGTTGGATTCCCATCTTGCTGGATGATTAAAAGACAGCAACCATGATGCACTGAATCTCTTCTACCATAATAAATGAGGCCTAGTCCAAAATGTACATGCTGTGGGATATACCTGAGCATTTTCTCTGTACAATAACTGTAGACCTGCTAAGTTTGCATTAAGTTTGCATTAAGAAAGGACTGTATCTAGTGAGATATTTATTTAATTTGAAGCATTCTTTTTTGTCAAGTTACAGTTGCAATTGAATTAAAAACGCTGCTAATGCTGGTTTTACAAAATTCAACCTATAAAAGCTGAATCACAAGTATGTATGCTCAGCAAAGGAAGCCCTTTGCTGAGGATTTTAGAGAGCATAGGGTGCTGACTCGTACCTTGCTGAAGAAGAGCCTTTTTGAATAAACTGCAAAGTCATTACAAAGTAACTTTGAGAAGGTTGCGTATTGTAGTCCAGCTCTTACCAAGTGGATTTTTTTTTCCTGGGGATCATAAGACTTCCCCCCCTCCAAAAAAAAAAAAAAAAAAAAAAAAGGAAGAAATTGTTTAGTTGCTGAAAGTATCTTCTGCTGTGAAACAATACTGTCCTGATAGTAATTGCAGTGCAAGTAATTGCAAAGCACATAGCTGTGATAATGTTCCTCAGAATAAATCTGAAATGCCTTCATTCAAGGTAATAATCAAGCTTTTTTTATTGTTATAGAAGAGGACATACTTTATTGATTTGGAGCGTGCACACTACTGGCTTTTGATGCAGACTGGATCTGAAAACCCCCGTTTTTGTTCTGAATTGTAGTACTTTCTGAGTGGTGGGTTAGTAAAACTCAGATGGGGGTCAGAAGAGAAGTTCTTCCAAGGTCAGATTGGCAAGTATGTCTGCCTTCCCCTGCATCATGGGGTGTAATATAATTCCTGTGATCACAGCTTCGTTTAACAAATTCCCTGCCGCTGAAGAGAGATAGACCATGGGCACAGGTCTGTCTTGTTTCTTTTCCTTTCTTTGTTTCTTTATTTATGACATGTTGTGGTTCTTGCGGGTATTGCATTTGTATCTGATGGGCTTTGCAGCGTGGTGAGGGTTGTACGTGTGTGTGGGTAGTGAAGGTCTGTGCGCCCTTCAGGTTATTGCATGTTTTCTGTGATTCACAGTGATCCCGTTTGGAGGTGATACAGCGTAACAGGTGCCTCTTGGAAGGAATGTGCTTCTAGCTTCGCTGCTCTAATAATCCAGAACTGGGCATGTTTGCTGCAGGTGTCTGGCGTTATCTCTGTCAGTCTTGACAGTCAGTACTGTAAAATCAGGCGAATTCCAGCTGTTAGTGGGTTTATTACTTCAGGATAGAGTCTACTTTTGACAAACCTAAGTGGCTTTATTTTAAGCCCATGTTCGTACAAGCTCTCTTAGCAATGAGGAATGTTAAAATGCTAGGTTCACAGTTGCTTTGTTGACTTACTGAGCCTTTCAGTTGGTTCTTACCTAGCCAAATGACTATAGTTAAGAGGTTGGAAAGCTAGTTACAGGTCTTTAATTATGTAATATGTGGTTTGTCTGAGAATGTACTTTTAAGCTTTTTGCCTGGTGTGCAAGACTTTTTTCCCCCTCCTTCCTTTCCATTGCATGTTAAGCGTTAGAAGATCAGGTTGGAGCACCCCAGAAACAGCTCTAGGAGAAGACAGTAAAAAATATAAACTGTGCATGAGTAAACTTGAAATAGTATGTAAAACAATAACTTTGGATAAACCCCAAAGCCTTGATGTTCCCTCACAGCTGTATTTGAGACAAATTTTCTTATGCTTTGGGGTGTCAACGGTAAGGCAGGCTGAAAATATGTTGTACCAAGCAGCTTTGTGCTAGGAGACAGTGCTGCTGTATTTAGCTACTAGGAAGCCCAGTGACTTAAATCTTAAGGAAGGAGCATCACTGCATTACTAATTGATCTAGACCTTGGAGTTTGGATTAGAGCTTAGACATTGATCTGGGTCTGTCTGTTTTTTCATCTTGTAACAGTCTATGTTTGCCTTCATAGGGTGAAGGGTAAAATTGAGTGACAGAACAGAAACTGTTGTCGGCTGCAGATACCAGTAAACTAAAGGAAAGTCCGCTTGGGTAAATAGCTGAATACTCAGTATTTCCCATAACTGATTCTGCCCTCCTCTTTGTAAAGTGTGGGGCTTTAAGTAACTCAAAGCTGCAGAAATGTGGTGCAAAAGGCTTAGAAAGCAATGCAGAGACAGGTATAGATCACTTTATTAACTTCGTTTAAAAAAAAATAAAAAAAAATTACTTGCATGCAAAATGTCCTTTATTTGGGAAGAAAAGAATGGTGTGAAGCCACCTTCAGAAGTGCTGCCTAGTTTGTTTATTGTCAAGTGAGATAGGAGGAACTATAGAAACATGCTAAGCATGATAGTCTGGGATCAGACCAAAGAAATGCCTGTCCAGCTGTGCATCTAGGTGTCTGTCTACCTCCTCATTCAGTCTCTAATACGTTGCAGAGACCTAGGAGAGAATGTAATTTCTCCCCTTACAGCCCTTGAGTTCCCTGAGCCAGGAGCTATATTCACTCTTTAATAGCCCTTGATGAACTGCTCATCAGTGAATTTTAATAATTGCTTTCTTTTGAACCTACTTTTACACGAAACCTCTGCCATAGTCTGTTCAGTCGGGGCTCTCAGAAAGTACTTAGTTTTGCTTTATGCAGGCTGCCTGAAAGGTAAGGTGGCTCACGTGATGAGCTGGCTAGTTTTCTCTTCTTGCTTGACTAGGTTTGAGACACCAGCGGAGTGTGACGGAGCGACACCGCTCGGAGGGCAGCGATGTGCCGTAGCCACAGGAGAGCTGCTGTGCAGACCGAGGCGCACCCGTGTTGGTCGTCCCTTAAGCTGCAGCGCAGCCTGTGAGCACGTCTGCCTTTGCTTGCTGTTGTGCTGGACAGTGTACAAACATCAGAAGTATGTCATGATCTTAATTTGTTGCTGTGGGATCGCTGGCAGGAGCCTGCGTGACTCTTGCTCAATTGAACCTTTTGTTCAGGGGCACGGCCGTGTGGGTTTGCAGACGGCTACAGCGAGTCCAAACCGAGGCGCTGTCGTCTTGGTGGTCTGGACATGCAGAGTCTGGACGTGCTCCCAAGGGCTTCCGAGAAGCTCTGCTGCCACTTGTGTCCGTCCTTAATCTCTTAAACTTCCAGTGGCTGCTTGAGTTAGAGTAGCTTTCTCTAGAGGCTTGGAAATCCCCTGTTACTTAAGTTTGCAGCTTTTTTCCATCTTAGTTAGATTCATGTTACTTGCTTTGTAAAGAAAGGAGGGGAGAACGGAAGCGTAGATGGTAGCTTATTATTTGGGCTTGTGGGTCTGCTTCCTCCCTTCTAAATGCTATTTGCCTGTAAGATCTGTCTGAATGCCTGGAAAAGCTTTCCTGGAGGAACCAGGATGAGAGCCGTCCTAAGGGCAAGTAACGCACTGGTCAGCCCGAAACTGTCAGCGCGGCTCTGTGCTGAGCTCATCTGCACACGGGAGCAGCAGCCCCCAGGGCCAAGGCAGGCAAGTGAGCGACACGTGTGCAGGCGGCAGAGCCGCTCCGCTATGCAGCTGCCGGAGGCTCCCTCCGATTAAAATGTCAGAACTCGTGTTTTCTGTGATGACCACAGCAGCGACCGCGCTAGCACAAATAGCGGCAAATAAGGCGTGGGGCAGCCGAATGAGCGGAACTTGAAAGACTTGGCCGAGGATTGGAAAATAATCCGAGGTTGCCCTGGTTATTGACAGGGGGAGGTGATGCTGTTTGTGGCCGGCCGGCCGCTCTCAACGTGGTGCAGGCGCGTGGCGTTTTTGCACCGCACGGGACGGGTCTGCAGAGGCCCCCGCAAGCTAACCTGCGGCGTCAGGGTGCTCGTAAGCGCTTTAAGAGACTCTGTAAAAATAAACCTTGCTTCAGCTCCTGCGAGCGCGCTGCCTCGTCACTTGATTAATCAGCCCGGGGGGCAGAGGCTGCCCGCCGGGGCAGGCAGCACACGCAAGCCCGTTAGCGAGGGCTAATGCCCAAACCACCTGCTGAAAATGCAGTGATAATAGCCGGCCGATGCGGTGAGTTAAGTAACGTGCTTTAGTTTCGCGTTGGGAGCGTTGGTGGGCAGAGGGGGCCGGCTGCGGGTCGGGATACGGAGGAAGCACGTGGCCCGGAGGGAGCGCCGAGTTGCCTGGGGGCAGGGGGTGACGGACGAAAGCAGGTGCCCACCTTGTCTTGCCACGCGCACCGCGACGGCGCGGCACGCAGCAATTATAGAACTTTATACGTATAAATACATATGTGTGTTTTTTTAACCTTGTTCCCATGTCTGTCTGAGGTCTGCCGCCGCTGGCCAGGCGCCACTGCTTGCCGGTGAAGGACTTGCATAAGCAGGCCCCGGTGGACACGCGGAGCGGCGGCGAGCGCTGCAGGGCCGCCCGGTGCCCGCGGGTTGGGTGCTGCCTTGGCCCCAGCCCCCGGGCAGCTGCGCGGCTCCCCGGGCAGGGGTGCTCGCCCGTGGCCGCGGCGCCTGGCCGGCCCTTCGCACCGCCGGGCGTCCCTTGCTGTGGGGCTTGGCCTGCAGCTGTGCCGAGGAGGCCTGTGGGTCTCAGCACGTCCCGCTCCTCTAATCCCCTTTCTCATATAATTTACGACTCCTTTATCTTCTTCCACCTCGCTTTTCTGTTGCCATTACGTGTTGCTGGTCCAAGTTTTGGCTCAGACTTTTCCTCCCTGCTCTTGTCCGTGGAGCCTCAGGCACCCTCTTTTGTGGGTGTCTTCTGCATCCTGTGGAGGTACCTCGAGGTATTGCTAAGTTCTGACTTTCCTGCCCAAAATTCAGAGTTCAGGTGTTCTGGTGTGCATTGGTGCTGGCCAGGTGGCATCCCCGGGAGGTACTCGGGAACAGCGATGGGCTCTCCAGGAGCGCTGCTGATGCTGCGGTGGGACACTCTGCAGCTGCGAGCGATTTGGATGAGGTGGGAGCTTGAGTTGCCCGTTCCTAGCAAGTATGCAGTTAGCCTCCGTGAGACGGTTCACAAATGTCGCTGTATTTCAAGAAAGCAAGAGCAAATAGAGTGGTGTTGATAGGAAGGCTCTCCTTTCAACTGGCTCTTGAATCGAAGCTCAAGGATCTGCTGTTTGAGCTCGTCTCTCTGAGGGGCAGATAAAATGTATTTTTAATGTCATATCCATACAACTCTCTGCTGTTCTTACCCCAGGACGTTGCACGAATTAGGGTTTTGAGCATGAACTTGCATTCTGCAACCTGGAAACGTTGGGCGGGAGGCTCGCGGTTGTGCGCGGTTGCGCTGCTCTGCGTGTGCTACCGCTCGGACGTAATCGCAATGTCATTTGCTACGAAGGAGCTTCCCGGGCTTTGACGTAAATGTGATTCATGCCACTGGATTTATCTCACGTGTTGGCCACGGTAGCAATGTGTATACAGTCATGTATGCCATTGCAGCACAGCCCAGGGGCCCTAATCTACTCGTATGGGGAACTTGATGACCTTGCTTCTGGTTTTCCATACCCACCCCAGCTGGTATCTGCAGCGTTATGGCAAGCATGTAAAAATGTGTACCTACACCAAATTTCCTTCTCATATTGTTGCTTTTAAAAATCAGTGTGACTTATCTTACTTTGCTTAATTTTTGTTTATATTTCATCTTTCCTGTTCTATACTAGTTTTTTTTTGGCAAGATCTGTGAGAAACTGTGGTATTTTAGACTTAGCCAAATTGAGTCAATGTTAGAACTTCTTGAAAGCTGATCTTGTGGGAGTTCTAGTATGAAAAAAAAACCAGGTTGGCAACCAGAATCATGGATGTTTATCTAAACTGAACTTCTGATTCCTCTTGAGGTTTAGTAGTTCACTACTGAATCTGTTTCAGTCCAGTTAATTAGTTACAAATCCCTAAGCCACAGTCTTGGAATTAAAGAAAACAAAGCCCCGAGCCTCTATGTAATTTGATGCAAGAAGAAAACTTTTGTTAAGCTAGGAGGTACATTTGCATCACAGTTTCTCAGTTTAAAGCATAAAACTGACGCACAGATGAACCAACAGCACAGTCATTTATTCTTGATTCATGCCTGCCTGTATTGTTCTGACCGTCTTGCATCCCCCTATATGCATTTATATGTTTTCCCCACTTGTGCTATATGCGTTCCTCATTCAGAGTTATGGCAAAGATTTATTTTAGCATTTTTTTTGGCTCTGAGCAGCATAGCTTACAGGGAATACAGAATGCCTGTTTTTGATAAGGTTCTCTGCTATTCTGTTTTTAGGACAATGTAGATCAGACTTCAGCTCATGGTCGGCGGGATCTGGTGGAACCGGGATTCCAAGAACCATCTAACCGCATCTCCCTAAATCACCAAGGTAAGGAAGGGTGGGTGGGAATCCATGCTTATCAGGGGAAAGTCTGCGAGCTGCATATCCAAGTAGTTTTGCCTCCATGTTGCAATTTCTCCTCATTAAATATATATATGCATATGTTTATGCACACACACACACACATATACATATATATGTACACATATATTTTTCTTCACTTTTCGGGCCTCAGGGATCCACAATCTTTTATCACAGAAGTGCTATCTGAGCTATGGATGAAGATGACTAAGTGAGGGCAGGACCTGACTCTGGGGAGGGTGGAGATTTGATTCTTTTTTTTAGGAGGAGGTAAATATTGAAACTTAATTCAACATTTGCAATGCTTAAGCTGCATTTTAAGTTTTCACCTGCCGTAGGAAAGGTTCACAGCTCTGACTTGACTCTTGCACTAGGAGTGAAAGAGAAGAGTTTTCTTTCTTGACATGGCACAAGTAAGCTCATTCAGAGAAACAGTACTCAGCTCAGGGTATAATGGCAGTGCAAGAGCCTATTTAGGTTTTGTAAGTCCATAGGAATATATACCAAAAGTTTAAGTAATCTTAAAAGTCTGTCTAGATTACTGAATGACTTGCTACTCTTGAGTGCAGCTGTAACAAATGCCAGTGCCTCATAACAAGACAAATGTCCAAATGGTGTCTCAGAAGCACCATGATGTCTAAATTTATGTTGGTTCACATGCCTACAAAGAAGGCTTTTTTGGCTCAGCTTTATTTTTTTTAGCTTTGATATAAATACTAATAGAAAGTGCTGTTCTCGCCAGTGAACCTCCTTTTCCCTCAGTCTTCCTGATGGATTAATTTCTATTTAGGTGTTTAAAGCTTGTCTTCTAATGCAGTTTCTTTAATGCATCAGTTTAGAGTACTACAGTCAGCTTAAGGCTATTGAAACAAACAAGCAAAAAATGTGAGTAAAGTATTTAAAGTATTATTTAGAGAGTGTGAGATGCTGAACTTTTTATTCAAAAAAAAAAAAAAAAAAAAAAATCGAACATCTTTCATTTGCCAAGGGCAACAAGACAGGAATTTCATGACTTGCAGATCTTCAGCGCTGCTAACGTTTGACAGACGAGTCCCCAAACATAATGAGTATTGTATTTTAATTCCACACACACCTCAAGTTTTCCAGGTATTTTGAATTTATGCTTTTAATTGAAAACAGAAGAGAACACATTGCCACAAAGAAGAATCCAAAACTTCCAGGAGCACAAGCAGCGCCTTGTGGCTTGCTTACATGCACGTGACAAGAGTTTATAATTCCATTCCATTCATCATTCATCTTACACCAGTATAGTTATATAAATTTCATCTGTTTTATGATGTGCAAATCCTAGAGCACAGTTATGTAGCTGACATTTTCTGAAAGCTATTTGAAGATATCTTTCTTTTAAAAAGGGATATTTTTTGGAGTACATTGTATGTGTGATGATGACATGATAAAGTGAGAGCATGAGACTGCTGCTAGTGAAGGCTGAAAATATACTGAAAAGACATGTAGTATTATATTTTGATGGTAAAAGGCTAACTCTGTAGCCTGACATTTTCCTAACAGATGAATACTTCCTTTTCCAGATCCTTCCTTTCTTCTATCAATATTAAGGTTGTGTAAAAGGATCCATAAAATGTGAGATTTGTTTAGGCAGCTAGTTGTGGTACTGCATACAGTCCTCCTTGTGCATCTTTCTCTTGTGTCTTCAAACAAGGATTCCTCTCTCCGGGCACCCAGTGTAATGCCAGATGTTTTCTTTCCGTTGTTACTGGCATCACATGCGTGAGGCTCACGTAGCACCTGATGTGTGCTTCTGCCTGAGCTACTTGGAGACAAATACCTGTAATTTATGAAACAGATATTTTTAAACAGAGTATTTGTCACAGTGGTGCTGGAAGCTTAGGGTCTGTTTCTAAAGACCCATTTAACATTTTTTCCTAATAGTTTCTGAAATAAAGATCACTTTTTGCAAGTACGAGTTGCAAATTATTCTGTATTTCTAAAATATTTCTGACTGTTGTTGTTGAAGTAGATGCTTAATATAGTATGAATCTTGTCTACCATGATGGCAGAAATTTCTGTTAGTTTAAGTGGCATGACTTAAGTGAATTAGGAAGTAGGAATAATATTTTAAACCTAGGCATCCAATAGTAGTCTTTAATGCTGCATTTAGCTGTAGTACCGTCCTCTTTTTGTGGTTTTGTGGGCTCTACCTTACGGGAATGATGCTTATTTCTTCAGTATATTTTTGGAAGGGTAAGTGGCTGTAAACCTGATGTTGCATCCTGTCCGATTTTGTCTGCCCAAGTATGAATTACACAGTTATATGCCTATGAAATACACATCCTTGTCCAGTAACTCTAAAGTGCAAATATTTTCACATGGAACAGCTGCCACATTCAAATGACTGATTAAAATATAACATCGGAAACTTCAGAAGGAGTTGACATGATCTGATCTAGATCCAGTGCAGACATTGTATTAGAGAGTCACACAGTAAACAGAAAATTCACTAAAAATAAGGTGTGTTTAAAGTTTTTTGAGAGTTTTGGCTTTTTACTCTTACACTTTCCACTTGCATTTAATAAGTCCATCTGTTTTTGGTGATGTCTGGATTATGCTATGTCTGACTTTGCTTTCCAGTTATATAGGACAGTATTTTCTGGGTAATCCCACTGATTTTAGCTTGTACTGACTAGCAGATCTGAAGCTCTTTTTTTCTGTATTTTCCAAGAATTTTATAGAAAACTGGTTATGTTCAGACTCGTTTAACACATCTTGAACACAAGCAGCAGTTCTGGAAAAATTACAGCTGGTTAAAGTACTTCATGTGTTAGGCTGTTATTTTTTTCTTCTTTTTTTTTCATTCCCTTTTTTTTCCATTGGGCACATTGTGTCTGAAATACTGCAGCTGAACTTTGAGCAACCTTACTTACTACGTTATTTTACGTATGCACTTGCAATTCATACCTGACTGCACTGTTCAGTGAGTACAGCAGATTTGCCAGTTTCTGTTGAACATTAACTTATAGCCCTTTGCTTTCACTTGGAGAGCTTTGGTGCAAGCATTTACAATTCTAAACCAGACCCTGCTTTCCATGGCCTATAAAAATGGTGATTAGCTTCCTTCAAGGCATCTGAATCTCTTAACACAGACTGGAAAAAGAGCATGCAAGTGGAGCCTGAGATATCCCTGCCAACTGTCCCTGCATGAATAAGCTCTTTCTTGTAAAGGGTATTTCAAGTGCATGTTTCCTGCTGAATCACCCTTTTACACAAGCAGATGCTTTATAGCTGTTCAGCTTTTTATTTTAAGAGAATACCTTGTAAAAATCGGGGAGCAGAGAATGCTTTTTTATCAAGTGAGGAGTCTTAAAAATGCAGGTTTCATGTGAAGCAAATGTAAAACGCTGAGTGCAAATGAAGTAATATTTTCTCCTTGCTTATGTGTAGATATGCTAAGAATCCACTTATGTGAACAATAAGTACTTTTATATCTAAGCCATTTTTTAATGTTAATTTTTCAGTGATTCTGCTACTTGTGTATGTTCCATTAGGGTGCTAAACTCAGACAACAGGAACTAGGATTTCTTGCGTATTCCACCCTCCCGCCCCACCTTCTCCCTGCCCCCCCCCCCCCCCCCCCCAAAAAAAAAAAATCCGAAAACCAAAAAGAAAAAAAGGGAATAAGGAAGTTTCTTTCTATACAATATCATTAGAGCAGAATAGTATTAATAATCATTGATGTAATTTAAAAAAAAAAGACACAGCTGCTGAAAACTATAAAAAGTTAACAACAGTAAGCCAGGATTTGGCTTTTCATAAACATCCAGTGAAGTGTTTCTTGAGCAGTCACTCCAGAAGTCATAGTAAGGCTGTACTGCAGAGAAGAAAAAAAATGTCTAAACTTTGTGGCCTTTCTTAAAGAGTTGAGGAAAGAGGCGAGGAAATGATCAAAACAATTATTTGCCATCTTTGAAACCACAAAGAGAAAGGGGAAGTAAAAGATTTTCTTTTTTTTTTCCTCCCCTCCAGGGGTTGAGTGCAGAGCTGAAGGAAACTGTAGCCTGCTTAACCAAGTCTCAGTTCTGCAAAATGTTTAGCACAGGGGAGTACTGACTCTTTCACCGTGGCCGCGCTGTTTCCATTCGTTCAGCATCCAGGCCCTGTCCAATAGTGAGGGTCCAGTAGCGCAGAGCTGGAAAGCGGGACACTTTTAGTCCAAAGTACTTGCACTCACGCTGGGCTATCATTTGGAGGCCTTTGCTGGAGGTGATCAATAGCTGAACTCGCTCTCCCCCCATCCCAAATGATGCTGCTGGTTTTGTTCTCTCCCTCATCACCTTGGCAGCGGAGTCTCCATTTCTTTTGGCTGAGGCACCAGCATGGGGTGCTGTAAAAGTTATTGTGAATGTGCCTTGATAGGAGGAGAAGTCCGTCTTACTGGTTTGCCTGCACTCCCTAGGAGCCTAGGAGTGGCCTTCCCATAACATGTTGGATTTTGCATCACATTTCACATGGCAAGAACTGTAAAACCCGTTGGAAATCAACTGAATTTATTGACTCTGAGGTGTCATCGGGGTTTAAGATGCAAGCTGTACTAACGGTTTCTTTTCTCTCTGCACTTCTGAATTTTCCTTTGTTGAGGCACGTTTCGGAGCTCCTTTTCCTGTCTGCAGTCCTGGTAGTGCACTTTATGGGCATTGCCTTTTATTAGTACTTGCTGTGCACTTTTTGAGGTAGTGCAGCTACTTAGTGTGCACGATTTTGAAGCCAAGCGTAAATGAGATGCATTTTGTCACCACAGTTTCTTAATGGAAATATTAAACATGAAACTAGCACTTTCTTTGTATGTACTTGTAGAGATGATTCTCGGGGTCTGTACAAAAGCATTTTACCTTGGGTCCTTAATGAAAGATTTATCTTCCTCCTATTTCTGCCTTTGTCTACAGTCTTCCATCCAGAGGCTGTTTCTCAGCTATTGGGGGACCTGATGCTTTTTGTGACAAGTTTCCAGGCAGAACTGAAATGAGTCCAGCTGCACCTGTGGCCCTAGAGCCAGACTGCTGGAGCAACAGAGGGGAAACAGTTCTGGCTAACAGCAAGCTGTTGTCACCAGTTGGTTCCGCCTCTCTTCTTTCTCGGTTGGTCATGGTAGGGAACCTTGGTCAAGGACGCTGTGACTGCGGGTTAATGAGCTGTGGACTCGCGTGGCGTTCGCGCTCTCGCGGGTGCGCGTTGCCCACTGAACTCGGGGGAAGGCGGCTCTTCTCCCAGGCGAGCCCTCGCTGCGGGCTGCTCGCCTCGGCCTCGCTAGCCACTGGCTGCCACGTTGCCCGCATAAAGATGGTAATAGTCAACAATGACGAAAGCTTCCATTCTAGCACACCGCCTACGTCCAAAAATCATAAGGCCGTGTAAATTAATTGGACTTTTGGGGTAGATATGGACTATGCAAAATGCCTGAGACGTAGCAGAGAGGCTGCAATGAGCAGAGACGTGCAATGCCTGAGACGCAGCAGAGAGGAATGATCTTCTGTAGCCCTTTTCTCCAGCATAGCTGTTCTGATATGCTTTGAACACCTTTTGTGCCTGCCTGAGGATAGGCATAGGAGATTGAGATGATTTCATTATTAGTTTCCATCCCTGAAGAACGTGTTTGGTAACTGTCCGTGCTGCTTCTGATCTGCTTCAGTTACAAGATTCCACTTGGATGAATCAGATATTTGCTGCACCAGAACAAAATCCTGTTTTTGCAAAATCCAGCTGGTCCTGAATTGAAAATGTAGAATGAAAAACAGATAGTTTTGTTTGTTTTGCAGAGACAATACTGGAGGCTGCCAGACATTCATGAATTCTCGTGCATTGTACAAATGTTGTTGTCATTGTCCAGGCTGAGAAAAAACACCATTAGGGCTAAAAAGATTTACAGTAACTACCATCACACACAAAAGTGAGCACCTGCTTCCTGCCTAGCTAAGTACAGAATCGTTGTCTGACTTCAGAGGAGACTTCATGATGAAGCTGGTTACTGCTGCTGCTGCTAGGAGGGCGCCCCTAATAGCTGCGCAGAAGCTTAACTTGCCTAATGGTTTTTGCTCCCGAACTTTTGCATTGACAGCACTCTAAAGAAAAAAAAAAAAGAAAAAAAGAAAAAGAAAGAAAAAAAGAAAAGGCAAGAGAACAGAAGATGCGCTAAGTCAATTTTCTTAAATGTAGATAATCCCAACATGGAGCTTTGCATCAAGTTGCAGGAAGACAGCATAGATCAGCTGTTTGAGTTTGCTGGAAAACTCTGTATATAGTCATGCTATTAAGGTGATTGAAATGAGAAGAAACGGATCAAGAGTAGGAAAAAATGTTTGCATGTTCAGAGACGTGTATATATGCAGGTGACTGATGGATTTTTTTTTTCTGATTTTTCATTAACTAGAGGATTAGTTCTCTTAACTAGACAGTAAAAGAGGGAGAAAAAACACTGTGCATTAACCAGTAAAAGGTCTAATGTCAGCTTTGTAAATCTTTAATTTAGTACATATTTAAAATTGGATGTATTCCTCAGAGGCCACATCATATGAGTACAAAAGCTCAAATACCTCACAGTCAGAGAGCATAGAGTTTGAAGCCTAATTATAATCTATCAGGTTTCAGTGTGCTTCTCCAAAGAGTAAAATTCTTTGCAGGGAAAGAACTCTCTGTCTTGGTTGTATAAGGCATAAAGTAGCATATGCTGGGGCTCTTATTTATTGTAAGATTTATGTAAGGAGAAAAAAAAAAAAGAGAATTTTCATGTCAGCTCAAATTAGGAAGTACCAAAAGCCTTAGAAATAAAAATTCTCTGTTTACCTGAGCATCAAAGTAAATTCTAAGCCTAATCTCCCCTCTGAACTATGCAAAAACGGTGAAGTTATTACTGTGTTTGCAATGAATCTTCGTGGCGTGTTGGAGGAGCGACGTTGCTAAGGCAGTGACTGCTTTGAGAAGAACAGGTGGGGCTGGGGGGGCACTTTCCCTGCTCAGGCTAATCCACGGCACGCAGCGCCAGTCCCTCAGGGACTGAAGCTGTATAAATTTATGACGTTTGACAAAGTATTATTTCACACCGAAGATAGAGGGATGGCGTTCCCACTCCTCCTGTGTCAAGATTTATGCCTCCAGTTGTCCCGCTGGTGGTTCGCCAGGTGTGAATTTGGGGCGATCAGAAGCTTGATTCTTGCTGCTCTTTTTAAATTCTTGTTTGAGGCTTGGCAGGGGAGAAGGGAATTCTGCATTTGGATATGGCAATTCTGGTGCTTCTTCCAAAACCCCCCCCCCCCCCCCCTTTATGAGTACGCATTGGAGAACAAGCTAGTTTAATAGTAGTGGGGTTAATATATACTGGTGGTCACCATGTAAAAAGGTTATCCTAAATCGACACTGTATTTTATTTCGTAGTGTTTTCCAGTAAAATAAAATCTCTTTTTTTTTTTTTTTTTCTCTCTACGTCCTTAACGTTAAAGGACATACCCTTTCTGTTCCCGCGGACCTGGGGCTGCGGCTAACTGTGGGAGCGGTCGTAGTTTTGCTTCCTCCTCTTGGCCGGGTTTAGGCGGGGTGCTCGAGGGCACCTCCTTGGGAGAGTTTCTGTGCGAGCCCGGCTGCCGGCCGGGGGAGGCCGCACGGCTGAGGGGCAGGGGAGGGCCCGGCGCGCGTAAATCCTGCGGGTCTGCGAGGGGAGCAGACGGTGCGTGTTCAGATAATGTATTTGTTTGCCGCTGGCACGCGTTCCCGGAGGTGTCTCGCTGCAGCGGGGTGATGTCACCGCCATCACAAACAGTCACCGTGCGCGCGCAGCTACTCCCGTTGCGTTACGGGGCCTGGCTTCTTGCCTAGCGCCCGTCTCCTTAGTGTCTGATGCAACAGCGAGCAGCGGCCCCGCCGCGCTATTCCCGGCTCCCGGCATCGGGATTGGCAGGGCCGCTGCGCAGTCACAGCGCCTCGCGCAGCCCTCAGGCCTCGCGGGGAAAGGCGGCCTTGAAGCCCCTTGTAAAGATGATTTTGTTCGGGCCGTTCGTTGCCCTGCCTGCTCGCGGGGTGTCCAGGTTCTTCACTGGAACTAGCGTTAAAAAATCGCTTTGGCGGACGATGCTGTTTTATGTGATGTGTTTTATGTGATGTGAGTCATCTTACGCGATTCGGCATGAAGCAGCATGGTGATGAGGCTTGAGCAGGGCTGGGCTCTGGAATGTGGTCCTCAGCGTAGAATATTAATTGAGGATGTGGTCTTGCGGGTGGCAAAAGATGAGACCCAACAGCAGTCTGCTTCAGTGACAAAAAGGAAATTATTGGCAAACCAGTATTAATTTGGAATGTGTGTTCTCCATCCTGTCTGCTGGACTTGATTCCGTGGGTCCAGTGCTGCTAATGGAAGTAGCATGCTTGGATATCAGAAATCAGTGTCTCAGCATCTACTTGTGATGAGGTGTTTCTCCCAGGCATCTGAACTGAGTTGATTTCTTGTGCAAAACATCATCTTATATTTTTCTGTGAGGAAATATATCCAAAATCCTCTAGGTAGTATGCTCACCTCCTGTGTAAGTGCATTTACTTAGCAATTTGCATCATCCCCCTTCCTTTCTGTAAGCAGTTTGCTAAAGTAGCCAAGTGCAGTGTATTTCAGTGCTTCTTATTGTTTCATATATTTACGTATTTATTGTCCAAAGGGTTAGAGGATAATCACGGTCTCAGATTGCCCTTTACCTTCTAGGTGGCTTATTTTTTTCATTAGAGTTTAATGGTCCTTAATTGAGCTGTATGATTTGAAATGTCACCTTCTAATTTAATCAATATAAGTTAACTGTAAGATTTTGAGATGGGCTTGTATGTTTACTTCAGTAACTTCATTCATCTTTATGTTTTCTTTTGTAATCTAACTAATTTGTACTAAATGTCAAGATGTTAGGAGAGTGTGGAAGGTGGAAATTAATACTGTCAGCAAGGGTAAGCTGGTAGCTTGTAGATGGCATTTTTAACAGGGCTAAGTTGAATTGATATCTGTGTCACTCGGACATCTTCCTGCATTTGGGTTTTGCTTATTTTTCCCTCTGGGGAGTATGTTTTAAGTTTATTTAGGTACATTTAGCCTTATTTAAGAACTTTGTGAACCTTTAGGGGAAGGTGCTGTCACTAAATGTCAAAACATAGCAGTGGGCACTTAAATTGTCTCAGTACCAGCTACGTAAGTTGTTTTATTATACAGCCTAGTTTTTAATCATGCAGTAAAGGAGGCAATTGTTCAGCAAAGATATTGTCTCTATAGCCTCAGCATATTGACTTCGGATTATGACACCATAACCAAAATCAAATCCTAAGTTTCAAAGACAAATTGATGTGTAAAGAGGGAGGATATATTTAGAGGTGGAAGCAATCTATATGAGCTGCAATTATACTGCCTGTTATGATATACTGCTTAAAAGAATATATTTGAAAGCTCAAGTATCTTTAATTTTTGAGATAAAGGTACAATGTCACTATGCAAGGTCAGCTTTAATGGAGAAAGAGCTGCTTTACAGTATCTGATTACATGGAAAACCCTGAGGTGCTAATCCAGTTTCATGACTGTTGTGTCCAAATCTGAAAGACAGATATTCTGCTTATTCGGACGTTTGCAAATGTCAGCTGTAAAGTAGATCAGGAGTTGACTGCCACTTATCCACAATACAACTAATGTTTGAAATTGCTGTGACTTTAGAGGGAAACAATTTTCTTTGTTAAAGTTCTTTATCTACTTCGGTGAAATTAGTGTTAAGAGCATAGTGTTACTGAACTTCTCTCCTTTGTGCTTTCATAAGATGACAGGGGGAAAATAGGCTCTCTTTCCTTTGAAACTTGTTTCTCAGATCTTCCTAAACAGTGGTGAGGCAAAGTGGAGGAAGCTGTAATGCCAGAAGCTACTCACTGAATTCTTGAACTGGCGAGGGCTGAACTTTGTAAGGATTCTTTTTAATACCCTTGGTTCACCAATGCATTTAGCAATTCAGGGGACTGCATATTATTTTGTTTCAGAATAAAATCCATTTAAATTCTTCAGATAAAAATCATGGTTACTTCCACTTCAAGCATATTGAGCTGATTTGTGTTCTCTCTCTCATCAGCCATACGCTTTTGATTTCTCTGGTGATGATAGATAATTTCTAATAGCTGGCACAGTGCAGCCCAACCTGTCTGCAAAGAATTCTGAGTGTCACGTATCCAATTTTTAGATTTTTATTTTCACTCACCTTGAAGGTTATATTCTTGGTCTTCACCAAAGTAGTGAGAGGGAGAACAGCCAGTACACCTCTTGGTTTCCTTCCATTGTTAGTCCTTGAGGATAAAAGCATCCAAACATTTGGTTTCTCTCTCTCTCCTTTCTATTGCTTCAGGTAGAAAAAAAATAAATAAGTAAATTTACCTTTCTGTGGCCTTCATCCTCTAAATAAAGCTTTTAGCATTTTATAGATGATTATGGCAAATTGCTTTGCTCTTTTGAAATGTAAAAAAAAAAAAAAAAAAAAAAAAAATCTAGTAATGTCTAAATCTATAATCTTCTCAGGTTTGTATTTGTTCGTGAGACTTGACATGAGGTGTATTCAAGATACTGTGTTTCTGCATGCAAAGGTTTAAACCTTCAGTTCCTTTAGGAACTAGGAACTGCTACTTCCTAACAGTTGGGTAGCCTTCCTTTCAAGTTGTCTGCAGATCTAACCTAGAGGAACACTTACCAGTGCTAAGGAAGGGTTGGCTTGTTGTTTAATGATTGAAAGGGATTTAGAAGTTGGCTGGCACAATTACAGCAAATTTGGGTTAAGCTGTCTGGACAAGTATAGAACTAGTTTAAGATTTTAATATTCTTTTCTACATATGAGAACAACTTGTAGAGTTTACATGTTGGAAAACCAGGATTGTCAAATAATGGTGGAACACATGTAATAGCTGAGGGGAAAATGTCCAATTCAAGTCAACGCTCAAGTATCATCATCCTTTGAAATGCATCTTCCAATCTGTTTACAAAAGACTTTGATTCTTCCAAACAGTGGGAAATTGAGGACTGCAAGTTTTCAGATTTTTCCAACATGGGAATGTATTTCCTTTAGTTGAGACAAACAAGTTGTATTGGAATGCATCTGTGGTCAGCAGCAGCAAGTATAGCATACCTCAGGTATCAGGAGGAGGTACTGTGATAATCTGACAAAATAATGTCTCTGAAAATACCTGGCTAATAAATTTTGGTGGTGTTGGGTGAATTGGAAGTAGGCTTTCTTAATGGCAAAGTTGTGTTTCTTTAGATATAAACATGATTTTCTGTGTTTAAAAATGATTAGAAGTTCAGGACTGGAGCTGGGCAGCAGGAGCAGTGTAAAACAGTGCAGGTTTTGCTTTTTGTGAGACATTTGTCTGTACCTGGCAATGCGAAGGCAACAAATGTCCTTAGGCGTGCTGCCAGCTTTAATGATAGCAGTCTTGTTGGGGAGCGGGGGGGTTCCTTTTGCACTCTGCTGGAAGTTGCCTGGAGTAACAGCCCTCCGAAGGCTGCGCTGCAGGACTGCCCAGGGTTCCTTGTGCCCATACGCGAGCTCGATGGGTCGCATACCTGGAGCTCTTAACTGCGGCAGCAGCTGGGCTGGACTGCACGTGTCATTAGTTTTTAGTTTGTACCTCAGGCAGACATAAGCTGTTTAGAATAAATGGACTTTACCTGAGGTTTTAATGAAACTGGACCACGCTGCAGAGGTCCAGTGCTACGTGGCCATGTCTTGGGCCCGCGGAAGTCGTGCCGGAGTGCTGCTCCGTGCCCATTCCTGCGCAGGATGCTGGGGCACAGGGACAGGCTGCCCACTCCCACCAACCCTGCCATGGTGCTCATGAAATAATGGCTGGGTTTGGGCATTGGGCCTGCAGAGGGGCAGATAAGGAGTTAGAAATGCTTGTTCTACAAATTAGCTGGTGTATGGGATGCAGCAAATCACAGTACTTGTCTCAGTACCTAAGTTTTCCTCATCAGCAAAAATGAGGATATTGCTATTGCAAAAATTTGTGTTAAGTATGCAGTGGAGGCTTGCTTAGTAGCATGCCTGCTATTTTTGAAGACAAAGTGCTGTTTTGTTTGTGGTATTAACTTGCAGCCAGCCACAGAGATACATAGTCAAGACTGAAATGCTTTTGCCTTCATTTTTAAGTCACATATGCCCCTCTTTGGAAATCCTCCTGACCTCTAAGGCTCTTTCAGAGATTTTTTCAAGTTTCTTTTGAGGCTCTGATACTATACAAAGAGTCATGTAAAAGTCTCTGGGGAAATAGTGAGGCAGTTCTTCCTGTTTTGAATGGCGTGTATTTAACAGCGGATGAGATTTTTTTTAATGACAAGAAAGCAAACCAACTGTCTCATGGCCAGTGCAATATCTTGTTTCTGTAATGAATAAAGTAAAGGCTCTAGAGAGAAAAATTAACATGTAAACTTGTGTGAGATTGCGTGCTAAAATATAGGGTAAAGTGGAGACTCCTGCTCTGACATGCTGGATAGCTTTCTTAGAGGGTAACATTTTTTTATATGCAGGGTTTGACTTGCAAGTAGTTAAAAGACCATGCAGCTTTTAAGTGCTATAAATGCACTTTTTAAGAAGGATTAAAATGCCTAATTCTGGACCCATGGGAGGGAAGTGATTGATGAACTGAGCTGAAGGGTAGTTGATGCTCTGTGTGTCTGTCTGTGTGTATGGGAGTGAAATCAAAGTCAGATATGGTGAACAGCCATGCAAGTTGACCTTGGAACGTTTACAAAAAAAGAAAAAAAAAAAAAAACGGTCGTTAAATGCAGGATAATGAGGTAAGGGGAAACCACTTGAGGCAAAATGCCTGGTAAAAAGCCATGGAGTTTCTTTAGGATGGTTTTAGTATTTTATTGGAGGCGAACATGAGATATAATTCATTTTCATTACTGTAGGAGCCGAGATGTCTACCAATGCAGCGTTTGTTTGTAGTATCTTTCCATCGTTGTGCATCTTTATAAACCTTCTGCTTAAAGACAAACAATCAAAGCAAAACAAAAAACCTCTCAACCCTGTGTCTGCGTGGCTGTTTGGGTCAGGATACGTCTCCCCTGTGTTAAGACTGGCAAAATACGAAACAAAGCGATCTCTGTCTGATCCCTGAGCACGTTTCGAGATGAATCCGGCAGGTTGTTGGCTCTGGGGCAAATGGAGACTATCGCTGAGAAGGCTGTTAAAGGCACTGCCTGAATGAAAGGTCCTTTTTTATAGCGAGAGTGTTTGAGCAGGAGCCCTCTGTGATCACAGCACTGATGACTTTGCCCTGGAAAAAGATGTCCTTTCAAATAGGCTGTTCTTAGAGCATTTATGTTCCCCAGGGCCTGGTGTCTCCCAGAGGTTTGGTGGTACAGCTGTGCTCACATACTTCCTAATGTACTTGGAATGGCAAAAAAAACCCCACTTTCTCTGAAGGAAGTTTATTCTGGTTTGACAAGTGAAATAAAATGTAGCAGTAAAAGCATTCTTAGGGATTTATATTGGGCTATACCAAAAAAAAAAAAAAAAAAAAGCTGAAATCTGGAGTTATTTTAACGAAGTGACTGCAAGCAACCTTCCTTTGTATTTTGGTCAAACATACGGCTGTATGCTGAGTGGGGACAGTGAGGTTTGGAGGTTAACATCAAATATTTCACATCTCTGCTCTAGCCGGACGTTTGTGTGTTTGTGCTGTAAGACACAGTCTGCTCAGCCCTGACCAGTACGTCTCGTATGTCACTGGAGCACTGATCTCATGCAGAAAGGAAAGGAAGAAGCACTTTTGTGCTCTGAGTTACCTAGGTAAACGTGCGATGCTTTTGGATCTGTAAGGTCAAAGACAAATTTTAGTGCTGTGGGTTAAATAGCTTCTAAATAGGTGTGGAAGAGGCCTCAGGGCAAATCTATCTTAAAATTTTCCATGGATATAGTATCAACAGCACTGGTTTGCAGTTGCTTCCGTGTGTTTGTAATAGGTCCTCATAAGACACAGTCTGCACAATTGTCCTAGGAAAATGCTGCTGCTGAGCATACCTTGCTTTCTCCACTGACTCGGTAGAAGGGATGGGAAGGCTTTTCGCATGCTCGTGAATGCCTGGCCTAAAAGCACTGGTGAAAAGAATTGTCTCCTGCAGGCATGTAGCTTGCTTGAGGGCACCTGAAAGAAGAGGGTGATGTAGTGAAGCCTTGCTTTTGGTCCCTTAAAAAAAGGGTGTGCTAAGCAGACAACTTAAGGGCATTATTGAAGGAGTGGACAATATAGAAGAAAATGTGGTAGAAAAGAGCTAGCAAGTAAGTGGCTCTTAGAAGAACCTACTGTGGTGAAGAATGAAGACAACAGAAATCTGGCTTTTGCTTGTATTAAGGATGAAAGAAAAGTGCTGATGTTCAACTAAGACAAAATACCTTCCAGAATGAGTTCATTAAAGGCTTAGAAGAAACTCACGTAGAATGTCCGCTCCAGACGATAGGAATCAAAAAAGAAAATCTTAGTAGAAACCTTTCCTGTTTTCAAGCCCTATGTTAGACCTTCATCCGTAATTATGATCAGTGTTAAGGAGGCATAGCTGTGCAAAAACCCCTCAGGAAAAAAAGAAGAAAACTACTTTTTTTTTTTTTTTTTTAACTACTGAAACTTTAAGATATTTCCAGATACCTGTGCAATCTGAAGCTATGAGGCAACTGCTGTGGCCTCTGCTTTAAGCTGTATATTTTTCATATAGGAAAACAATCTCAGTGCTTGTTTGTTTCTTTTCCTCATTGAATGCTCCTCAAGTCCATTAAAGAGCTAAGAAAAGAGTGTGGAGAGTCAGCCAAAATACATTGTGGTTCCAAGGAAAATCATTTTGCGTTTTGGAAAGAGGGGCGTTAAAGCAAAAGATAATATTGCAGTGCTGCATTACTCATGGTGCATGTAGCTAAAAAGTCATCTCACAGTGTTAAGACGTCTTCAAGGCGAACTGGAATGCTACATTTTTGTGAATATAATGCTGTATATTCTGTGTAAAGCAGCTATAGCAAGCAGAGACCCATTTTAAGCTCAAGAAAAATGAACCAAAACAAAAAAAGGAAAACAAAATCATAGTCCATAGTTTAATAAATCACACAAAATCTGTAGAAAAACGATTCAGTTGTAATTTAATGTGAGATCTGCACTTAAATTCTTTGCCACGGTGCTGCATTGTAATAATAAACCTCAGTCATCGCTGTCTTTGAACTCAGGAGCTGTGATAAGCACTAGAGTGTTTATTTCTGCCTTTATGTAAACACTGTGCTGCAAGTGGTTCATGACAGCACTTCAGGAGGAGCAGGCTGAGTCACGCAAGGATACTTCAGAAATGCAGAGTTTCAGAGCTGCTGATGTTTCTGGGCTGAGGATGCAGAAGTTTGCCCCACTGACAGCCAAGCAGCTTCAAGGGGAAGATCAGTGTGAATTTGTTAATTTATCCAAGTCCATTTGTGCCCATTAAAAGGACAAACTTCTGTCAAGCTTGTTGTATTTTCAGCTAAAACAGATTTAAAGTGGGGCGAGACAGCTAAACATAAGAAAACCAAAATACAGCATTAAAGATGTCACTAAAATTGGAGCTCTTAATAGCAAGCAGCTGAGCAAATAGTTGAACTATATAAGGTACTGCTGACCAAAACGATCAGTAGGTAATTTCATTAATATTATTAGTGTCGCAGGAACAATATTTGAGTCTTTCTCTCCAAATCAAGATTGTGGGCAATTTGTAGCATGTATAATGTGAGCTTAGAAGCAGTGCAATATTACAGTATGTTATAACACCACTGTGTGAGTGGATTTTTAGCTGCTCAAGAACACCTTTTAAGCTGTCTTTGAGAAGTGTTGACACGAAATATATGCACATTGTTTGTGAGTTTATATATACATGCACTTGTAAATTTGTATGTGTTTGTACTCAAGCTGATACATAAAAATGCTTCATAGGAATGCTATTTTTTGTCTGAATTCAGCTTTGCAATTCAGTTGTGAACTTGCTATTCACTAAAAAAAGATGATTCATTCTTTTTGCCTTGG
The DNA here is from genome assembly GCA_013398735.1 of Nothocercus julius. Taxonomy (NCBI): domain Eukaryota; kingdom Metazoa; phylum Chordata; class Aves; order Tinamiformes; family Tinamidae; genus Nothocercus; species Nothocercus julius. The sequence continues at coordinate 2,928,600 of VZSV01000072.1, forward strand.
TCTTTGTGGTTCTGCCATAACTTGTTGGCAAGCACAGGCGTATTCAAGCGGTCTGCGTCCCTCTGAAATCTGAAGTGCTGTGGCTGAAGGGTTTCTACCCTGTGAGGTTTGCAACTCAAAGACAAGTGGACTATGAGCCTAGAGTAAACAGTAAGTCATGGGGAGCTTCTGCCTTTGAGAATAACCATACATGTTCTTCATAAGATTGTGGTGAGTTTTAGAGATTAGGTAGAAGAAACACGTGTCAGAAGAAGACAGGTCACCTTCCAAGGCCGGAAGTAGCATACCACTGAATGCATGTTTCTTCAGTCAAATAACTGAAGCACTTATAGCTAGCTACTCACACACTAATTGACCTTATTGCCACAAAGGTCAACATGAACATTTTGCAATTTTTAAAAATTTAAATAACAATGAACAGAAATCCTTTGAAACGTCAAGTTTTTGAACCTAAAGGTTTACAGTGCTTTTTGGCCTACCGTACCACTCTGCACTCCTCATGTGTTGCCTCTTTCTAGGTCTCAGCCTTTCGAGGGCTAGATCTATAAATAGGCTGGCCTGTTTTTGGCCGAGGAGCCAGTCTCCTCTAGTTTTCTGGGTTGTATTTCAGGCTTGAAACAGAACTAGGTGAGTGAGTTGCATAAGCTTACACGAACGTTGATGCACTTGGTGCACGGCGTGTCTTTATTAAGAAATCTTATAGGGATGGCTTTAGAAAATGCCCCCTCAACAGGGGCTGCCCATCCATGCTATGTTTCACTGATGTTCCCAGGTGGGTTGGAAAGGCCGAGGTAGCTGTTGAAGGACCAGATGGGACAGTACGGTCTGTAAGTCAGCCTGAGGCACATTGTGTTCCCCATCTCTGAGGTGGTGGTGGTGGTGGCAGGTGGGGCTAGGCCTGTGTCCTAGGTCTTTTTCATGTCTGTGTTTGCACCTGGGCCCTAAAGGGTAAGTAGTCTGTGGAGCAACGAGACGTAGAGAAGATAAGAAATAATTGTACGTTAGCAGAATAACTGTACAGGGTAAGGTTTGTTCGATTCCTAGCACCCAGCACTGCTTCAGAGGCATGCAAGCAGGGGAGTCTAGGCAGGGTTTTGGATATCCCTCCCCAGAACTGTGTAAAAACTGACAAGACCGGGAGAAACAACAGAGAAGTTTTTGAAGGAAGCAACTGTATCCTCAGTAACTGAACTGGTGGTGCACACATCTTTTAACATCAGACATATATGGCTGGACTTGGTGATCTTGAAGGTCTTTTCCAACCATAATGATTCTATGATTCTATATAGGTCTGATAAAGAAAGCCAGAACACAGTTGGAGTTCTTTTCCACGTTCAGTTTGACTCATAGGGTAGCTACTAGATAAATCTCATCCTAAAGTATTTTAAGCTGTACTCCTTGCCTGCAATAGGTTAAATGGTGAAGGCTTGCATTTGGAAAAGATAATTTAAAAGGGAAACCTGGCTGGTCAGTCTAGAAGAAGGAAAAAGACTTTTTTTTCTTGTGCCTAGAGGAGTTGAGGCTAATGTTATTGCTCATCGTGAAAGAATTTGGAGTGATAGATTCAAATTAGTTTTTCTTTTGGCTGGTCTCAAGTGATTGGCTGCAGGCACTTCATATTAATTAGAAATTATGCTCATGTTTGTTCATGAGGAGTATACTGCACAGAGTCTACTCATATGAGAGTAGAAGTGTTGGACCATCAAGGAAGCTTTGTTATGATTCTGTTCTATATTATTCCCTACTTCTCTCTTTAGCATTTTGTGTGTGTGTGTTCTCCATATCTACAGACCTACTTTCAGCCTTTTTTTTTTTTTTTTTTTTAAATGTTTCGAAATGAGATATTGGGGTCGATGTAGTGACAGTAGAGAGATGTGCTGCAGAGCTGTTACAAATGACTGTTCCGAGAAGTCTTTGCCCCCTGTGAGGACTTGGTTTCTGCATCTGCACGATAGAATATGGATGCGTTCAGCAGCAGATCCACACAGCCATTTGGGATGCGATTTCAGCAATATGCTTTGCCATCTGTGAAGCTGTGAGGCAGGGCTGTGGTGTTCCCTCAGAATACAGCAGAAAGGATTGCAGTTTATTACAACAGTAATTTCGAACAAATCATCCACCCTAATCATTGTGTCTCCTTTGCTGGCAGAGCTGGAGGAGAGGCTCTTGATCTACACCTGAAGGAATTACTTCATTTGTAAGCAAAATTTATACTCACATTAAAGAAATACCTAAAATAGTTCAAGGACAAAGTGATATAATACCCCAAAACACTCGTCCTTCAGAAGGACAAAAAAATGTAAGGAAAAGTTACATTGAGCTGTTGCCAAGGAAGGAAGACAACATCCGATTGCAGCCTCCTTCAATATAAAGTGAAGTTAAAATAGTAAAGTGAAGTTAAAAGAGTCAAGCTTGGACTTTGGTACTTGTCACTTGCCAGTTTTGGAGGTCTCAGATCCAGGGCCCTCGAGAGGCTTTTTGGTGTAGCTTTAATGGACTTAAATTATCAACAACTCACCTCTAGTTTAGTCTTTTCTAGATAGCTGACCAAAATTAAAAATGGAATTAATACTAAACTATTAAGCAAGGTGGTAAAAGAACCCCCAAATTGAAGATTTTTTTTTTCTTTTTCATATGACTACAGCCCTGTTAACAGCCCTGTTCTAGGCAGAAGTACCTTCAGATGTATATTCCTGGTGTGCTCTTTGAGCACGTGTCACAGCTAGGGAACTGTTACGTGCTGAAAATGCGATCCTTAGCTCAGAGGAACAGTTGTTTCATTAGTTGTTGTGTACAAATTTTGGAACTTGCATTGCAGTCTCTTAAACACGCTTTCAAAGCCAATAAAACTCTTCGAGTCAAATTTTGAAAACTCAAGCTTTAAAGTAGCTAGAAATGAAGGTTAGCCTGGATATCAAGCAGTGAGGTACACCTCAGTTAATAGTGGTGACTTTTTGGCGTCGGCTGTCAGGATCCTTCTTGAGGAGAAAAGCTAACGCAATACCTAATTAGGTTAATCCGGGTTATCTAATTAGGTTAACCTTGCACTTAAAAGCTTTATTTAAATTCTACTGAATTTGCTTTGAAATGAAACTGGTCCAGTGTTGAACATGCAAGAAACCTGCAAGCATGCGGCCCGCTGAGTGCCAGGGCGGGAGCGCCGAATCCCCTCCGGAGCAGGGCCGGGACATCCCTCGCCCCGCCGGGATGCAGCAGCTGCCGAGGTGCTGCGGGTGAAGCGGCGAGTTCTCGAGGTTGTGCACGTACTGTCCTGCAGCTGGGATAGGGCTTGGGCTTTCTTGGCTGGGCTGAAGCGACTAATCCATGCGGTGTATTTATATCGATTTGTAAAGATTGGTCAACTGGGATTATTAACATTTAAGCGGAGAAAGAGGAGACAGATCTCTTAGAAAAAAGCAGTAGATAGTTCAACTGCGTTTTTAACTTTGCCTCTAATAGCTTAAGAATTCTGAGATGTGTGGTGGCTTGAGCATTTTAGCCTGTCTGAATTTTTAACTCTTTCTCGAACACTATCTTATTTATCTGCATTGTATTTGATTTGCACTCTTTTTGGTTTTCCCTCTGACAGGCAATCAGAAAGGATATTTAAGTAAAACAAAAGGCATTGTGAATCAAAATAGCTGTATTTATGGGAAAGTGATAGAATAAATAGAAAAAATAAGAATTTTCATTCTTGTAAGCATAGGAAAATATGGAGTATTTTAAAGAAATGCAGACTTGTAATAAATATTCACATAAACCTGACCTTTGCTGTGTCAGATCACAGCTCACAGTGATACAGGATATTCTTCTAGAGTCATTCACCCCTGAGTATGACTTTTTAATATAAGATGAGATGTGCTGAGCTTTTACCATGTGGCCAGCAGACAGTATTTCAATTCATCCACCTGTTGCCATCCAATATTGTGCTTCCTAGTTTCTGCCTGGAAGTACCTTAACAGGTCAGTAGGCTCACACTGTTCTGCCTGTTCTCGATAAAGCTCCAGAGTGCCTAGTCCTGTTCATTCTTCTTGTGGACTGCACAGGCTCGGAGACTACACAGGCCCCCTTTTGCTGCTGCTTTGGATTTGTCTGGTGTTACCCCACCCGTTCTCTTGAGGGATGAATGGTTCATCCCATTGGCTTTTCCTAATCATAATTTTGGAATGTAATGGAGCTGATTTTCTTCCCAGTTTTACTGTGGGACACCTAACTAGAAGCATCCAGTTAAATTTAGCAGGAAGATGAGGTACAAATAGAAAATCTTGGGTTTGTGTCTCTCTCTATTCTCCCTTCCTCTCCCTCACCAAAGAAAACAACCAAACAAAAACCCTTATGTGACTTGGGCTTTACATTTCCCTCTGTCTAGTCTCCCATTATATTGGGAAAATCAGGCTGGTCTGCTCACCCTAGCTGTGAGGTTTTCACCAATGCACCTGCTCTGTCCTTCTCCTGGGTTTTCTAAGGATTAGTGACCTTCTCTCTCCAGGGTTGGTCTTGGAAGAAAGCCCCCTTCTTGCCTGCATAGTACGAAGCAAACATTGCTTCTCCCGTCAGTTAAAGTTATCTTTTTATCCTCTGTGTAACCGAGGCTGTTCTGTCTATCTTTAAAAACCCAACCAAAGAAAACCTTTCCCAATGCGGTCTTTCACAGTCCTTTTCTTAAACTAATACAAACAGTAGGCGATACGGTGCAGGGGAGCCACTGAGACTAATATTTTTTGGGAAAAAAAAATGCAGATCTGTTACCAGTTTCTTGAAAATGGATCTTCTGACTTGATTTTGTAATCATCCCAAGAATGGCAATTTCCCAGCGGTCTACTTAAACTCAGACTGGGCTGCAAGGGCTCTGTTTACGCGGTGCTCACTATAAAGCATTGTTCCGGCCAGCGTTGACTGTGCAAAGAGCGATTCAGAGGCTGACGGCTGCTGTAACTGCTGTTATCAGGAGCTCTGCCATCAACAATTTTGGAGACAAGGGTGTGTAGTGTGTTCACTGAATAGGGTCTGGTCATTCCTACTGTATATAACAATGGTTCAACTGGTGTCATATTTGGCTTTCCATTCACCTGATGCTTCTTTTAAGAACTTGCGTTTCTATCACTTTTTTTTTTTTTTTTTTTTTTAGGCAAGTTTCAGCTTATTAAAAAATAAGTTTTGGAAAAAATGAACTTCAACTTTGTTCCAATGGTGGCAGTGGAGTGTTTTGAATGTGGGTTGGGAAAAGGGGGCTGGCCATCCTTAAATATTTTAGCTCTTATACTTGTAATAAAGCTTACATATATATGTGTGTGTGTGTGTGTGTGTGTGTGTGTGTGTGTGTACGCACACATAATGCTCATACACAATCAACATCCTAGACATTTCAGATATTTTCCTAACCATTCAAACCTCTCTCTCATAGCCACGTCACTTCAAACTTTGTGCTTGAGGATCCGGTGAGGAGTCAGTGGCGGTAATTGTGATACCAACTGGGAGAAACCTCCTATCCATATGATGGACGTTAAAAGCCTGACGGAAAACAGCCAACACGGCTCGCTACAGATCTTAAATTAGAAATAGGTGCATTGAGGTTTAGCCTGAGGACATTCAGAGGAGCTTCTGAATGTTGCCTGTAAATAATTTCAGCTTCTTCAAAAGGAGAAATTGTTAAAATCTTCATCAAAGACACTTTACTTTAGTGGTTGGTTCATCTCTGGAACTAAACAGACAAACAAACCCTCTGAATCATCATCTCTACAACCCCCAAGCTAGCTAGCTTTCCTTGGCTTTGTTCTCTATGGTGATGAGGTACTAGGCACCTGAAATGGGAATTTCTCATCAACTAACCCTCCATTTTTTTCATCAGATCTCTTAAAACTTGTTTTATGTGGTGAAGACTAACATGGCCGTACAACTGCATTATTGCCTTTTGTAGGACACCTATAACCAGTTGTCCCCATGCTTGTAAAGGCTTTGATTTTTACCAACATCTTTCATATATAGCTTACTCTTATAGCTGTTACCTAGCAACGTTAATTTTGCTCCACTTAGTTTGTGTTCTATTTCAAGAGATCTATAAGGTGTGTTTTAAGAGCATTACCGGAGTCCAACCATAAACCTGCAGTACAGAGAGGTGTTTATAAAGTGAGTTCTCTCCAGCACTTAAATTTAATGCACTTCCATTTTGTGTTAGCCTTTCCAGCCCTGCTGGCAGATATTGGAGTAGATGGAAGTGGGATTTAAAAATTCCCCAGATATTACTGGAGGGATTGCTAGTTCCCTCTTGTCTTCTCTGTGTGGTGTTTCAGTGCACTCGGACATTGTAGGTGCCTAAATAAATCTCATGCTCCTTCTTCAACTGCTGTCTCTGCTTTTTGCCTGTCATCCCACAGGATTGTCCATTTAGTGTTTTGGAAGCTTTGTGACGTTTTGTGGGTAACAGCAACAATTCTAGTGTAAACTAGAGGATTTCATTGCAGCTGATGAATGTCGGAAAGGAGAGGACTTTGTCTCTTGGGGGCAGAACAACTTCCATAAAGCACTAGTATGTTCTGGAGTTTCAGAGTCACAGTTCAGCACATAACCATCATGAACTTGATGGTGCTTGTAGGAGACAAAACTGGAGGTGGCATCACTGTAGAGGCCACTACAAGTGGGTTTGGGGGGAAAACTGTAAGAAATCTATTTGGTATCTTAGGACTTGTGCTGCAAGTTTCTTTCTAAAGAGGTAGTGCTAGATGCAGCAATAGTCTTTGGGGAGCTGCTGGCAACCCTTTCAGTGCAGGAGAGCAAATTGCAAGTTCGAGTAAGAAATCAACGGAAACAAGTTGAAAGAGATTCTGAAGGGAAATGAGACATTTGTGTAAACACATCCGATGTAGTTATAGGTTTAAACAGAGAAAGGAGCAGTGGGAGTTGAGTGTTATCTGGAGTGGACTTCATTGTGCAAATTAAAACTGCGTGTTGCTATCTGTAATGCCTTTCCAAAAAGTTTCAGGAGATATAGTATTCCTTAAAATAAAATAATGAAATCTCTAAAACAACAATTACAAAACAACATTTGGACATGGCAGTGGAAGGACATGCTGTTAGTACTACGGTGCCTTTCTTTTGCAAATGATATGCCTTAAAAAAAGGGCTGTCTTGTGAAAGAACATGAGTTTGTATATGGTAATTGCTGTGGTAATCCTTACCTGGGTGGTTACTTTTGATCATGAAACATGAGATTTCTGTGATACCAAAAAGCTTACAAAACATGATGAGATCACCAGGATGAATCAGAATAATTTATTGCAAGTTCAGGAGATCTCAAAAGGGCCACTGAGATGGATACTGCAATTATTTTAGATGCCTAGGTGGTCTGCACTTTAGTTTTTCCTAAATCCTGGTGAAGTCCTTCTGTTCATTGCATTGTAAATGCATGTCTCATGCATTACCTAGAACGCACCCGGTTTCACCACAGGTGACAGAGTGCGTCCTTTTCTCTCATTGCTTCCATCGGTTGCCTTGCGAGTTGATCAATGTGCACGCAAGGCCCTTTCAGCACTTCAATATCCCACTTGGTTTGGCCCAACTTGAGTGAAATCTTACATTAGTTGCACCTTACTGCTTTGGCTCATCAGGGAGGTTTGCTAATGTGCTGCAGTGAGCCTGATTTTGAGGAGCTGCTTACTAGACTCAGTGGGTCACCTAGTTGCTCAATAGCTGCCTAGTTGTGGTATCGAACCCTTGTTTCCATTGCCCCCAGGGGGTTCTGTTGTATTGCACTTGCACACAGAGACAGAAAAGTAGCATGGCCTTTGTATAGATGTTCTGCTGAGACCCTAGTAAGACTCACAACTGTCTTCTGTGCACTAACACAGAATGAAGTATAATGACAAAGCTTAAATGCCAAAATGACCAAGCAAGAAAGGAATTCTTTATGCAGGTATGTACTCAGTTTGGAAAAAGTCTCTTAAATCATAGCTTGCTTTTAGTCCTAGGGTTTTTTTTCACAGTATTCCTTATGAACTGCAGGCCATAAGTAAAAAGGAAGGGTGTTTGCTGGGCTGCCATTTAGAGAAATAAAATGTAACCTGGTCTCTAAAGCAAAGCCAGGATTCTGTCCACGTTCAGCCTTTTTTAGTAAACGAAAGTTCTGCACTGCAATGAGTCCCTTGACAGCCATGGAAATACCTACTTTATTCAGGAGCTTGACACAGGATGAAACAGAACAGAGCGCGTTTTGGGATTATACTGTTTTAGAATAAGTGGGATCCTGCTCATTCCTGCGAGCTGAGGTGACACATCAGGGCCAGCAATGACCCAAAATAAGTAAATAAAGTGAGATTTAGGGGAAAGTGAAGAGGCGGAAGGACAAAAAGGACATGGAGAGCTTTTGGTTAAGCACAGATTAGTTTACACAGGCCTTGTTGACTGGTTATCATCCCCTCTTCTGGTATGCTCAAAAACATGTAAATGATATTCAAATGAAGTACGTTTATTTTTGTGGAACTTGACAGCTTAGCACACTACCTCAATAGCAATTTTATAACAAAAGTTTTCCCTTCTTTCTTGCCTTGAGTAGAACTTCTACATTTTTTCTTGTAACTGAAATCATGATGTATTTTCTTTTTTTTTAACTTTACCAAAAAATACTGCTTGCAACATCCAGGAGAACTGTGTTAGTGAACAAAGCCAAAGTTTAACAGATTGTGGGCAAAGCAGCAAAATGAAGTTCAAACGGCTGCCAGTGCACTTTGGTTCTAGTTTGGGAAAGAAAAAGGCACGCCAGAGAGCATTACTCACTGCCATACCAAGTGTTTTCCTTTGGTATAAAAAAACAGAACTACCAGTACCCTCTCCACCAACAAAAACTTAACCACTCAAGGGAAAAAAAGAAAAAGAAAAGCAAATGAACATGTGTCACAGTGAGGCTTTCCTAATGCTTTCTTTTAAAAACAACTTCCAAAAACAAAATGCTGCTTGCATGTTTATGGAATAGAAGCTGGCCTCCATGCAGTTGGATTCAGGAAAAAAAAGAGACCGCAAATATCCACTGTCATATGCCTTGATCTTACTGCAGAATGGCATGCAGATTAAGGAAAATAGCTTTTAGTATCCCTGCAATGTACAGCTGCAAGAAAGCTGGCTGGGGAAAGCTGTTCCTTGGCTACCTGCAGCTTCACTTGCCCACAAAGGATATTTTTTCTGATCAGCTGCAAAATTCATGTGGGCTGGTGCTTTGAGCACCAGCATGACATCATTCTGGCTCAGATTTCAAGGCAAATTTTGCTGTGAACTAGCTAGCCTGCTCAAAATCCATTTCAATTTGCCTTTTTTTTTCTTCCCTTGAGAGTAATCTTGGTGAACACTGGATTGTGCTGGTTGGTAGAAAAAATGCTTTAAAGGATTGTACTGTGTCTGAAACTTCCCTTTGAATCAAGTAACTGCAAATGGTTGAGGAGTATCTGAGATTCCATGGATGGGCTATTTGATTTTTGTTTATTTAAACTCTGTGGAGAGCCATCAGAAGTAATGCTACATTACTTGGCAGGCTGGGACATCTGCTGGCACCTCCAAGGTAGGCTGTGGTCGTGTGATTTTCTATTGCAAAATGCTGAAATATCTCCAAAACATAATGCTGTTTAGTAGTAAATGCCATGGCATAGAGATGAACCTGTATGAAGTTTGAGACTGAGAGCTTTATCTTCAAAAAGCTTAGGGGTATAGGTTCCTGTAAAAGTTTTATGGGAAGACAGGGCCACGTTTAGTAATGCTGCACATGTGGAAAAAGGGAACTGCCAGATGGAGGAGTGAAATCACATTGTGAACTTCAGTGCAATATGCTATCTACACTATGTGCAGCTTATCAGCACCTACCCCAGTGAAAGCTGAAACTGTTTGTAATTGATATGCTTAAAAGCTTGCTAATGGAAATTCAATGGCTCAATCTGTGTACTTGATTTCCTTAGTATTTCGCGTGAAGGACTCATTTTATGCATATTAAATTTCATATTGCACCTCTGTGCCTGTTTGATTTTTCAGGGATAGCTTGAGCTGACTCTTAATCATTCCTCCTATGTTATACAAACCTATCAATGTGCGAGATCATTAAGCTCCCAGGTGATTGTAAGTTGATAAATTAGCACCCTCAGGGACAAAGCTCTTGACTTTTAGAGAACATACACCTTTACCTTCTTCCCTTTCTGCTTTTGACGCTGCTAAACAGTTGTTACTTGCTATAATTCACTGCCTTACTCTGTGGCCAGGGTATGTCTTTTATGTGTCCTTCATCCAACACCCAAGTTTTAACTTGACAGCCATCAAGTTCTTCTCTTAATGCTACTGACACCCTACAATGTGCTCCTCTGGTACTTTAGATGAATGATAAAGCTCAGAAGCCCTGTAATTCAGCCTCTCCCTCTTTGTACTCCTACTCTTGTGGTTCCCGTGTGATTGCTCAAGACATGTTTTAGATAAGCATATATGTTCTCCAAGCTGGATAAGAATCTGGAAGATGGAATGAAACTTAAATTGCAACTCTGCTCCAAGATCCCTAAAAATAGCAGGAAAATTACCATAGACTTTGTCCTAGAAAAGCAAGGTCCAGGTTGTTGAAAAATGCATGGACCAGCAAAAACAGAAAAGTGCAGCCTAATGAGGGTCTGCAGTTTCTTTTTCCTTCCCTTCCCTTCCCTTCCCTTCCCTTCCCTTCC
>VZSV01000072.1:2940419-2960855 GCA_013398735.1 Nothocercus julius
TCCTGTCTCTGAATTACTGGATCTTGTACCCAGTGTTTGTCGTACTGTTTGACAATCTCAACCTGACACATTGACAAGCTGGATTGATATATTAGTAAGTGATATACATTTGAAATGTATGTCAGTTTAATAGTAAGTGAGGTTGTGTTTCACGTTCACATTGATATTTTAAAAATTAGACAAAATGCTCATTTTGGATTATTAAATACCGTAGTAAAAGTATATGATTCAGTTTTTCACCAAGGAAAACAAAATAAACTTGACTGTCACTGGCGTGATATTAATTTGGTTCTCTTAAAAGTTATTATGTATATTTTTCTGTTATAGAGTAAATGTTTTTGTAATAAAAATCTGCACTGTAGAAGTATAACTGTATAATATGTGATAATTTTCCAAAAACTTAGTCTTCAGTCTTTCCAGGCTGCTTTTTTCTGTGACTTCACATATGTTATGCTGCCTTCATTTTGTCTTTCAGATGATGATGTGGACCTAGAAGCTTTGGTAAACGACATGAATTCCTCATTTGAGAGTTTGTACTCTACGTGCAGCATGCAGTCAGAAACCACTCCGCTCCTGCAAAATGGCCAGCTTAATCGCAGTCAGTTGCCAGCCTCAGGATCAAGCTCCTTGCAGCCCACATCTCCAAGGCAGAAGGTGCAGCGGTCACAGCCAGTACGCATTATGGCAGTCAGGTAGGAAAAAGAGACTTTCTTCCATTTCATTAAAATTTTCTTGAGCTAGCATTAAAAAAAAATCATTTAAAAGTCTTTAGACCAGCTTTGGGAACCTAATAGTGTTGCAGTTGACTTAGGCAGAGCAAAAGAGTTTTCCACGTAGGTGGAGGACATAATGTTTCCTTTTGTATTTTGCAAAATACAACCATGTTTGCATTTTTTTTCTATTTTTTTTAACAATGTTTGATATATTAGTAGTAGCAGACATGCATAGAAGCGTTACCACTGGTATGAATTTTTGGAAATGACGTCCATGTTTGGATTTATTTCCAGACCTTTAAAAACTCTACTGTCAGCCATGGTGCCTATTAACTGCTTCCTGGTTTTATAAAACATAGTGAATCATGTAGATAGTTGAGATTGTAATCAGCTAGTCTTGAGGCACAAAAATACCTTGCTTAATGGAAGTTTTTTTAAAGGTCCAAGACAAACAAATAAACAAAGGAGCATCATAGTTTCTTAACTGTTCTTCCTGGAGCGCAAGTGAAGTTCCTTCACTTGAAGACATTACAAGAAAAACGCATGTAAACTTTCTCACTCGTGTCGGGATACTTGAAGTCAGGGGACTTGAATTCAAGCTTCAGGTGAAACACTCTTGGTGGTGACTGGAGATTCTATATGTAATGGTCAGGTTCTTAAAATCTTTTAAAGTAGCATGAAAAAAGAAGCTCTTGTCAGTCTGAGCAGGTAAATTGCATGTCACATATATTTGTAGCTTGCAGTTAATGGCAGCTTCTCCAAAAGAAGTAGGACTCAATAATCGCAGAGAAAGAGATGTCTAAGAGATCCCCCTGATTCTTTACACTGATGTATTTGCTACAGGAGCGTTGTTCTTCAGACAGGCAGCTTTTCTATAAGAATGGATAGTATGCAGTAACTGCATACACGCGAGTCAGCTAGCGACATGATTATGTTTCCACCACTATTTCAAAATTTTAACCTTGAATGGGGCTGTCCTAGAAAATGAGCTCTCTGGAGAGCTATAACTCTATACGTTTTGTGGAAGTTTCAGTGAACACACTTCTAAACTTTTTCTGGCATTTCAAAATGTTGCAACTTTTGAGGGAAAACGCTTTGACTTTCAGAACTCTCTACTTCCTAGAACATCATGTATTTATCATTAAAGAGAATAATAGCAAAACTTGTACTTTGGGTTATTTAGACCTCTCTCTGGTACGGGGAAATAGCTGTTTCTTTTTTCTCAGCCAGAACGGGATGGTTGTTTGTGGTGGTTCTATAGAGTACTGCTTTACTTATGTTTCAGTGGTGTGATAGGTGACATCCCGCAGCAGTATCGACAGAGTGGAATACTCTGTAGTGAAATTTTATTTTAAGAAAACCATGCCTTCCTGGTTGTACTGAATCTTGTTTTCTGATTATTGTAATGGGCCTTTGCTCAAGCACCTAGTCAAAACTTTGCAATCAGGATGGCTGTTTATTCATAACTGCCGATACCTTAAATCTACTGTGCTGAAGAAAAATGATACCATTTTTTACCTTATGCTGTACAGAATCACGTGCAAGAAAACTCAAGCAGATAGTCTCAGTCGTTTGCATAGTCCGTAGTTGTGACTGCTATTAATGGCAAAAAAAAAAAAAAAAAAAAAAAAAAAAGAGCTCATCCCTGGAATATGGGAACTAAACTGTGGAAGAGAATTATCTGTGATATCACACTGTTGACTAAAGAGGCTGTTGATGAAGGCAGCCTGATGAAGAACATGACAAAAAAATCAGACCAAACTATGCTTAGCTTGGCCTTTAATGGTTCCCCTATTCCAAACCTCGGAGTTGGTTGCCTTTGGAGACTTCTAGTGGCCACTAGATGGCGGGTTCTCCAAAGGAGTTGCAGATAAGCCCAGTGTGCACATCGAGTGTCCACAAGGCCAGTGCAGCAGCCGCAGGAAAGCTTAAAGCAATTTCTGTGTGTTCATGAGTAGGGCTCACGTTTCTGTTATCTTCCCCTATCTTTGCTGTGGTACCTGGTGGGCTTTAATGTGCTTCTGTTGGTGAGGGCAATGCAGGTGTCTTACAAAGCTGGGACTTTGGAGTCCTGAGACCTGTGTCAGGAAACATGCGCAAAACTTTTCTAAAGGATAACGCTGCAGCTGTTTTTTTCTGGAAGGGTATAAATGTCCCTGCGCTAGCAGCATCTTTGCCTTCCCATCTCTCCAGGGAATGCTGAGTTGCTTAGAGACGGCGTCTTATAACCGTGACTAGATTGCTTTCAGTGTTGTCTTAATGACCCTCCTCAGATACATATTTGGTTGCAGATGCATGTAGAATTTGGCACCAAAATACTGCAGTTGGGTCCTCCTTTTATATTGTTTTGGAAGACCTTAACTGACTTTCTGACACTCAGAGCATGGGCTTGTAAGCTAATCCCTTCATAAAAGGGGGTATAGGCTGGTATTTCTATTTGTTTTTGTGCATTATTACCTCAGTTCTTCATTCAAGTAATCAAGTTATAACAGCACAACAAGATGTGTAGCTGATCTTTCTACATGTGCAGTTACCTAATTCGTGCTTGCTTGCAGTTGCTGTAATCTTTAGGTAGCTGCTTAGCAAGAGTGCTTTTGGTTACTTTTTTTGACAGTCTCACTTGGTGGGGCAGGAGATCCAAGTGGGGTGATGTTGCGTTGCTCCTCCTGATGCTTAGTTCTTCTGTGTTTGTAGACGTCTGCAGGAGGAAGAACAGCAGTTTAGAACATCATCTTTGCCAGCCATACCAAACCCGTTTCCAGAACTTTGTAGTCCTGCAAGCTCTCCAGTGCTGGCCCCTGGATCTTTACCTCAGAGTCAACCTGCTAGCAAACATGTGAGTATGGAACAAAGCTTTGTGTCAAATATTCCCATGCAGACCTGCAGAGGACTATCTCATTTTGAAGGCAGAAAGAAAATTTCAGGATAACTAGAAACATTTACAGGCTTTGCCCTTAATTAGAGCAGCACTGGTAACAGAACACTGCTTCCACCAGGATTCAAATCTTTAAAAGATTTGTAAGAATAAAATAAGAGTGTGAGACTAAAGCAGGTCTTTGTAAATGTTTGTTGGGAATAAAGCAGTATTGCCTAATATCTTTTGGGTTTCATTATCCAAGGTAGTAACTTGTTAATTGAGAAGTCAGGATGATTGGCTTGGAGCTGGAGCAGCATCCAGGTATATTTTACTGCATATTCTATGTGGTTACTTCTGATTTAAATTCATTGTCTTTATACGTAGACATGTCTCTCTAAGTAGACTCTTTCTATACAGGCATAGTACCACTTTATTTTGCATTTTTTCATGAAACTGTTCAGAAAGCAATACAATACTGGTAAAACATGCAGCAATGCAGGACTCCTTGTAATAGGGCTTAAGACCAGAATATCCCATAACAAAGCTGACTGTCTCTTTACAATGAAGATAGCACATGTGAAGCCCTCCCATGGCACAGGGCCATCAGCACATCAGTGATGCTTTGAGGAGCTGGTCTGCTCCATTCCTCTCTGCTCTCTGAGAACCAACTTGTTTGCTTTGTGTTAATCCTGGAGCACATTTAAAGACTCAAGTTTGGGCTCAAAAGGTTTGCTTTGTGAAACATACTGGCATGAAACGATGTCTCTGCTATATTAACCCTTGTCTTGGAAAGGATGTGCACTTGGGTACCCAAAGCTGTGGTGACATTTGGTATCGCTCTGCTGAATTAACTTGCCTGTTGCTGCTGTGGCCACTCCGACTGATAAATGGTGGAGGTGGGAAGTTCACTTACACGCTGTAGGCCGTTACGTGCACCCTCACATCCTCCCCAAGTGTTACACCTCTCCGTGAACGCTGCCATCTGCTTTCTTGTCTTTATTGCTTTTACTGTCCTCCTTGTGTACCTCAACGTGGGATGGCTACCAGGCCCTGATCCGAGGTGTGGGTAAGTGCCAAGCTGAGAGGCTGCTGAGCCAGGGGGTGGCACTTTGAGCCCAAGGAGGCAAATCCAGGGGAAGTCCCTTGTTCGTGGCACTTGCAAGCAGAGCAACAACATCGCTGCCTTTTTGAGACTAACTAAAGTTCCTGTGAAAAACTGCATTTATCCTTCCCGATATTCCACTATTTCAGGGACTATTTGCTCTTTAGCTTTAAGTGTTACTAAAATTAGCCAAAGTGCAACCCAAAAGACTGCTCTGCAAAGCCTTATGAATCCTAAATGATCTGTGCACCAATTTTGATGAAATTCAGAAACTAGTGGTTTAAGAATAGTTAAATATGAAAGTTGAAAAAATCTATTTAATTTTACCATGAAAAAATATGACAAGCCTTTTCAAGGTCTAAAATGAAACCAGTATTTATTTTGAGTAGATAAGTAACAATTTTTAATCAAAGACAAACCATTGTAATGGTAAAAGTTGTGGGGTAGGAAATGAACCCCATGAACCTGAGTGTGCTGGATAATAATGGATCCTTTTGTAAATGTAAAGACACTGGTCATTTCAGTTTATCAGCTGACTGGCAGCAGATGAGAAACACTGTGGCTCGGGCTGAGCGAGGTGGAGGAAAGCATCCTGCTCCTCCATGACGAAAGAGCAAAGCAACCAAAGGGAAAGAAAATCCTGTTTAAAATATTGATGGACAACACTAAATGAGTTCTGAGTGAAGATAAAGCTTATTTTTTGTTTAATACATCAATTTAAAATGTGAAGTGTTTCTGATTAATAAAAAATATGTCTGTTCATCTTCTTCCTAAATGTTGCACTTAGTTATATTTAGTCTAGTTCCATTCAATAGAGTCTGCTAAGCATCATGAATAAAAAATAGGAAATGTTATCATCATTCTACTTTCATCCAGTTAAAAAAAAAAAAGTAAAGATTGGTAATTTGAATAAATTATTTTCAGATACACTCTTGCTTGGATAATTGCCCATAGATTTAGTGTCAGCTCTTGATTAACAAAGTCAGTGGTGAGTTTAGTTGAAGAACTAAAGCAGCACATTTTGAAGGCTGGTAGTTAGTGTAAACTAGCTAAATGTTGAAAGGTATAAATGAAAAGTATTGAGCTCTGAATGCTGAAAGCAAACCAAGATTAAACAAAATGACGCTTAATTTCAGGCTCTCTGCTTGCAGCTTATAAATTAGGAATTTGAATGTGAGGTTGGAGTGAGCCCATTCTGGTTGCAGGAGATGGACAAGGTGCTAGTGAAAAGTAATTCCCGGTGTGCCTATGGATCCCGTGGGAGTAAAGCGGCGCATAGCAGCCGCAGTCGGTACTGCGGGGTGCCGCTCCCTGGCAGCTGTGAGCACAACCATGTGGGATACCCACGTGGCTCGGGGGAAGTGTCGCCTGTGGGCCACTGGGCTTGAGACGGAACCCAGATCATGTTGTTTTAAGAGATCTCGGAAAAGAAAGGATACTTTGTTTGCTGATCGTGTAAAAAGATGGGGACATTGCAGAGTTATGATACGTGATACGGCTTCGTAGGAAATGAAGTGTCGTTAGTATTGCTGCTTGTAGAACGACTCGCTTTCATTTTTGAGTAACTTTAAAACAGAGCCCTGCTAAGAAAAAACCTTTTAGTGGTGATGCTAGGGGGATTGAAAAATCCAATCATGGAAAACACAGAAGGCTCTCCCACAAACTTGCCATTTTGGGCATAAAGAAATAATAGTTCCATTAAGCAATGGGGGGTGGGGTGGGAATTGTTGGTTCTTTCTTTCGTTCTTTCATTCTGTATAGAAGTGGGATTTATGTCTGAAAGGAAGGCCATAAATTTATCTGCTAGAATCATCTTTCCATCTGAAATAAAACTGATATCTTCAGCTCTTATCTGCACAACTTTATTAGTGTAGTTGAAGAAGAAGCTTGAGATACATTTTTTGTCAAAGCAATTTTGATGTTTCCTCCCGCCTTTTTTTTTTTCCTTCCAGTTACCACTGCCTTTTTCAACAAGTGGTTTACCAACATGGCTGACATCCTGGCTGCATTTGTCTCATATTCTTACCTTGTCCAGCTCCAAAGGGTGCTGATTTATTGATTTTTTCAAAAGAGAAAAATCGTGAATTAGCCAAGAAATTCATTGTCTTTGTTCATTTCGTTTTCCTACTGTGTTCCTGATATTTCACTGGTAAAGTAGCTAAAATTAGCTGTGATAAGCCATCCTCCCTTTTTTTTTTGCAGGTACAGGTGTTGCTTCCTCATAAAGATAAACCATTCTCCTAATTTTACCTAGGAAGGGGTGGAATGCTCGCTCAGGGGATCAGTGCGTGTTTCCCTGAGCTCTGCCGGGTAACCTCGCTGGTTTCAGCTCGCCAGGGAGCAGGGTGCCCTCGCTAGCTGTGCTGCCAGGCAGGCACCCAGTACTGCTTTTAAAGCGGGTGGTTGCAGGAGGGCACTGCAGCTGCCTCCCAGAAAACTGAGACGAGAATAGTGAGAAACAAGGAGCCTTCTGTAGAAAAACAAAAGACAGGCATTTCTAGGACTACGGAAAAGTCCGGGCCAAATGCACCTGCAGTCCAGCTCTCTGATATCATCTGCTGCTTTTGTAGGCCTGGCCTGTGCACTGTGTTGATGGGCTTTCTTCAAAAGTAAAAGCACTTGTTGGCAAATGGGGATAATCATTTAGTGGAAAGCGTCAATATCAGTCAGGGAGGTCAAACTAGAGTACTAGGCCTGTGGTAAGAGTGGCTTTATATATTCATTTACAATCATAAAGGTTGGAAGGGACCTCTGGAGCTCATCTAGTCCAACCCCCCTGCACACGCAGGGTCACCTAGAGCAGGTGGCTCAGGACTGCGTCCAAGCGGGTTTGGAAGATCGCCAGGGAAGGAGACTCCACAGCCTCCCTGGGCAGCCTGTGCCAGGGCTCTGTCACCCTCACTGGCAAGAAATTTTTCCCTAAGTTCCTATGGAATTTATTAGTGGCTATGCATAATATCTCTTTTCTTTTTATTTTTTTTTTTTACCGGAAAGTTTTAATTATAAAACATAGGCTTTTTTCAAAGCACATAAGCAGGTTGATTAACTGGCATATACTTTTAACAGTGAAAGACTAAGAAGAGGCCCTACTGTGAACCTTTAGGTTAAATTGCGAAGGCCATCCCGCACTGAGCAACGCCTACAGTGTTAGCCTACAGAGTCTGGGCTAATATGGGTGTTATGACCAAACGTTTCTATCACTGGAGGTTAAAATAGGAATTGTGGATGAATAGATTTAAGTGCCTAGAAGGTTCAGTGCTATAACCATTTAATTCATTAATTCATAATCATTAATCATTTAATGCAGCTAGAAACAGCCATTTTGAGTTGAGTTTCTTAGTGAGAAATTTCAGATATTGGCATGTTTATGCTGAAAGGCACAGATCACATAAAAGTTAGCATCTCTGGCTTTTTATAGCGGTCAGCTGGACAACTAGTAAATGAGTGTGAAGAGCTGTCCAGCTGTACTATTGAATCAGTAAATAATTCAGTAAAATAACTGCAAATTGTTGTAATTCTGTAAGCCACTTCTGTGGTAAGCATGGCACCTCAGGTGTCCTGTGTTTGGACAAATTCTGACCTTTCGCGCAGTATCTGCCAGAAAGCTCTTAAGTCTTTGTATTTTATTTTAATTTTAAACCTAAAGTAGCAAATAAACAGCTGAGCAGCGAGTGACACTGTCCACGACTGTGGCAGTGAGAGCGCTGACTTGAGACGCTGCCTGGTGGCCACAGGCCCAAGCATTTGTTTCCATCTCATGTGCGTTCCTCAAGCATCCTCCATGCAGAGCACTGAGCCCACTCGCTAGCCAAGTGAAACATCAGCAGACCCCTAGTCTCCTGCATTTTGTGCTGGGAAATGAAGATAACGGAGGGCAGGAGAATGGAAATCCTCCGGGAGAAACGCCAGGGGCGTTCCAAGACCCCTTGTTTTTTCCTGCCCTTTTCTCCATGTCTGCGCTCCCAAGACGCGTATGTGCAAGTATGAAATCCCCTCGCATCTGAGGGGGACAGTGATTGCGGGGTGGGAGGAAGGACAGCTGAAAGTTTTTAGACATCATTTACTTAACAGGATAAATATGTTTGTCTAAGAAAAACGGTAACCAGAAAATTATACCAAACCAAAACCAAACATTTGTCTAGAAGATCGTAAAAAACATCAGACAGCGAGGTTACCACTAATTGAAGTCCATCTTTGTGTCGCTGGTATAAACTAAGAACTAGTTGGTAACTTAGGCTATAATTTCTGGTTGTGTACAAATATTTTGGAAAAAGTATGCAATAATTACATGTAGGTCACTGCAATGCCACAGGATATTAGTCTAAAGTATCTTGTGTGAGTCAATGAAGCTTTCAACTGTAAAAATAGGGCAAATTTCTCACATCCCCCCTCTATACAGCCCAGGCAAACTTCCAAATAGCATTTCGATGTACCAAAATTATTTACTCTTTTCTAGCAAATTAAACTCCCAAATGGGTTTGAATTAATGTCATCCTTTTCCCAGATTTAGTTGCCCTTTAAAGTCCTATAAACAGACATTTTTAGTTTTAATTGTTTTAATTACATGTTACCGTACACATTTTGTAATTTTTCTTCCCGTAAAACCTTTATATTGGTTCTTCTGAAGACAAGAATGTGGATTTCTTAAAGATAAGCTGTATAAAAATATGAAGTTGTGCATAATGAAAACTTTGTGTACCAAATGAGATTTTGCTTGTGTGAGGAGTAGCAGATTTTGTATTTAAACCTGTATTTAAATACTATTGAGCAACATGACTTGTTGAAAATAAATGTTGGTGTCAGGAGGAGTCAACAAGTCTTTGCTTCCTCTAAGCAGGCCAAGTCCTGTGGCTGGATTAATACAGAAAATTCCTCAGGTCCAAGTAATACCTTTAGCCCGACCAATATGTGTTTCCGCGGGAATCTGCTGTGATATATCATGTTTTTCTCAAATCTTTCCTCAAAAGAGGACTCATAAGCTAAGTAAGTAAGTAAGTGCATCAGACGTGGATAGTCCTGCAGTATGTTTAACTTGGATGCCTTTTATTAAGGAAGTTGCTGTTGCGTTAGGGCAAAATCAAGGAAGATGAGGCCTCAGTGGTGGAGCTGTGATCAAGCAGAACTTGCACTTCCCCTGGATACCCCCTCTTGGAGAGACTAGGGGGAATAATACTTGCCCAAATTAGACAGATCACTGCTAAATCAGCAGCGTGGGAAAGACGGCCCCTTACTTCTGTCCTTGTCGCATGCGCCACCCGGATGCCTCGTCCCCTTCGGCCTGGAGAAATCAGGGGCACATTTGGGTGGTTTTGGAGGTCGGATTCCCTCGCAGCTGGAGAAGAGCTTGCGCTGAGCTGCCGAAAGCGGGTCCTGGGTGCACCGCGCTGGGTGGCTGCGTGGGCTTCGCCGGCGGAGCGCCGCAGCGTGCCCGGGAGCGGGAGCAGAGCAGCCTCGAAGCTGCTCTTTCTTCTTCCTCACGCCCGTTCCATCAAGAGGCTTGGAAGGAAGAAATGCGCTCTCTCTGTTCTTGCTTTTGGAAAACGCCAGAACAGTAGTTATAGTCCAAACATGAATTGCTGGAAATATTAAGGGTGTCTCGCATTCAAACTCAGAAGTATGTTATTTGTTGGGTTTTTGTTTTTAATGACACAAACCTGGCCTTGCTCCCGGGAGCATTTTGGCTCTGCGCTCGTAAGCAACGCTCCAGCAGCGCGAACGCGCTCCGGGGAGGGCGGCCCGGCAAGGACGGCGGCCGCGCTCCGGAGGGATGCGGGCCTAGCCGAGAGGCAGCCGGCGCGCTCCGAGCGAGGCCCGAATCTGCGCTGCTGCCTGCGAGCTGGAGCCACGGGGCGCCTCAGGGACACCACAGTGCCGTTGTTGTTAATTCTGTTTGGCAGTGGTGTTACCACATCAGCCGTTAGGACAGCTTGGTGTAAAACAGAAGCTGTGGTGGCTTTATGTAAGCACATTCACGCTGGATTTTTGTACGTGCATCCTAGTTGTGCATGCTCTTACATGATTGCTATTATTTAAAATTGCTCTTGCTATGTTTTTCACACTGGTACAGCGAGAATGTAACTTATCAATCCTGTGGTTTCATCAGGAGTTGAAAGATTCTGGAAGCTTGCAGGCTGAGAGTGCAGGGAGAAGGAAAAAGAGAGAAATTCTAATTTTTAACGAGCAGACGGAGGTGGGTTTTGGCATAAACTTCAGCGCAGTGGGGAATTAGAAAAAATGTACTGAGTGATTCTAATTATACTGTAAGTGAATGGTTAAGATTAAGCAGAGATGTTCTAACGTATTGTGAAAGGCTTGAAGGATCCAGTCAACACAGTGGGTGCAGCTATACTGAGTGTTAAGTTCTCCTTTCTGGTCGGTGCTGGCGGGGATCAGGGTATGGATTCAGGTCAGCTGTAGGTATTTGATACAGGAACCTTGCGGACCTCAGCTATTCAGTAGCAGGAGAGGTGCAGGAAAGCACCGGCTTGCAGGTTGGATGCGGTGACTAACCGCTGCGGCGTGTCCTTGTGGCGCCGTGGGATGAGCTGACGGCCAGAGGCGAGCGGAAGCAGCGCGCGGAGCAGCGCGGGCGCCCACAGCCGGCTCCTGCGGGCAGCGGGCTCACGCAGAGCGCGGGGCTCACAGCCGAGCTTTTGGCTTGCTCGTGGGAAGGCGCTTCTAGGGACCGCAGGCAAAGCCAGTGCCTAGCGTGCTCACTTTCAAACTGCCAGAACAGTGAGTTGCTTAAATATTAGGAGTTTATATTGCTTAGTATTTGTTCTCAGCAGGAAAAAAAGCTGCTTCCGTCTCACCGTAATTACCTGGGTACTGAACTGTGCCTGCATTTAACATGGAAATATGCTAGAAACTTTGGGTTTTGCATATGCTGTATTTGTGTGTGGAAGTGTAGAGGAAGAATGAACTTGCAAGTTCATTGGCATGGTAATCAGATAATTACGCATTGCTCTAAAGTTTACGTATATATTTTCGTTCCACTTCCTAAATGGAGAGGATGTTAGTTAGAATTTAATAAAATTTCTGCATTAGAAGAGCACTGCTGAGTTAATTAAATCACTGTGAGATAAGTTTCAAATCTCTGCTCTCTTGATTTATAGTCTCCTTGTTACTGTCAAATTCCTTTTGTATTAGTCTTTCTCCTAATAGGAGCGGAGGATTCTTGCTGATTGGGATTGAAGCCCCTACAATCTTAACTTCAGCCTGGCTATAATCACAACATTGTTTGCAAAACGTGCTTAACTTGTGCCCAGGTTAACCCTGAGCTTGTTAACTCCTAAAAGTGGCAGGTCCCGTTTCTCCACTGGCACTGGGGCTGCTTCTTCCCTCCCATGACAGACCCTGCTGCTGCCAGCATTACCGGTGCCCGTTCCTGCTGCTGCCGCGCAGGAAGCAGCAGGGTTGGAAATACCTTCATTATGGCACGAAGCATAACTGGGTTTGTTGTTGTTGTTGTTTTTTCTCCTATTAATAAGCTTCAGAATAGGGGGAAATGAATAGCATGGGAAGGCAAATTGGGTTAGCAACAAACGGGAAGCTGGATGTGAGGCCGGTTCCAAGCATGGCATATTTGTGCCTAGTGCAGATAAAGCACCTTTGTCTCAGAAGATTTGGCATTAAGTGAAATGTTGTTAATGGCAAAAAAAAAAAGAAAAAAAAAAAGAAAAGAAGTCCTGCAAGATTTTGGGTAGGAGGGGTGAAGGTGGGACAGATCTTTTAAGCTTGCTTCATTTCTAACTGCAAGGAGTGCTATTTTAAGGCAACCTGATCTTTCCAGACATCCTTTTTGTCTGCCTAGATCTCTTATCTGGCCAGAGCAAGAAGTTGCTCTGTTTTTCAGGGATGGCTTGGTGTATCTTATACCCATGCTCTTTGGGGGGATTCCAGTACACCGTGGCACTGCATGTAACCCATGTCAGCAGTGTGCATCACATATCCAGAAATGTTGAAAGTCTGCTCCTTGGGGCTGTTCAGTGCTTTAGGAATAAGCCTAAGACTTCAACAGGCATCAGCCTTGGTGTAGCATGTTCAGCCATTGCAGAGACCCTGACTATATGCAAAGGGTTTAAAGTACCCAGAATATCTGTGCCCCGAAGCCATAGAAATAAAACCTTAAATACCCAGTGATCTTCCACATGGTCCTTTATTTTTCACCTTCTAAGTCCCCTTTAAAAATCACGTTTCCAACAGTGCTTGGCAGAATAGGCCACAAGAATAGGAGTAATCCATCCCTCAGGAAAAATGATTAGTTAAAAGATCCAGATCTGCAGATGGGGATGCAAATCACTATGGAAAAGAATGTTCTAAGCTCAACAGCAAGCGCTCTGGTAGGAAAAGAGTAAGATCTAATTTTACAGGCAATTTGACCTTGGGCTTCTGTGCATTGTTTTTGTGCGTGTCCTTGTCTGCAAGCTGGTAAGAGCAAATAATCACTCTTTAGCTCGTCATACTGCTGGTGGGCACACTTATTTTCCCCATCGCCTGCTAAAATCCACCGCAAGCTGGCAGACGGCAGTATTTCCAGACCTTATAAAATCCATCACAGACATCTGCAGCCAAAATACTCAGTTATCTGGAATAAACTATAAATATGGCTTATGGTAAGTGATAAATATCAACTATACAGTTTTAGTGTTGAAGAATATATATCATGTTTTTGTTTAAGATTGTTCTTTAGTGATTTGCCTCGTCCCAAGCTCCAGAATAGTGTTATTTTTGAGTAGTGTTATTTTTGAATATTGCAAGCGTGTATATATGAGAGAATGTCAGAAGATTGCTTGTGCTGCTGTCACAGACCTTGCAAGCAGTTTGTCGAGCAGGATGAAAGGGCTGTAAATATAAAGAGATCACCCTCTTCGTCAGTGGGCACCACTGAAAGCTATCATTACAGGAACAGCAAGAACTAATCATACAAATGAAAACTTGCATTTAATGGTTTCAGAGTAATTTTCCGTGTTACGTGGTGTTTGGTTCTGCGGATTTTTTTTATTAATGGTTGACCTTTGAACTGTTTTCTTTAATAAACTGTCTGGCTTGGCAAAGCTTTGTATAACTTGTCCAAATGAGATGGTGACTGAGCCTTTGGCTCTTGTATTAGAGCCTTGTCAGAAGGATGTGCTCTGATAGGCAGCCCTAAATAAGGCCTGACTGGAAATCATATTTGCTATGCTTGAAGCTGCTGTCATTGCACTTGCAGCATTTAATAGATACTAAATATATTTAAGAATCTAATACAAATCTTCTCCTTTGGGTGTTTCACGCAAGGGGTCATGGGTGGGTTTCAAGACGCTGTTTGGTGAAGGCCTTGTTTACACTTTTTGTTTATCTTTCAGCATATTTACCTGTCAAGATTAGTATCGTGTTTTTTCTTTTGTTGTTGTTTTGTTGTTGTTGTTGTTTTTTTACTAAACAGATTTTAAAAAATCCAAATCCTCCTCCTCCTGCAGAAAGAGCCTAGCATTTCAACAAGACTAGGGAGCTCGTGTACTGGGGTTGGCAGGAAAAGACTGAATTTGGCCCCGAGGGGACAGAATGTATATTTCTAACCGGGGTGACACATTTCTTAGTATTTTCTAGGATATTGATAAGAAATCAGAGTCTGTCAGGAGGCAGCAAACTGCACTGGTGCAAATGTACCTACAGTGTATTTTCCCTATGCTCTTCATGAATGTTTCATTCTGCATTATGCTGCATGCAGGTTGTGCCTGAGCATTTGCTTACAGGCTGTTTGAGCATGGCCTAGAGCAGTACTTAATTGCTACAGTTAAAGCAGCACAGAAGAGCTGAAAGCTGATCTGGCTAAGGAGAAGTTAACCTAGTACTGCCCAAGGTTGCGCTGGTTGCTGGCTCTGTAAGGTTTCCTCGCTGCTTCCCCCTTCTTACTTGTGTGGAACAGTGCTTGGGCAGTTCCCAGAAGTTGCTCTTCAGGAGAAAATTGTACGATTTAAACTACAGCAGGAAATTCTGCAAGGAGAGAGACAGGGTGAGAGCACGACGGAGTCTTTCAGTGAGTTGGGCAATTGCTTGTGCAGCAGATGCTGGCTTTGAGCGTCTCTAGCAGTTCATCCATCGAGCAGATGTCCACATGGGCCTAAGTTGAAAGACTTTGCTATGTTGATATATAAAACCATTAAAATGAAAGAGCTAAATGAACTTTATAGAAAGTTTTCTCTATGTTACTTTTATACATTAAATAAATACTGTAGTCCTTCTGAAGATGATGACAACTCTCAGCACTGTAAACACGCTTTCATCAGTTTCTCCTCTTTGCCTCTTTCTTAAGCCCTCTCTAACATGCAGCTGTAAAAACTGTGGTTAACTGTTTCCTGTCAAGCAAAATGCTTGAGGATGATGTGGATGCAAAGGGCTTATTTTTTTCCTTAAGCCCCAGCCTTGCAAATGCTAATCACCCTAAGTTCAAACAGCAGCCATTAAAGAAGAGGAGACCCTCATAAAATCCGAGCAAAAATAATTTTTAAAAGGGAAGTTTATAGTACCAGACATGATTCACAGTGACTGCTCTTGATGACTCCTGTATGAGTTTGCAGCAGCCCCTGATTTCTACATTATTAATTACATCTCTATTAACAATTTTTTGTCTTCTGAGCATTCACTTGCAAACTATTTGGAGATGCTACTTAGAGATGATGTCTGCATGTGAGTGCTGATGAAGGAGAGTGTGAAGGAGCTGTTTGCTTTTCTCTGTGAACTGCCTTGCTGCTGTCCTTTAAAATCTATAAATTTGGGAAGTAGGAACTATTTTTTTTTATTGAATAGTGTGATGCAATGCGTGATAATACTGAAATGGAATAGCCAACTAGTGAAATCCCACTGAGGTCAATAAATGTGGTAATAGCAATATTTAAGGAGGAGGTATCTACAATCTGAATTTTTAATGGCCCAGATTGCTTGTTTCAGACTTGTGTGTCAGTGCAGACCTCTGACCCTGATATAAGAGGACTTCTTCTGTTATTTGTGTACAAAAGCGCTTCTGTTGGTGAAAACTTCCACAAGGCCAGTCTGCAGCGGCTTGGCAGACCTTTGAAAAGACTTGCGGAGAACTTTTTTTGTTGTTGCTGAAAGATCTTCTTTCCTTTAAACAAAGATTAAGCAAACAGGCAAATGTTTTTGTATTAAAATGTCTGTTTGAGATTTTTCACGAGAACTGTGATGATATTTTTTGGGTTACTTGAAGCACTAGCAGTATTTAGGAAGCACATATTTGACATACTTTGCAAAACACATTTGGGTTTGAATGCTGCAGTCAAATTACCAATATCTGCAATTAAGTACTTCTGGTGATTGCATGTTAAATTATAAAAGGTGTGCACTAGTGCAAGACATAAACTCAGAGGTATTTACCTATTTCAGACAAGCATTGGTTATGGTTTTCTTATGCCTTTCTATGCAGTGGATTTTTTTTCTGTCTGGAAATTTATATGGAGACTTATAAACATACCCAGCATAGCCCTTTCACCCAAATATAGGTAACCCCTTCTTATATCTCAGGTTGCAAAAAGCTCAGAGGACCAGCAACAGCTGAAGTGAAGACCACTTCTGATATGTAGGTGGGGTGGGCTACAACACAGACTGCAAACTAGCTAGGGATCTGTGATGGAGAATATCCTTGCCCTTCCCTAAATTACTGGACTGTTTTGTTAGGAGCCTTTGTTTCTAACCAGAGAAGTTTTTATTGACCATTCTGCTGAATGACCAAGCTCCCCATCAATTACTCCACATGGCAGAAATAGCAGGGTTTGTTTATGTGGAAAGATGTTGGCAGAGAGGGAAGCTGTAAGGCAGATTTTTCTGTCATCTACTAAGGGTCCATGAAAAATAGTCAGTGTGTAACCACATTCTTGTATAACCACAACCCAAGTCCACACTCTTCTGCATATCTGCTTAGTATTTTAATTTCAGTATGTAGTGTTCAGATATCAAAAGGAGCAATTTTCAACAGATATGTGTACACATGCATCATTTGGGAAAGGAATATGAACTTTCATGGGCAGATACTTTTAGCCATCACTTTTGGGCACCTGCTAGTGACCCCCGTGACAGAAAATCCTGTGGAAGGATTTTGTGAAGGACAAGCAGGAGTTTTTGGGAGGGAAAAAGTGATTTTTGCAGGACCCGGAAGCCCACAGGTGGGAGTAATGATAGGAGTTTTCAGAGTAGAAATTTGTGGCTTTGGACCACCGTGTGAGGGAGTAAATGACTTCTGATTTGGCAGCTAATCCTATGATAAGAAAAGCTACCCACAAATGTTTTGGATAGAAAACCAAATGCAACAAGCAAGGTGGTTTGCAAAGAGGGAACGTTGACTTCCCAGTTTAATCAACCTCTCTGTTGACAAGCAAAGTTGTCACTATGTCTCTCTGATGATTTAGATAGAATAGTTGAATTTATCGTCTCAAGGTAGTTTCCATGTTGAACTCCAGAGTTAAACTACCTTCTAATATCTCTAATCCAATCTACGCACATGAAAAAAAATGGTCTTTTTGTACTAAAAGTGTTAAGCCGCTAGGCCTAATGCTGCACTGTCTCTGGAATTAGAGATAGGCTACGTGCCTTCTAGAATGCAACGAACCTTTTCAAATTTTCTTTAAAATGAACTTTTCATAGTATATCTTGGAGTCAGCAGAGGCACTGGCTAGTTCATTAGGTTTTAAAATGTGGGCTTAAGGGAGCGTACGGGGTGACGCAGCCTCAGGCAATGCAGGTACAGCAGCCTGGCTGGGGTTGTCTTCTCTTCAGCTGGATGCCTTGAAGAAGAACCTGGAGTCACCTGGTGGCAAACCCACAAAACCAGTTACTGATCATTGCCTGTTTTGTTAATGGGTTTATAGAAAATATTGGAACTGAAAATAGTTTCAGTAGAGTCTCTTCTTTGTTTATAATCTGCAAGTGGCCAAAAATTTTTGCATTTGCCTGGTCTTTTGCATCAACATGGGGGAGCAGTGGAAGAAGCAAATGTGTCACTTTTCTACTTTGTGCAAAAGGCAAGGCAAATTTGTGTCCAGTAAGGAATATTGTTATGCTAAATCAGCATCAAAATTCACAGCCTTCTGAAGCTGGAAAGGGCAAGAAAGAATTTCCTACATATGGAATCATCTCTAGAGGAATGAATAAATAATTAGTGGTGGATCAGAGTCTGATACATTTGCTGAAGTCAGGGTGGTTTATGTAGCAGACATCTGAAATTAATTTAACAAATTTTAATGGACAATTTTCATTTCAAAATAAAATGGTTTTGACACGTACAACTCTACATTTAACTTAAGAAATTCTATATGGTGATTGAATAGAAGAAAGATACTTGTTTTAAGTTGAAGTCTGTGGAATGAAGCTTGAGTGTATGTTACTAGTTTTCACAAAAGACGACAATAAGCATATACTCCAAAGCTAGCAGATCTTGCTTAAGTTCATACAGAAACCAAGCTAGTAAAAAAAAAACCACCATATTTATTTATTTATTTATTTATTTATTGTATGTGGTTTTGGCTAGAAAGAGGTACTAAATATATGACATACTCCGGGGAGGTACACTGAGATCCTTGTATTTTTTCTGTTGATCTATATTTTACTTATGCACTTAAAGCCAAATCTTAAATTTTTCTTGCCTAGCTAGGCCTGTTTGCAAAGTGTACGCTCTTTTTAAAATGCTTTATTTGTGATGGGAATTAATTAACTCATAGAAAGGGAACTTGAGGATAAGAAAGACAACTGAAAGTTCATCTACCTTATGGCAATCAAGCTGGAAAAAATGAGCTTGTGGAAGGAAAAATACATTTAACATGAGCACCTTTACATTCTCTTTTTATTTTTTTCTGGTTCATTTTGAGAGTTCAGGGAACTCTGCACTCTAGTTCAGGGAACTCTTGTTTTTCTTAGCATAATTCTTTGAGAAGATCCATGGTGTAAATAAGCTGCCATCAAAAGCCTTCTAAAAAATCCTGTTATTTGTGCCAGAAAGGAAATAAAGTCATGAGTGTCTTCACACAATGGGTTTCTTTGACTTACTGACAGTACTTTAGAGGGAGGGGAAAGGGGAAGGAAGGATTGTGCTTGAACGTACCAATGACTGTAATGTGTGTTTTACACAATACATAAAAATAGAGAGCAAATCTCTTCTTTTTCTCTGTTTGAGTTTTGCAAACAGCTGATGTCTCCGCTTCCAGTTACAGTAGTAAGGCTATTGTTAAAAGATTTCCGACTTAACACCATGCAGAATTGATCCTAGGGAGTGTCTATTGGCCTAAAGAAAGATTCACCCAATATTTGATCTGTTCCTCCGGGAATCTTTTTCACGTTCATTTGCCTTTGCTAAACAAAGAAACTAGTCATGTGAGTTATTTGAATATAAATTTCCTTCTAATACAGCTAATTATTTTAAGTGTTGAATGGGAGTCTCATGAAAATTGTCGCTTAAGCTTTTCAGTTAGAATGCACATTGATTACATTGGAGCAAGATGTTTAATTGACTGGACAACAGAGAGCTAATTGGATATACTGGGTACACATTTGGAAATTACCTCAGATCATCTATGTTTAGGGGGATGCCTGTAGGGAGGAGGAAGTGCTGAAGTGCTGCTTGCAGTGAACTTCAAAGATGAGATGGCTTAATTGGAAGCTAGCTGTGTCTTGACAGCTCCAGAGCAGCAGTGACTTCCATGGAAAATAATCGGAAGCATATCCTGAATGAAGAAGTTGCCTTTTCTTTCATGCAATATTTGCCTTCAAATCTCTATAGCTGTGCTATCTGCTTCTGTACTAGGAAGCATTTTTGTCATGACATTGATTTCAGCACACTACCTCACATTTGGACTTCAGTGGCTTTGGTCAGCTCATCAGCCTTTGTCAAACTGGCTTTAGGTGTTTCTGAAACACGGTACTTAAAGAGCACTTTGAACAACTGTGCTGTGGCTTGGGAAAATACTGATGAAAGATCCTAGGAAAAGACCCATTTAGGGTTCCCAAACTTTGATCAGACTTCACTGGATTTTTTCAGTGCTTTTAGTTAAATATGGTGATATTTATATAACTATGTATATAAGGGATTGTCCTTAAACTTTTATAACGGCGGGGAAAGTGGTGGAAGGCATGAGGATTTTGAAAGGTACCACCTTCATGTTATGCACTAGTATTAAAGTCGTTTGGAGTTGGGCGCGTGAAGCCCACTGTTAATTCATTTCTAAACAGTAAGTTTCTAAGGAGAGTACGCTTTTTACTTAGCACTCACTCTCGTTGCCTAATGTGTGTGTTATCAACATGATCCACTTGACTTGTAAGAATTCCATTAGGATTGACATTTTGGGGCGATTACTCTGCGGAATGTTTGAATCCTGTTTGGCCACATATCGGAATGAAATGAAACAGTGGCAAACAAAAATTACTCTGATAATTACCCTGATAATTCGTAACTGAGTGAAAGTAGAGAAGAAACAGTTGGCTGATTTATGAATGCTGAGGACCTGGAGTGGAGCATGTAAGGAGATGATCTCTCCTCCTGGGAACTCCTTAGTGGTGAAGACACTACAGTGAAATCACTTAAAGGCTTGTTGAAGTAATCAGAAGGGCTAAGACCACCTCAAAATGAAACATCATCATCTGAGAAAACAAAAAAAAGAGGGGGAAACGTTTTAAGGGCTCTGGGATGAGGTTTTCGCGAGGCAGCCAAGCCCAAGCCTGCTCCATAAGCGGCAGGGCCGGCGTGCGGCGGGGCTCGCCGGGTCGGGGCCGGCGCTGCG
>VZSV01000072.1:2968637-3018272 GCA_013398735.1 Nothocercus julius
GGAAGGAAGGAAGGAAGGAAGGAAGGAAGGAAGGAAGGCCCTCCTTATGGATGAATGCAACAGTGTTTTAATGCGACTCTAATAGCAACTTCCACGCGGGAGTGCTGGAGTGTTGCCTATAATGCAGAATTACTGGGGATAAAGCGTGTGGAGTTACAGCAGAGTTGTACACAGAATAATACCAGTTTTGCATCCGGAGGCGGCTTTGAAGTGCTGTTGTACCGTAAGGTAGCTGCCCATCAACTGAAGCTTGGGGCCAAGAGGGAGCGGGGGGACCCCGTGCACTCAGAGCACCTCATTTCACACCCGGGGAGCAGAGCAAGGAGATGTGAACGGCAGCTGCAGCTTTCTTCTATCGGCCTTACTTCATTACGGCCCTCCGTTCTCGGGAACGGGGGAAGATGCAGTTAGTGCCTTTGGGCTTTCCCTTTTCCACCTGCAAAAAGGCAGCCTCCCGTTAAAGAGCTTCCGCTCTCTGCTGGGGCAGCGGCAAGGATCGGGTGCAACCTGGCCTGTACGGCTGCCGAACTCCCTGCGAAACACCAGCCACGGGAAAGCGCTTCCCCGCGCCCCAACGCTGCAGAGGTGGCGATGCGCCTGGAGCGGGCCCGGCACGGCGGCGCCGAGCGCGCGCGGCCGCGCTGCCCGCGCGCTGATGGGCCGGGGAGGTCACCAGGTTGGTTCCTGGGGCAGGAAATCCACCGAAAGAGCTTTGTGCCAGCGCACGGAGTGGAGTCACGTGCGCCCAAGTAAGCCGAAAACGGAGATGAATTCTTACACTGCTGCCTTCTGCTCAAACTTAAGCATAATATGACAAAAAGTCATTAAAAAAATGGAAATTGAGCTTTCTGACTTGTCAGATACTGGGGTGTAAGTTTGCTTGCGCGTTCAGAGAGGGAAGAGGAGGGCTGTGCATCGAGGAGAGCTGTGTAAATGCATGTCATTTTTGGTCAGTGAAATTTTGGTCAGTTCCCTCCTCGCCCCCTGTTCAACAAGCAGTGCCGCCAGCCTGGCGCACACCGGTCCCCACGTGTGAGGACGCCCGTGACTCGGCTAAGTGCAGCTGTAAGGCTGCGCGTGCCTCACGGCACCCGGGATTCCCCGCTCCGCTCCTCCCCAGGCGGCTTCTCCGGGAGCTGCCTCATGCCTGCGCTCAGACCAAGCGGTTCCCTCAACGCGGCCGCTCGAGTCGCTCCAGCGAGCCCGGGCTTTAACTCCTCCCTCCCTGCGCTCCACTTTGTGCCCGGCGGCGCGCAGGGAAAGGGCGGCGGGGCCGTGGACCCGCTGGCAGCAGCTCATCCTCGCCGGCGCCGTGCCAGGTGGAACGTGCGGCGCGGAGACGAGCGGCCGCGTTGGCGCTCGCAGGGCCGCCGCTGCCGCCGCGCGCCGAGGGCGCTCGGCGACGGATGGAGGCGCGGGGGGCAGCGGCGCGCGGCCGAGCAGAAGTTGAAGCGGCGAAGTTGCGCGGGGATGACATCAGCTGCGGCGAGGCCGGCCTCCCGGAGGCTTGGCGAGGGGCGCGCGGCGCGGGCAGCGCGCCTGCTCCCGGCGCCGCGCCTCGGGCTCTCCCCGCCTTTGAACTTCCCGCTTCTCGGAGGGGCTTCGAAACGTCCGTGGGTGGTCGTTAAACAAATTTCCTTTGTAATTTTTTCTTCTTCTTTTTTCCTTTTTTTTTTTTTTTTGTTGGGGGGGGCGGGAATAATTTGGAAGTCTGATAGTGTGTGGGAAATGATTACATCAGTCAGAGGGAGGGCTAGGATTGGTCTACACGGTGTGGTTTGATTCACTACCGCAAAGATTGCGTGTAACCCTTTGAGTGGAGCTCTGGCAGAGTTGTTTCCCTCCCCAGAAACCGTCCCCAGAACAGGGGCTACGTGACAGGTACAGTACAGTGATCCCCTGACACTGCAAAGTGCCCCCGAGCGCGCAGCCGTAGTCCGCAAAGGGTTGGAGGAGGCAGAGAACAAACTCTCTTTCAAGAGGCAATCTGTATTTAAAATGCCATCTTGTTCTTCTGACTGCTGCCTTTTACGTGCTGTTGAGGTAAGATTTTCCATATCCAATTACCCTCCAGTTTTTTTTTTTTTTTTTGGTTAGATTTGTCTTCTCTCGCTAGGATGCAGAAATGTTTTAAACATGGAGTTAATGTAAATCCTGAGCCTGCATGTTTGATTGCACAGGGGGAAAAAAAGATTTGCAGTAAGTGCGTCTCGCCTGAGCAGAACAATGCAAAGAGGAAAGCATCTGTACAAACCAGGAGGTGGGGAGAGGCTTCCTCACTTGCTCTTTCATCTCCATTAACACTTAGGACAGGCACTGGGTGCACGTTTGGGTTGCAACTCCTTTAAAGAGAAGATCAAAAGAGGAGCCAGGAAAGGGAGAGAAATGCCTGGACTGCGCTGGCTAATTGATCTGCGGGCGAACTGCAAGTGCAACTTCCAAAAGCAAAACGCTCAAAAGTTCGTAGGGAACCAGAGAGCCATTTCCTTATTTTATTTTTTTTTTATTTTTAATTTCCAGGGGATTTGGCCTGCAAACATTGGGAGGCCTCAAACTGCATTAAAAGGAAAATTGCATTTATTGTTTGACCGGGTTTAATTCCTTTTACCTGCTATTGCAGAAGTACTCTCTTATTGTTTCCTGCTTGCCTACCTTAAACAGCCTTCCGAAGAACAACGTGTGCTCTCCCACTTTCTCCGTGTCTGTGCTCACATTAACGCTGCTTAATCTTTGTTTAGTGCAGGGAGGTGTTGGGGCAGGGGGAGGGGAAGCAGGCGAGGGGCATGACGAGAAAGTGCTGTAAAGTAAATCATACATGTCATTTGTCCTGGCTGCCGAGATGCTCGCAATCGTAACGCGGAGGGGACGCTTTCTTTTCTTCCCTGCGGTAGCTGTGCGTGCGGTTTACATCTTTTCGGAGCTGTTGATCTGTAAGTGTATCCTTTATGTTGCAGGATGTAAAAGTCTTTAGTGAAGATGGAACAAGCAAAGTGGTGGAGATTCTAGCAGACATGACAGCCAGGGACCTCTGCCAGCTGCTGGTTTACAAAAGTCATTGTGTGGATGATAACAGCTGGACTCTAGTGGAGCATCACCCTCACCTAGGATTAGGTAGGGAACGGTCAAAGGGGTGGCGTGGTTACCTGGGAACGTAACATGTGTATGATTCGTATTAATGTGCTTCCAGCGGGAACGTCTTCTGGTCACTGCCTTTCTCTTGTAAAACTAGCTGAAGTCGCATACATGCTTTTTATGTGTTACAATTTGACATGGTAAGCATTTAAGCCTTTTTAAGTCCTTTTCTTGCTTCCCATTTTCTATTCTTATTTTATACATATATTTATATAAATATGTATATGTGTGTATGTATATATACACGTACATATATATATATATTTTTTTTTTGTCTCGTCATGCCTGTGCTCTGTTACTTCCCTGTGGTTGGAAGCTATTGCAAACCAACAGCTTAGGCAAATCAAGCTTGATCCTTAAGAGTCCAGGTCCTGTGAAACAGCTCGGCTCGTGCCCAGCTGGGAGACCTGGGTGAAGCGCTCGGCTCCGCGTGCCTACCCACAGGAACGCCTGTGACCACGGGACACGCTGAGCCGGGGGGTGGCTAAACTTGGCTTCACGAGGGGCGACACGGGGGCAGCAATTTCTCACGCAATTTCTGGCCCAACAGCGGCATCTGCTCCCCAGGCAGCAGCTCCTCTACCTGATTGAAATTAAGGTGTCATGGTTACAGTTTCAAGAAGGCTGCAAGAGGAATTAAATAACACTGTGAATTGGTTTAATTGCGGTACCTGAAAGAATCTCATGTTCTTCAGTCTCGCTTTTGCTGTTACTTTGTGGAGCTGATTAGTTGTAGGGTTCTGACACACAGCTTGCAGTTGCTCATTGCTGAGATACCCTATGTGTAATTCTGAGTGGTGCAGAATAATTGCTTTAAAAAGTGTAGCCTTGGGACTATTAGAGTATACTTCATGCTGAAATTTTGCTAAAAAAACAGAGGAAGGCAAATTGTAAGCTGTGAGCACTGGGCCCGTTAAAGATATCTGCAGCTAACAGGGGCTTTTGTGCCTAAAACTGTAACTCAGAACTCCAATTTTACCAAATGAAGCAATTTGCTGGCAGTGCAATGCCTTAAACTGATACTATTAAACGCATCAATTCGCTGCTCCACAGAGGAGCATCCAAAGAAGAAAAACCCAAGAAGCTTAGGCTGTCCTGGTTGCCTCGCGACTGGGTATCCCTCTGCACGCACAAGTGTGCGGCGGGAATAACCGCGCGCCGCCTCCGCGCGTGCGTGCGCGGGGCGTCCTTCCCGCGCCGAGCACGGCGACAAGGTGGCGGCCTGGAGGCCTCGCCGCCGGAAGCGCCACTTCCGTGCCCTCCCGTGCCACATCCGCGCTTCCAGCAACCTTCAGGAACGGGCTCGGTTTTACCGAGGCTCATTAAAGGCCCAGGCGCCCTCTTTCTGTATGCCCCGGGTTCCCATCGGTGCTGATTACCAAGGTATTGTGTAAACAGAAGCCTTGGCCTTTGTCAGCAACATCCTTCTCCTG
Organism: Nothocercus julius; assembly: GCA_013398735.1. Lineage (NCBI taxonomy): Eukaryota > Metazoa > Chordata > Aves > Tinamiformes > Tinamidae > Nothocercus > Nothocercus julius. The sequence goes on from VZSV01000072.1 coordinate 2,973,203, forward strand.
CCAGCTTCATTCAGTGATGCCACAATTCAGCACGGGTGACATCACAATAGCTGCCATGGTGACTAATTGTGCTGTCAAACTCTGCTGGGTGACATCGCTGAATGAATCGGGCAGGAGGCTGATTAGGAAAGCAAAAGCTTCTGTTTACACACAAATAACGGCGTAATTAACAATGATGGGAAAAGAGCAAGATACTTATCGGGCTGCATTTATATCCATTGGAACGGGCTCCCAACTCCCATTTTGCCTGGAAGCACAAAGCCCGGCCCAAGCTGAGAAATATGGCGCAAAGCTTACTGCTTTGGCTATCATGAAACTTTTTTCCATGCTTTCCGCTTTTGGAGTGTAAAACCAAAGTATTCAAATGCTTAAAATCCCAGAGAAGATGCCACGTTACAGACTTTATACATAAAGTGTTTGAAAGGGTGTGGACACTGAAGCACTTGAAAGGACGAGGACAGAATATGGAATAGAAGGGTTCCCTTCATGGGGGCAGGGGGGAAAAGACAGCATCCAATTCTTCGTATTTTGGGACCAAAGTATACACAGTATCCAAACTTATATTCAATAAATTTCAAATACCAGCTTTTATCCATCCACCTAGTTTTGGTTGCTGTTGGAATTTTTTGCTTATGTGGCCACATACTTCTGCTTCTCGGGAGCTTAAATGATTCCATGCTTCCCTGTGTATTTCGACTACTGTCAGATCATGGCAGTAGTCTGCAAAAAAGAAGCTCAATTGAAATTCCGCCTAGGTGTCTGATGTTCCATATCTTTCCCTCTGCAAATAAGATTGCTTATAGCATATCTGATGGCACAGTAAAAGTATAAGACAATAGCAGGAAGGTATTTTATCAAGGTAGTAAGCAAAATGTTTTTAGAGCAGTAAGAACTATGTGTTTCTAGATGACATTATTTCTTGCTAAAGACATCCTTGTTGACTTATCGCTGCAGGTGGTAATCTTGAAGCCCACCAAAAGAGACTAATTCCAAAAAGTTCACTATCTTTCTTTTTCCTGATGTTGCTAGTACTACTCTTTTTTTCCCAAAGGAGCTCAGTTTGCCAAGCCAGTTCCTATTTTTTCTTTTGGGCAGCCTGAAGATAGGAATAAATTTCTAAAGCCAACTGCATATATACTGATATGCTGATCTAGGTCCCCCTGCTAAAGGGACCTTCCTCTGGCTGGTTACACCGCATGGTCAGTTGTATTCCAGATAGCACTCACTCTTGTAAATAACTTCAAAATGCCAGCACACTGCACGTATTATTTGTGTTCTCGTTGATAGCAACACTGTGACGAGTTATTATCAGTCTGGCTTAGATTTGACATCTGTAGATAATTCATGCTGCGCTTAACCACTAAGAATCTAAAATAGTTTGTGGTCAAGATTTAAGCAGTCTGTGCTTAATTCATCACATCAGTTTGTAACTAGAAATATACCTTACCTCTCCTTAAAATGTGGTGTTGTCCCTATACGCTATTCCATTCTTAATTGTCATTAATTTAGGAAGAAGACTGAGATGCTTGTGTTGGACATTAACAGAATTAGTAATAATGAAGACAGACTTTTCATGATACTATATTTCTTGATATAGCAAGAGTCCTAACCTGCCAACCTCTTTTTCTTCCTGCTCATGAATTGACTATACATCTCATTTAGCATAGCCACAGTAGAAAGGAAAAGTAGAAGAGCTCTCAGTTGTATGTAGGGTTACAAAAAACAATCTCCATATAGTTTCATTCATAGATTTTCTTATTTATGTATGTACTGAATTTTCTTTTCCTTCAAGAAGAATTAGAAGTGGAACAGTTTCTTAATAGACACAACATTTTCTAAAATGCGAAAGCAAGGCAGACTTTCACCCCTCTGTTCGTATGTCATTTTTAGTGATTCACTAATTGGAAATTTTTGGGACATGTCTGTAAGTTATTCAGTGTAGAATCCCTCTCACCCATCTTTTGTAAATTGGGCACTTCTGTGTAAGTTTAGATAGTAATGCAAAGCAATTTCAGGGGGAATAAAAAATAAATTTGTTCTGTTCCTCTCTAGGAAGTGTGTAGAGAAGACAATCGAGACTATCAGATAATACAGGAGACATTTCTGGTCACTTTAACTGCAATAACCCTTGGAGACAGACTGACCTGTTGAGTTTCTGTGACGACATCTAGTTTTGTAGCAGAAAGTTCAATGCAGGGCTGAAGTTGAGTTGCTGGTGTGTCAAGGGGCATTTCGTTGCATTTGCTCTAACCAAGTGCAACTCCCCGGGGCTGACCAAGCATGCAACTTCTGTGAAGTGGTTGCAGATGGACTAGGACTACCTTGCTTTCTACAGGCCTACCCCATAAATTCCTGTACCTTTTCCTCAAGCTGGCCTACACTGTCACAATGAGAATGTGAACCTTAAACTAGTGGGACTGCCACTACAAAATCTAAAAAGAGTCTTAATTTGGTAAAGAAATACACCTAAGCCAGTTACAAAAAGGGTCTAATAAACATTTACGGGTTGTGTGCATGGAAGCTAAGAAGTAAAATGCAAAACAAATTGACAAATATCATTTCCACAAGATAAAATACAGGCCATGGTTTATCTCAGCCTTTAGACAAGTAAACTTCCAATGCATAAGGAAAGTAAAGATCATAACCTTGTAAAATAACAGAAGAAGCCAGTAACATGTGACCTTTCAGTGTTCATACAGTGGTGAAGGTTTCTATCAGTACAACTGTATGTGGTTTGGATGTGGTTTAAAAAACAAGGAGAAATCAGTGATAGATCAGTAGCAACATTTGAAAATTCATATGGGAAGCCCTGTATGGTTTAGGTGATGAATGCTCAGGTCCTCAACTAACTAGTACTAACAGTGGGGTATGCTGGTACCTTAGTTGAAAACCTGCCACTATATAAACTTCGTTATGGCTAATGTGCTAGGAAACAGCTCTTTCTAAGCAAGCAACCAAATATTAGCAATCTTCGGTGTTACCCTCTTGAAAAACAGCCTATAGCGAGGCTGGAGATGCAGGAAGCATGGTAAACTGTCCAAAGTTATCAATGAAGTGGTCATGGCTGATAAGCTAAATGCAAGTGAACAGGCAATGGGATCATTCAGAGATCGTAGTTAAGTTTTCAGTCAAAGAACTTAATAGTTAAAACTTAGTATCCCAATGTGACTGCCACTGAAAAACTTGCTAGTGTTTGAGATACCAATTACAGCGTGTTTTATATCCTGAAAATACCCCAAGAGAATTTGCGTGGTAGCTTGGCGTTCCAGTCCCAAGAATGAAAGGATCTGTGAATATCTAGGAGGGAAGAGGCTATCCAGATTCTGTTGTTCAGCAAAACTGCATGTGTTTTACGTGGAGCTTTGTGAAAGCTTTGACCTTTTTTTTTCTTTTTTTACTTTCTTTTACCTAAGACATGCAAGTACTGCCTATTAGATTTTGGAAAAATACCTAAATATTTTCCTAGAAACTTTGAAGATTTGCCAAGAAAATGATTCATTAAGTAGTGTACACTTGTGCCAATTGCCCTCTTTTGAGTTACTGTTTCCAGTGAATTGGATTCGTTATGCTATCTGTTCATGCTTTGATGTGCCATTCTTTTGACCAAAGTAGTAGTGGTTGTGGGGAGTTACCTTGTAACCAAATCTAGAGCAGAAAATTGCCCTGTCATGTGTACAAAACATTTGTCTCTGTCAGTATTCCCATAAAGTAGATCCTGTGACCTCTTTCATAATAAACCTTATTGTCTAGCATCTACAATAGAGGCTTGAGGTTCACCTTGAAATGAACTATTTTTATAGAGTGTGGTCAAACAGGACACTATGCGACAGTTCAAGATCTAGCAGCAGTCTTTCCACATTTTTTTTCTGAAAATATTCTACCTTATCACTTCCAGAACATACACCAAATGCCCAAAGAAGGGATTTGTGTGTTTTATTTAAGCTACTGCTAGGCAGTAAGGTACACAGGCAATGTTACCTCCTTTGGTTTCTCTAAAATCTGTATTTATTAAACCCTGATGTAGGAAATCTTTGAAGAATGCTTGCTGCTTAATGTCAACTTCTTTATACTTATGACCTAGCTCTTTTAGATACTTTCTTTCTATATAACTTCAGCTGTATAAGGTTTTAATACATACATAAAGGATAACAGTTATTCTGAGTTTTTTTTAGCTATGTTCTTTGGACGCTAACTTGCTTTTTTTGCTAGTTGGTCATATGCTAACCCTGTATTCTTTTTCCACAGAGAGGTGCCTGGAAGATCATGAGCTCGTAGTCCAAGTCGAGTCCACAATGGGAAGTGAAAGCAAATTTTTGTTCAGGAAGAATTATGCAAAATATGAATTTTTCAAAAATCCCATGGTGAGTCTTATTAGGTGACTGCTTAAACCAGAAGGAGGGATGTATTGCAGGGGCAGTGTGGATGGGAGTGGCAAGGAGGGGTAGGAGGACTGCGGAATCAGCCATTCCGGGTAAAGGAAGGCACTGGACAGCACTTAACTCAGAATTACCTTACTAGGCACTGTTAGGTATTAAACGTCTATTTATATGCATATGTGTGTGAGTCTATATGCCTATGAAAGTTATTTCCGTGCAAATTTTAAACAGTGTTTAAATTTCTTGTACTCTCCTCCCAGCCCTCAAAAAATCATCTGTTTTCAGGTTACTAATTATACTTGTTTCAAAATGGCTATTGCCGTGTTGGAGAGTGACCAAGACAGTGAAATCCTTGTTGGTTAAAAATAAAGTAACAACAACAAAAGCAGAGGTGCAATTGGCTTATTATCTTCAAAGTTCCTTGATTTGAAGCAAATTGACCAAATATTGTGCAGCATCCAGACCTTTTAATTTTTGCCAGAAATAAAAAAAAAAAAAACCTCTGGGTAACCCCTAAGACTACAGGGAAGTAACTCCCATTTTATCATTATATATGGTGAACAGTGATTCACCTATGGCTCTGCTTTACTAGTGTGCTCTCGCTTCTCTGTTGCTCATAGTAATTCACCCTTTCCATTCCCTCATGTCTATCCATGTTGGATAAGTGAGTGATATTATATGGCGTAACTGTACTCGGCTCTGTTTTTAAAAGATCCTTAAAATCACAGAATCACAGAATGGTTGAGGTTGGAAGGGACCTCAAGAGAACATCTAGTCCAACCCCCCTGCTCCAGCAGGGACACCTAGAGCTTGTGGCACAGGGTGGCATCCAGGCGGGTTTGGAAGATCTCCAGAGGAGACTCCATTTTTAACTGTTTGTAGTGTCGCTGCTTATTTGGTTATTATTTTATCTAAAGGACCAAGCAGTAATGGGCTAGTGATGTGCTAGATGTGCTAGACTGTGTTAGTAAGCACAATCCATCTCGGTAGCTGAAGGGCAGAGAATCCAAGGAAGATTTGGGTTGGAAGAAATTTTGGGTCAGCGTGACGTTTGTAGAGAAGATACGTGCGGGCAAATGAAAACACGCTGCCCATGTTAGTGCAGACAAGAAGTTCCTGCCTTTCCTCATGCCCACCCTAGTGCCCAAGTGCTGAGCACTCACCCGTGTATTTGCCCATGCGCTGTCATCTGCTAACGCTTGTTTGAGAACCTCTGCCTTGAATTACTGCTGGAAACACCGCTGTGCGCGGTGTCCTGGCGAGCTTGCACTAATGTGCAGCTCCTCAGGTGATAACCTATGAACATCTGAGCGTTGTACAGAAATTTTTATATCGTAAAAACTGGCACGTTGGTTTAGTGTGGTATACTTTAATTAATAACAGTGTATGGGAGTAAATCGCAGAATGTTTGGCAGTGAGTCCCAGGCGCTTGCAGTCAGCGAATAAATCATTCTTTTGGTTTGAGAATGCAAAGGCTTCCTACCCATTGCATCAGCTACTGCCATATGGCACTGTTTCCACTCAGAAGAAGCTGCTGAATGTTCGCTTGCATAATTCATCGTGCAAGCTACCTGGCAGAAAGGTGACTCCTCTTCAGCCCTTCTCTTCTTGCCTTAAGGAGTGGGATTCATATGGCCTGAAGAATGATGGATGTTCTAAACTAGAATCATTTTGGTTGTGATTCGTCATGTTATCATAAGTCATTGTTTTACCTCGGGCATTTCTGCATGTCTTTAGCCTTCAAATAATGTTTAAAAACTTCCAGAGTGTAATTGCTGTATATAGTAAGTTCAGTGTCCTGAATTACACAGGTATTTTTAAACATGTCAAATGAAAAGAATTGGAGGAAAATATCTGAATTGCAGAATGCTAAAGGCTCTGGAGAAGCACATTGTTTGCGTGCTGCACCAGATTTGCTTCTGACTCTGCTGTGACGGCATGGTGGGGGAAAGGAGGGAGATGTCTGCTTTGAGACTGCTCCTATCTGGCACGTGAAGCAGGGAATGCTACACAGTGTTCAGGTCTAATTATGGCACATATGTCCTCTCTGAAGTTTTGTTATTTCATTTGTATAGAATGTGTAGCTGCCTGATCATTATAAGAGGAACACTGGGCTCTGTCGTAGGGATAGATTGATGGCTTCATGGTTTATGGCTTTTGGTGAGCGAAAGGAAGGAAAGAATTGCACCTGAAAGCCCTAGTATTACTTTCTGTGAAAGGGGATCTATAATTTGACTAAAGAATAATAGCTTTTAAAAATTATCACTGGAAGAATGTTCTGCTGATTTTAGGTAAAAGTGTGCAAATATAATATAACTTCAAATTGTTTTCTCATTTTGTGTCTAGAACTTCTTTCCAGAGCAAATGGTTGCCTGGTGCCAGCAAACAAATGGCAGTATTCCACAGTCACAACTTTTGCAGGTACAGTAAGTTATCTATATGCATTAAGAAGGTTTTGGAGATGGAGGGAAGGGGTTGAGAGGAAGAAAGGCCTCGAAATAGGTGGTCAGAGAAAGTAAAGTGCAGGCAGTCAGCATATGTTAGTAATGTCAAAAATACCTAACAAAGACCTGACCCAGTGGCACTGAGATGTAAATTATAAACCCAGGCTATTTGTGGTTATGTTCATATGTATTTGTAGCTGTTGTATTACTGTTCGGCTTCCTTGTGCAATACTGCATCAGGGCTATGTAGTTTGGCCCTGTTTGTGTAACAGCATCTTGTCCACTGAGAGACACACGTGGACTTCCTGTGTTCTTGCTTTTCTTTCCTTGTATTTTGTTGCTTGTAACTGCCAGCATTACCACATTAGGTCAGTCTGAAGTCCTAATTTGTTTTTCAAGCTCCTGATCTTGACCTGTCATGGAACTGAGTTCCTATTATTACAGGCATTCACATCAGCTTTGCACGTACTAAACCAGTACTGCTGTTCCTAAAGCAGTATCAGATATATTTGCAGAAAAACAAATATACCTTGTAAAAAGCAAAGCAGGGGTATTCTTCTGCAGACTCCACATCACAGCACAGGAGAAAGTGCAGAAATATGTTTGCACATTAGAAGAGGGCCTTGGAAGAAGGGTTTGGTCTTCGGGGCTTCAGTGCTCCATGTTTATGTCTGGTGATGTTAACAGTAATGACCAAATTCTTGATGGTTCAGCCAACTAGCTGCCTTCTTAAATAGGAAAAATAATTATCTAGGAAGTAAGGGCAAGTAGTAACAGACAATTGTTTGTAGCATTTGTCAAGTAATCTATTTAAAGCTCCGAAAGTTGTTACAGGTGTGTGTAGCTTCTGCATATGTGTTGGTAAAGTTACGTAATCTGTGTGGCAGTGGCTTGTGCACGGAATTTATTTTGAAGTTTTGCTGTTATTGTGCTGTTCCTTGCTTGCTCTTGAAGGAACTAGTGGTAGCACAGTTGACAAATAGTGTTCCTCCTCTGAGGATGTTGCCAGAAGGTCAGGCCTCTCACCAACAAGTCATTCGCTTCAAATTCTAAATTGAAGCACTCCCGTCTAAACACTGTAGTCCACTTCTTTTTTACCTTAGCCATTTTCTCAAAAAGGAGACACTGAACTCACAGGTTTGTTGAAACCGAATTAAACCACATTGTTTCTTAAATGGCACTATATTAAAAGACAGTGATGCCTGGGAAACCATGCCCTGATTGATGCATGCAGATTATAAAGCAGGAGGCACAAACACAAAAAGGGAAAACAAATACAGATAATGGATTTTCAGCATGATTTCTGTCACTTCGCATGTTTGCAAATATGCATTGACTGTCTTTTTAAATAATAATAATAATAAAAAAGTTTCCATTGATTCTTGAACTAGTGCATTTATTTTGTCCTCTAACTGCTCCAAAGTCTATTAAATACTGTCTCCAGGTTCACCCAAAGGACGTTAAAAGGTTATAATTCCCTCTTAATCAGGGAATAAAATGACAATCAAACCAATTTCTGGAATTAAAAATGAACGCCTCATGCAACAGGCTTAAGCACTCTTCAGTCACCTTGTACTTGTACTCCTGTAATTAGGGCCCTTCTTATGAGGGCACATGAAAGACTCGCAGAGCAGGAGTGTCTCCCTCCAGCTGCCCCGCGGGTGTTTCCTGGCCTCTTGAAGCAGTCAGGGTTGTGTGCAGGGGACGCAGGGCAAGCGGGGAGAAAGCACTTTGCATGGGCAAGCATTGCCATTGCCATCGCTTGACCCCAAATCCTGGGGAAACAAAACTGGGGTGAAGAGATGTTTGCCATGACTTTTGCATTGAGGTGCTTGCACCTGGGCATGCTTCCTCATGCAGTGCTTTGGGAGAGTCACATTTGCTTGTGTTTCTACAAGGAGGATGCCCTAAAAGAGGAAGATGCTCTTGAAGGTGCAAAAGTTTGGCACCTAGTGTAACTTAAATGATACAGAGAAGAAAACCTCATGGGATTGTGACATCCGGTGGTTTTTTTCTGGTTTGATACAGTCAGGAGAAATATAAGCCTTGGAGATTAACAGTGAGTTTGTTTGAGGAAAGAAGGCAAATAATACATTCTCATTGGTTTGCTGTTCAACCATCAAATCAATCTTACTTAAAGCATTTATATTAAATTCACTTTCTTTAAGAAAGATAAACCGATTTGTCATAATTTCAATGACAGTAGTAATTTATTAAAGGTAAACTTCCTGCAATCTAATAGTCATTAAGCATGTTGCATCTGAGGCCTCCTCAAACATTGAGTTAAATGTGCTGTTTTTTTAATTATATAAAAACCAGGGAAGAACATTAAACATTATGTCACAATATCATGTGCTGCATTAAGAGCTAGGATTGTGTATTTTTAGTCTTAACAATAGTATTAATAATTATGGCAACTGTTTTCCCTCATATCTGGCTTGCTCAGATGTGCAAAAAGCTTGCATCTTCGTTTATTTTAGTTTAGGCATATCTAGCTCGGCAGAAAGAGTATTTTCTCCTCGTGGTCTATTCCCTTCAAAGTTGAGAAATAGCACAAAGAGTAGGAAAATTGACTTCTCTTATCCAGTCTGTTACCTAAGAAATAGCAGTAGAAGGAAATGGAAAACCATAAGGTTTTAATGCAACCTAAAAATTCTGACAGAGGGCATTGTTTTGGGGCTTTGTTTCCTATGGGCACTGTCCACCAAATGATGCCCAGATGTGACTGTCAAGATTTTCAGAGGCAGGTAGGCGAGCCAGGTTTATGCATTTTTCTCCCTATTATTGAATCTGTTAGGAGCTCAGCATTTAACCTACCAACCCAGCCTTCTGTCACTTAAATATCTGAACCAGTGTAAGAAGGGAGCAAACCATGAGCTCACTAACCATAGTTAAGACTTCCTTCCTTTGACATACTGCAAATCAAAGGATTCCATATGTGACCCTGTAATTACAGCAAGAACTTATTTAAATATTTCTGGATCTTGAAGTTTTACACCACTGTAGACATTTGACTGCTCTAAGTTTTAGTTAGTGTTAAATATGGGATTGCCTGTTGTGTGTGCGGATGAATTTGGCATGGGAAACGCTGAAGTAGCTAGTTCGCATCCTAAAACTTATGTATGAGAGTCTGAATTTTGGCCAGTGAGTCCAGCTTAGACTAGGTGACAGAACCGTGTAAGCTATTAAGTTAATTTATTGTTAAGAATTGATAAACTTGCTTTGCAACAATTCAAACCAAGGCCAAGAGGGATGAGGATGCAGAAATATGGTTAGGCTTCTGGAGACTGCAGCATTCCCCCAGAGCCCGCACAACAGTGTCATTGCTTGTACCTGAGCTGACTGTTGCTGCAGCAGGCACAGTACCTAGTGAATACAGTCATCCTTCCAGATGAACACTCCCTGAGGCTCCTGTTTTACATCTATGTTCAACAGGCCTCCTGCAGCTGCCACAGATGGGCAGGGGTCCTTTGCCCCTGGCTGTGTAGCCTGATTTCCTCCCCTCAAAAGTGGGTAGAGACTGGATGGATCTGCGCAATTCACTTATTTCGTCAGGAAAGGAGCAATTTTACCTGGGCCAGAGAGGGTGTGTGAGTGAATCAGTAGTTCCTGCGACTTGGCATCGCTCCGCTTGTGGCCGGGCAGAACCGGCAGACGCAGCGGGAGCTGCGGGTCTGTCCGCTTGGGTCCTGCATCAGCACATGGGCAGCGTTACACTGCGCCCTGAGTCACAGCAGGGACCTGCCGCTTGCTTCTCCTTGCTGCAGGTACAGCGCCAGTTTTATGGTAAATGTAGGGGACACAATCATTATTTACGTTTTCCTCTCCAACAGAACTTTTTAAACTCCAGTAGCTGCCCTGAAATTCAAGGTTTCTTGCATGTGAAAGAGCTGGGTAGGAAATCATGGAAGAAATTGTATGTGTGTTTGAGGAGATCAGGACTTTATTGTTCTACAAAAGGAACTTCAAAGGTAAGGTTTTTTTTAAAAAAAAGAAATTGCACACTGCTAGCATGTGAAAGGATTTTCTGCTTTTACCATGGATATTCACTGCTGTGTTTAAATATCTCCCTAAAGACCTTGCCCATTGTTCTCTAATTTTTCAAAGTAGAAAAGGATAAGCAAGCCGTGATCAAATGACAGTCAAATCCTTGGTTGTTGCTGCATGAAAATGGCTACCTAACATTGCTATATAACAAAACCAAAGTAGCCAGGCATTAACCTGTGGTCACGTTAACAAGGTCAGCAGGAGAAAACATGCAGTCTCCAAATGCACTCTCTGTTCCTTAATTTATTTAAAGTGGTATCTTGGATAATAATTTACATTATCTCATTTTCAGATTTCTCAAGGAGCACTGTAATACGCCATAGCATTTTGTTATCTGCATAAGTATTTTGTCAACTTGTATAAAGCACTTTCTGATAGTAGGCTGATATTTAAAAAGTGACATCTTCAAACAGTTTGAGAGAAAAGCAGAACGTTCATACACTGCCCTCTGTTGGATGTTGTTCTCAGAGGAATGCAAAGCTTGTGGCAGTAAAAAGTTCCAGTATCTTATTCTCACGTGTTGTAAACCACATTATTTCCACAGGAGCCAAGACATTTGCAGTTGTTAGCTGACCTAGAAGACAGCAATATCTTCTCGTTGTTAGCAGGCAAGAAGCTGTACAATGCACCTGCAGACTACGGTTTTTGTATAAAGGTAATTCTTACTAGGTTCTTCCAAAGTTATTATCAGTGTTCATAGCTCTCATTCTCCCTTCTTAACTCCATACTAAATCTAGCTGGGGTGTAGAACTCCTCGAGCATTTCTCTTGACTTCAGGAAGACCTGATCTTTAAAGCTTTTCCCTTGGGAGTTTTGCTCTGTGACTCTTGCCATGGTGACACTTTTAACACTTTGTCTGGTGCTTCTTTTGGATCAAGTAGGGGTATTTTTTTTAGCAATAGGCTTACCAACACAGCCTCCCTTGCAGATGATCCTTTTCTAGAGCATATACTTGTACAGCTTGTTCTTGCAGAAGAAGTAGAGTAAGGCTTAGCAGTATAACTGTCTTTCCCCTGATCAGATTGCACCCGTAAGAGGGATGGGTGCTGTCCTTTTTATGTACTGTCACCCGTGTGTCAGTAAAAATATCTCCATAGCTCCATCTAAATTTCTGACAAGAAGTCTGTATACCTCCATATCGCAAGTCTGGTAAGAGTATCTTAAAAAACAAAGCTGGGAGCTGCTTTTATTGACAGAAGTGGAGTAATCTCCTTCCTAGCAGCCATTCCAGAGCTAGATGTTTGGCTCTGCCTCAGAGAGTGGCAAATGGCTGCAGGACACACTCGGAAACGATCAGAGCAGACATTTGGGAAGATACTGAGCGGGAAGAGCGCAGGTGCCCACTCTGGAGTGCAGTGTCGGATGGCAGTGCAGGCACCGCCACTCGTCCCCTCTGGACCAGGCCTGCCATTCTGCACAAGCACAGGCAGCTTCTCCCGTGGTCCATGTGAGCAACGAGAAAAGAATACTTCATTCTGGGCATAAAAGAGCCTGAGTCCTTGTTCCTATAAGCTGCTTGAATTGCAGGGTTTTCCAAGATTCAAGTACTTCAGAGCACTGAAGTTCATCCTACTGGGGCTAGCTGTGTTCTTAGGTCTCTCTGTCGAAATATGTTTAACTTGTAGAGTAAACTTTCAGTGTTGGTTTCCTGCTGAATGTAGCTGAACTCCCTCTAATCCTTTATAGCCCAACAGAGTGAGAAATGAAACTAAGGAATTGAGGTTGTTGTGCGCTGAAGATGAGCAAAGCAGGACATGCTGGATGACTGCCTTTCGACTCCTCAAGGTACCTAATCTTTCCTATCCGAATAGAGCAACATCTGTGGTTAAGTAGCATTGGTTTTCCTGTTTATGGAAAGTATGAGACCATGTTCTTAACCATCATCTGCTTCCAAATCAATAGCAAAGTTCCAGCGGGACCTGTCCCTCCTATGCGTTTGTGTACAACACTGAGCTGAACTTCTTCCCCAGGTGATCAAATACAATTTTAGTTTTCATAGAATCATAGAATCCTTAAGACTGGAAGGGACCTTTAGAGATCACCTAGTCCAACCCCCCTGCCCACGCAGGGTCCCCTAGAGCATGTGGCTCAGGACTGCGTCCAAGCAGGTCTGGAAGATCTCGAGAGAAGGAGACTCCACAGCCTTTCTTGGCAAGCTGTCCCAGTGCCTGTTTGGGGGACAAACTTACAATATGTGAATGAATCAAGAAATTGCAGAAGAAAACATCTGCAAATATATATCTATCTCCCTATCTATCATAAAGCTGAAGAAAAGATTTTCATCTTGCTAAGTGGTTGTCTGAAATAGAAGAGTGCTATCTAGAGCCATTGCAGCTTTTTCAGTTTCTGGAAGGTTCTATAAAATATAAATAGCAAAAGTAAGCAAGCCCATCTCTGGGTGAAGGTTATTCTTATCCGGGAGCAAAGAGTGAAGTTCCTTGATAACAGGGAATGAGGCTTCACAGTGTTTTGAAGCAAAATCAGCACAGAAAGAACTCAGGAGGAAGCTGAATGTTTGGTGTTCTTTGAAGGTGAGCCCTTCCTCATCTTCACAGGGAAATGTAGAGAAGTTTCTTCCATTCTTTCCCCGAAGATTCTGCTTTGAAAATTACTAAATTCTTCTCCATAACTTGCTAAGTCCTCCTTAATATTAAGGGGAGTATATGTATGAATGTAATGTATAGATATTATACATATATATGTATACACACACACTATATATATATCATAGATATACTATATATCATATATATGCTATCTGTGAAAGTCCCACTTCTCTTTTGTGCAGTTGTCCTCTGTGCCACGGTCTAACATACAACATGTAGTAAGAACTGGAGGTGTGTACAAACTAGCATTGCAGTGTCTAACCTCAAATACCTGTTCAACCACAAGGAAGCGAAAGCCCTGAGCTCCGTCAGTGTCCGCTCTCTCTGCAGTAAGCAGATAATTTCAGATACCTTGAAAGGGCAGGCCAGAAAAGGCTGTACTCCGTGCCAGGGAGCAAGAGAGGCAGGATCAGACCTCTGAGCGGGGAAGCCGGGTGCTGTGACACGAGATTACTTTATCCTCAAGACGTGATAAATTTTCACTACAGGTACCTGTTCCTCTCCGTAGATAGACTTTCCATCATGCACCTCCCTGTGAATGTAGGGAAAGCAAATTGCAGTTGTAGGCCTGCAGATGTGAAAATGCAGCTCCTGCTGTACTCCGTTCACATGAAGGGTTCATCTTCCAAACCAGAGCACATCTACTTGAATGCTCTCCAAAAGCTAATTCATTCATGTTAAGGAATGTGTATGTAAAAAGTACAGTACAAAAGTTCCTTTCCTCTTTTAAGTTGCCCCAAAAGAAAGTGTTCGAGCCATAGGTATCTGAAGTGTGGTCCAGGAAAACAGTCTCAGATACAAGATTCATATTTTATTTTTGTGCAGTTGATGCCGCTGTTGGCTCTCATAATATTCTCTTCAATTATTTAACTCGTCTGAAATTTAATTTATTGTAACACCTAGGGTAGTTTTATTCACTACTCGATTCCAAATTCTTCCTCTCGACTGTCTTTTGCTTTTCCTGCTTACATCAAACTTTGCTCTGTGGGAAAACTGCGCAAACAGAGGATCAGATATTTGTAGTAAATCGTGTCTTAACGATATCACTTCTTCTGAAGGAGTGAAAACTAGAATAGAGTCACATAGGTCAAGATGCTAATGTTCATGGAGAACGAGGGAAAACCTTACCGGTGTGTAGAATTAACCGTGCTTCTCACCTGTGTAGACAGGCCTCTTACTGGGGGGTTTGCTGTGCTATCAGTAGCAGAAAGCAGTAGTATTTGGCAGTAGATTTCCTTATGCCAGCATCTACCATTCACCCTTAGAAAGTGCATATTTGGGAAAAAAAATGGAAAATGTTTGGAGTGGAATGTTCAGAAAAAGTGTTTGTTTTTTAAGGACCACTGAGAGTAAGATTAGAGATGTTTGATCAGGGAATGACAAAATGAGGGCTGTCCCACAAGGCTCTTACGACCCTCCTTTTATTTACCTACCAATTTAGCTTTCCACAGTCAAACAATATTGCCTTCTTTACAACATTATATATACCATTTTAATAGGGCATTCAGTAAGTAATGTTGATATGCTTTGGCACAGTGTCTCTAGGCACCAAGGCACCAAGTAGGTGTTTTCCTACCATCCTAGCTACTACAGCTTCTAAAATTTATCATGCTCAAAGAGGAACATGACTGGATATCAATCACTTTATTTTTATAAGGATGAGAAATGAACAGAAGTGATTTCCTGAGGAAATTTATTAGAAGTCCTAGTAACATGAACATTTAAATTCAAAAGTGAATTAGAAAGGCTCATATTTTATTACCGTCACAAAACCTGAGTTCATCTTTTTATTACCTTGAACAGAACTTCATAGGCATATTTTTTTCTTAATTCCAATTGTTAGAGGATAAAAACAGGGAAAATAAATGTGTGATCTGTCCTCAAGTGAAAGCCTGTATTCTATAAGGAAAGCATATGGATATTTGAGAGTGGCAGAAATTACCTGTGTGTTTTGTCAAGGCTTGTAAAGGTGTTATCTTCTAAATAAACTTATGCACATTTACTGGCACCTGCCAGTCACTACTGCTTGATGCAAATTGCTTTGGGACACCTTCTGATCCTGACAATAATAAACTGGCAGCACGTGTAAGGGGTGTTATGAAATCACTACAAATATTTTTCTTGGGCTACCTCTTTGAATAATAATTTCTGTGCGTTTCTGTTGGCAGTATGGAATGCTACTGTATCAGAATTACAGAATTCCCCAGCAGAGAAAAGCCATGCTGCCACACTTTTCCACTCCAGTAGTAAGTAATGAACTTTACTTCATTAATGTCTATTGCTGCAAGAGATATATTTGCTTTTGCATGTTAAAAGTGGTATATTTTATATTAATAAGTGCAAATATAGGATTGTGTAGCAAATCACTGTAAAGTTTGCATTACAGATGAGTATAAATTACATACTTGGCTCTCCATTATTTTAGGCTGATAGTACCCATGTGGTTTGAAAATCTTGGCTATCTCAGGTATTCTGAGATGTAGAGTTGCAGAGACATCTGACTGTCCCTGTAGAAGCCAGTTTAGGCCTGGCAAAACTAACACTTAAGATCTCCTATAGTAAGTTGACTCGAAGCTGACCATTAGCTATCTAAAAGTGAAGATCCTGTCGTAGGATCCAAACTGGTCCTGACAATCCCCCGAGTCCAGTAATAGGGAAAGTGGGCAACTTGTGCAACATGGATTTTATTCTGATTTTGGATTCTCTCTCTGTCCCCCATGGACTCAAAGGAAAAAAAACATGGTTTGGCTTTTCGGTTTTTAGTTTTTTGTCTGTGAAACTTTTCTAAGGAAAAAGACATCTGTGTTCTCTATGATGGTAGAGGATAGCTTTGGAAAATCTTCTGAAACCAGATATTTTAAAATGAAACTCTCTCAAGTTGGTTTTTTCTTTCCCTGTTTTTTGAAACAAGTGAAAATTCCTTTTCAGAGAAGTGTATCTGAAAACTCACTAGTAGCAATGGATTTTTCGGGGCAAATAGGAAGAGTTATTGAAAATCCTGCTGAAGCACAGAGTGCTGCCTTGGAAGAAGGACATGCTTGGAGGGTAGCTATCTTCTCTTCTTTTCTGTTTTTGTGATTAGTAAGTGTCTGTTGAGAGCCAAAACACAGAGTGTGCTATGGTACTAGTGCAGTGCTGCTCACAGTATAGCTTAGCTCCGACCTGAAGCAATCACACTGCAAGCATGCAGATCTGAAAGTCAATATCCATCTTTAGCAAAACTGTCACATTCACAACAACCTTCTACCACTGCTTCTCTGTCCCCCTAGTGTCCAGAGGAAAGTTGAGGGGGAAAGCAGACCCACCAGAACTTTACTGCCAGTTTGCAAAACCAGTCTCTGAGGAGGAATATGTCAAATTAAATGCTTCCCCACATGGAAGAGGCTGGGGCTCTGACTAATGGCTTGCTCCCAGTAAGTTTAATTGCAGAATCTACAAGAGGCAGGACCTCTTGCAATGAAAACTGATGTAACTTGTTTATAGTGTCTTGTGGACAGACAGCTGCAGTACAAGTTTTCCCACATGCTCGTCTCTCAGGGAATAGGAGTTATTACTGAAGCACTAGCTAGTGCTTTATGTACGGGAGGGAAAGACTGCTTGATTTACTGAGTGCCTGGTGTTTTGCCTGAGCAGAAACATATCAGACTTTCCTTTTTTTCTTTTCTTTTTTTCTTTCTTTTCTTTTTTTTCCTTTTTTTTTCTTCTTAAGATACTGAGCTTTCATCATTAACATCTGGCTTCTGTTTTAAGCCAACTGAAATGAGCTGCTGCTTGTAGATTAGCCCCCTTCAAAGTTGCATTTCTTTTTCTCATCCTTGCATTAAACTTGCCCAGCCCCCAGTTTCCTGTAAATTAAATCTGTATTGCATGTGCACTAATTCTCTTCTCTTGAGGTTTTAATCTGGATTTAACGGTAATTCATTTTCTCTATAGAAACGTAGCACGAGAATGAACATCTTGGGTAGCCAAAGTCCACTCCATCCTTCCACACTGAGCACAGGTAAATTCTGCTGTTTTGTAAGGACAGTATACGAGACCACTATGGGCAAATGAAGGCTATATTAAATACAGGGGTAGAATGCAGACCTGTGAAATTCATGCCTTAATTTGAAATACTGTGTTTTATCCTTTATCAATACCTTGTTGTCATTAACATGCTTACTGTGTTTAAAAGCATAAGAGTATATACTGGCATAGTAGAAGGGATTTTTTTTTCCTTTAAAGGGACACTCACACTTTTTACAATTTTTTATCTTTTGAAACACATATTTTATGAAAATTGAGACTCTATAACTGTTTCCTTCAAAAAGAGAATCCAGAAGTTGTGTCTTTATTTTAGACAAGAAAGTCAATGAGTGATGTGTTAATCTTTTAAGGAGCAAAACTAGGCCTCAATATTCATTTAATATGTTAATTCTATAGTAATCAAATAATGTAAAATATGTGAGTCCTGAGATTTTAAGTTTAGTGAAGTAACAAAATATTCCATATTAATACCCTGGACTTCTTAGCGGAAACACACTTATTTCATGTTTCTATTCTGCTGAATAGTATTTAAAATTCCATTTGAAAAACAACAAAACATAAAACATGTTTGGAGGTATCTCTGCCCTTGGAAGCACAAGTTGAGGTCCTTTTCTTTGCTCTACAGTTAAAGGGTCTCGTTAGCTCAGACACAGTATTCTGTGAATTGTTTTTGTCACAGTGTTTTCTAGGGCCTGTGAAAAGACACTGTTGTAAGAGGTATCTCTTGATAACCTAATAATATGTCTGCAAGTCATAAAATACATGGCGAATATTCCTAGTACTTGTGTATCAAGTGTATGTAACTGCTGATGCATTTTCTTCACACTGATTAATTTTTTCATATTGACTGATTAAAGATACATTCTATATCCCACTTTTCAGTGGGATCTATATCCACTTTTAAAATGTTTAGTGGGTCTGGGGGGAAGAAAAGATGTTAGAGATGTTACTGTGATTAAGCATTCTCTCTTTTCCTCTCACCTCCAGTTATTCATAGGACACAGCACTGGTTTCATGGCAGGATCTCTAGAGAAGAATCTCACAGGATTATTAAGCAGCAAGGGCTTGTGGATGGGTAGGTGTCTTTGCTGTTCAATAAGGGTTTAAAGGGCTATGAGTATTTATGAGTAATCTGATTTTTCAGTAGCTTATGTTGCCACTGCCTTATCTGCAGTAGCAAGATCAAAGACAATTTAGAAGTGTCTCCTTGAGCTGCAGTGACCACAGTGCAGATAGACTGGCCTCTGTGAGAGGGAGCCTGATGTATAAAGACTTAGGTCCATCTTCTGAATATGTGATCTTGTTAGGAAGAAAAAGCAATGCTCAAATGCCATGCAGGTTTTTTAGTAGTGGCAAGACATGCCCCATTTTTATTATTAGTGAGATCCTGGTTATCATGGCACATTTTTGTGGTATTGACATTTCTCAATTGGTTTTAAGAAGCTAGAATAAGTTCTTTTGGGTGCCTAAAACTACAAGCAGTTCTTGCAACTCTGCCTTGGAGATGTTTGTTGCTGGCATAGTGGTTAGTAGTTCTGAGAGCTTGAGGCCTGCCCCAGTAGTATGCTTGGCCATCCCACAAATCCACCAGCAGTTAGCACCTTGAGCCTCATGCCAAAGGTGTATTTTGTTTATTGTTGCATGTAAAGGGTTTCCTTCTTTAATTCATGTATGTTAAGGGAAGAAGTCATTTTTAACTGCCTAAAATGTCTGTATTTTTTCAAAGTGTGGATTTGACCATTTGAGCTAAGACTTCTGTTTTGTGGTCGAGTGTAAAAGTGTTATCTTCCACTAAGTCAAATAAATTAGTATGCAATGTTGCTAGCTCTACTTCCTAAAGTATATTCTTCTGTGATGCTGCTGTGGAAAAAAATTCTGTGATGGTTTTAAGGCAAAATCAATGAGTTTTCCCATATTGATAATGTGGATTCTATCTAATTGATAGTTACTTTAAGATAATATTGAGCAATCTTAAGAAAATTTTGAGTCATTTAAGAAAATATCGAGCTTAAATTTGTCAATTTTGCAAGCGTTGTGTTTCTGAAAACTGATGCAAGATACTAGAAAATGGGAACAGATTCTATCTATTAGTTTCTCCCCTTCAAATTCTCTTAGGGAAATCCAAACATGCTTTGGGAATTAAGACCGTATGTGAGTACATATCAGTAATAGAAAGCTGAATTAGAAAAAAAAAAAAAAAAAGGCATCATACAGATCAACAGGAAGAAATACTAACATACGCATTTACTTTTATTTCATGTGCTGATTAGTGTTGCATAGACTTGGTATAACAATTGCAAGTAAATTGTCAGATATGGAATTGCCTGTTAAAGGAAATAAAGAAGAGTTAGGCAACGATACAAAATGACCAAGTGGTTCTGCCTGTTTATGAAGAGATGTTTTGTGGTATTCAAATCATAATTTAAAAAAAATGTTCTCTCTTAGATTATTTCTTCTCCGGGACAGCCAAAGCAATCCAAAGGCATTTGTACTTACACTGTGCCATCATCAGAAAATAAAGCATTTTCAAATCTTGCCGGTAAGTAAATCAGTTTTTATATAGATCACAAAATAACATTAATAATAATAATAATATCATAAAGCTTTGACAGTATGTGAAGAGGCCTCTTTAAAAGTACGGATGTAATTAATAGGGATATTTCCATTAACAAGTACAATCCATGGAATTTTTCAAACGTCTGACTAAAATTCCTTGTTATCAGTGCCTGGACTGTTAACATAACTCAGGTAATCAAAGCCATACACAGAACTTGATCTTTGCGACTGACAACAACTGGCTGCAGTTGTCTCCATGTCACTTGACAGGCATAGAATAACTTATGGCAACCCTAAAATCTTTTATTTTGATGGTTAGCCAATAATATGTTACATTGAGATTTTTGAGAATGTTTGATTTTCTTTTGACCAAAAAGAGCATTGGAACTTTAAGACTGTGTATAGCTTTATTGGGTTTTTTTCCTCCTTTTCTCTTGCTTTTTTTTATTTGAAAACAGCCAACCAATATTTTTGTAGTGTTTCTGCCTTATATAATGGAGACAAGTGCTGTCTCTACAGTTTTCAGTTACACTGTGCCCATGAGCTTTCACTTTTCTATAAAATATACTACTAGTGGAGTGAAGGTATGTTCTTTTCTAGAGGGATTCATGGAGACCATAGTTTCCTGGAGATCTCTAGGCACTAGATTTGTTGGGGCAGTGCCCATCATTTGGGCATTATAAAACTGAGATTTGTTTTTTAAATGAGGTCTCTGATAATGGGAGGAGATCGGTTTTAGAGATGCAACCTTTCTTACACTTAGCCGTGGGGTCTTTTTGGAGCCTTTCCTGTAGTACAGTGCTGCATGTATCCTATGAAAACAGTACTGTTGACTAAAGGGGGCCCTGCGGGCTTTGGTGCGGCCTCCTGGGGCCTCCGTGCGCACGTGGCCTCTTGGGCCCTGTTCAAAGAATACTGCAAATCTCTCCAGTCTTATACCAGTCTGTCGCATAGATAAACACACCAAAAAGCCTACCCAAATGCTTGCTGTAAGCTGCTCAGTGCTCTTAGTTTTTGGGGCCATTTTTGCAAATAACTATGAATTTTGAAGTTAACTTCTCAAGAAAACTCTTGGTCTGCAAGCCGTATTACACTGAGGTTCAGAACAATGTTCTTCATTGAGAAGCTGTCAGATTTTGATTTAACTCAATCTCTTTTGTGTCAAGGGATTAAAAAGTAGTTTTTTTGTAGTTATTGTTATCTTATACCGCACACTTTGAGTCACTATGTTTTGCCACGCTTGCATTTCTTCTTGTGCTGTCTGACTTAAAAAGTACATTTTATTTCCCCAGTGTGAGGATGATGGACAGATATTTTTCAGCCTGGATGATGGGAACACCAAATTCAGTGATCTTATCCAGCTTGTTGAATTCTATCAACTAAACAAAGGAGTCTTGCCCTGCAAACTCAAACACCACTGCATCCGAGTGGCCTTATGACCTCAAATCTGACTCTCACTGAAGACTGGATTTGCTAGAAGAGTAATTGTAAGAGAAAGTTGACACTGGGGAATTGGCAGATCTGTAAGTTGGTAAAAATAAATAAAAATATTATGCACCTTGGGACTCTGAAAGGGATGGATTCGACCGGTGCCAACAGACCAAGATTTACTGGTTTGTCCAACACCTAAGAGTGATTGCTGCTGAGTGTCCCAGCATCCCAAAAATGGGGGGAGGGTATGTAAAACCATTAGCAAATTTGAAACAAAACTGGAAACTATCTTGGCTGGGCCACTTAACAGGAACAAGTGTGAAGAGAAATCTTTGAAAAGAACTCTTGCCCTGGAATAATCTTGACAATTAAGACTAGTGTGTTTACTTTTTGTATTGATCACTTTTTTTGCACTCCTACTTTGTTTCGGATATTGTATGCAGCCTATATTGGGAGCTGATGTGGCTTTTAAAATTCATGCAGGAGTTGGGTATTAATCTGCACCCTAAAATGTATGGAAAGCTTCAGCCTAAAAGGATCTAGAAGAAAATGGAGAAGTGTGCGTGTGCGTGTGTGTGTGTGTGTGTGCGTGCGCATGTGTCTCAAAACTTCTCTGGAGACCTGAGGTTCGATCATCTGCAGATGTCTTTGAAGAAGCAATGTGGATACGATTCTAAAAGAACATAGCACCATATATGTACTCTTAAAACTGCTGATTTGTAGCATTATGGCTGTAGTATGTTGATGGCATATTAGTGGCACCCAGTCATGCAAAGACTGTGTTAGATTCTATGCACAAATTTTTTTATTGAAGTGGTGGTTTGTTTTTTTACAGCCTTTTGACTGTTTTCCTGAGGAAACTTACTGTTACTAAATAGTAGTAGGACTGAATAACTACACTTGTATCTAAAGCCACCATTTTTTTGTGAGAAGATTCTTCTGCTGGTAGTCTTAGTATGACAACAAAACACAAAACGCAGTGTTTTTAGCTTTATAGCTCCTTGAATTTTCAGACTGTTTCAAAGAGCTTTTTTTCCGTATAGTAAAGCTACAGTGACAAAAAGCTCTTTTGGGGAATAGGTCTTCAAAAGAACTGTCCCCCCTCTGCTTTCTGTAGGGCCATGAACGTTTACATGGTGAGAAAGAACATCCTGGGAGTGGAAACTCATTTAATTGTGAACTGGCATTTGTGAACTGAGCTGCTGGCAATATCATCCATCCATCCAGGTGACTGGCGATTCCTGTGTCCCACACCCTAGCGCACGCCGGTATCCACTGCGGACGAGCGTCTGTCCTGCTCTAGTGCTGATCTGTCATCAGAACTCCTTTATTGTCAATGTTCTGTTATTTAATGTTTACACGGTAACTTTTCTGATGAGAAATCAGTATTAAAGTTAGGTGAGTCCCATCTTAGTCCTCCATCTGCAAATGCCATTCCTTCAGCAACACGGTTGGTATAGGAGCAGTTACTGAATTAACTTCCCGATACTTCACGCAGTTTAGCCATAGTGAGAAAGAAGTATTTTGCCCTGGGAACTTTCAGAACATAGTGAAGAAAGGAGCATTCTTAAGATGGGAAATGATTTACGCAGACTAGTTCATCCTTAACTAATATTTGCCACTGGGTTTGAAATCCTAGCCATCTGAAAGGGTAGAAGGAAAAACAATTTTACACTCTTAGGTCTTCACGTAGTGTTGAGAATAGCTTAAGACAAACCATAACCTGCCTGAGTTGTCCATATCAGCTTATAACTATGTCAATGGTATAGAAACACTGTATTTTAGTTTACAGAACACATTTAGTATTTTTTTTCCATTTAATGTCTAGATATAAAAATGAAGAAACTTGATTTTGCTTTTAGTAGAAGCCTTTTCCTTTCTTTTTTTTTTATTTTTAATTGTACATAGTGAAATGAGTGTTCCTACTTTCTAGACAATGTATTTTAAAACCTTGAAATTAAGCTAACTTAAGTCTGACTTCACTTTGCATGCTTCTATTTGGCCCCTATTAGGAGAAAAAAAAAAAAAAGATAACTTGTATTGAGTACATTACCAGTTTAATAAGACCATTTATGCTGTAGTTTTAAGTTTTTCTGTTTACATAGTTTAGTGACAACCATGCATTTTTCCCAGTAGGCGCATAGTATTTGCAGTGTTTCATATTTATATAAAAAAAAAACCTTGCATCTTATTTAAATTGAGAATAAAAGTTTGACTATGAATCATGATTTTTGTATGTAGATGGTTGACTTAGTATTTTGTACTTTTCCCAGCTAAAGTGAGCTGTTTTGAGAGAGTGACCACCTTCAAAGTGGCAACAATCTTACTTAAGCAGATCACTGCTTTTGTCTTCTTTCTGCTGGAAAACAGTCAATACCACCCTAGTTTTCCAACAGATTCAGCTGGCTGCCAGCTCAGAATACCAAGGACTGAAGGACATTTGACTATTATTTTTGTATTTAAATGACATGAATGTAAAGGGGATGCTCAGGGTTGTTTTGGAGCCTGTTGAATTTTTATCTTTTTGCCTGTGATTTTATTTTCTAAATAAATACTTCATGTAGCAATCTTGAATATGTTGAGAAGGAAAATGCCAAACCATTTTGGTAATGAGGTTACTAGTTAAGTTATGTTACGATAGGTGTTAAAGTACAAAAACTTTTTATTTGTTAATTAATCTTGAAGAAACACGTGCCTCAGTTTAGATGTTTTGTCTTATCTTTTCTGCACTAAATACCTGACAGTTTGACCAATCAATGCACCTTTCCAGTGGCAAGACTTGCTTATCGTAAATTATATTGTCACAATGCAAGATTTAGTGACTGTAAAATGGAATAAAGTTTAAAGTTTCAGGGAATGCAAAAGGTATTAACTTAAGAGACAAAACCTTTATTCAATATGCTTTGCTTCATACTGTAAATAGCTTTTTGGCTTGTGAACCTAATTGTAATCTTTCAGGTATTTTTGTACAAATAAGGGACTGATATTCTGTTTCTTGTAATTAGAAATAAACGTTAATACAATGCTATTCATTTTACATTGGAATTTACGTCTTCTTTGGGGTATGTCTACATAGAGAAAACATCTTCTGCCCCAATTCTGAGTTATTTGGGGTGAGCTGTCACATTAAAGATACTTTAAGAAGACTTAAAAGGAAAACAGAATGCACATGGTAGTGTTATTACGGCTGTTCTGCTTTATGATTTCTGTTAGGACACTTGGTCCTGTGTGTAAAGCAGAGCTTACTCGCACCTGCTGTTTGAAGAAAATGCTTTTTCTGACTATGACATTTACAGTGTTCATTTGGGAAACGTTGCCTAGAATTGGATCAGCAGTTACACCACTAGCATCTTTTGGATCATAAAACAAAACTAGAGCTCACTGGAAATGTTAAGCGTACATAAAGCACTCTGTTGGCCCAAGAGTTGGGGGATCACAGAAATTTTTAGTGGAAGTTTTAGAAAACAATTGCTTGCATTCATGTGGTCTTTCTTCAGTTGGGTGGGAAAGCACATCTGCACCAAACATGTTTTTTCTTAAGAAAGCAGTTTCACTGGGGAAGGAGTTGGGGGTTGGATAGAGCAACAGCAGATTGAAAATGTTCCACTTCTTTTGTTCACAATCCTTTCCAGTCCCTGCTTCGCTAGTCCACAGAAGGCAGCAAATGCATCCCACTTAAAGCAGCAGTCACACTGCAGCTTCTGCATGCTCTGGTTTCATGTAAGTTTATACTGCACTACGGCATAACTTCAGTATTAGGCTTAGTACTGTTCAGCATTATGATTAATTCAGCAATATGTAAAGGCAAAGTAGGTGTTCTGGGTTTTGATATTGACAAGATGTATTTCTGTCTTGACACACATGTTACTTTAGAGACCTGTCGCTGGTAAGCCCGAAGGGAAATGCTTGGAGTTCACTATGCTGCATGGAACTAAATCAACTTTCGCTTTCTTTGAGTATATTGTGGTTGGAACAGACGAGGAGATGGCACACAAAAAAAAGCAGCAAGGTAGATAATGTGTTCGTGAGCAGCAGCTGGGTGCCCGTGCTATCGGAAGAGCCAGCAGGCCCGAATCGGTCAGGGTCAGATGGGACATGGGACAGACTTGTATTAACTGCTGTTAACAACAGACGGTATCTGACACGATCGGACGATGTCTGATCCCACACGAAGCCCTCTAGCATGACGTTAACGTGGCACAATGTTTTAAAAGCTCTTGGACCTAAGTGATTTTTTTTTCAGATGAGTGTTTTCAGCATGTGGCTGCAGCACTTTTATGCTAACACATAGAACCCTAAAGCTGAGTTTGTTGTAAAATCAAATCATTGCTTCAGCCTGTACCCACAAATCCACATGAGAAAAACACCATCTTGCCTCACTTCCTTTCAAGTAAGTCAAACTATAGATGACTTTGGGTTTACAGCTAAGTTAGCGATGCTTTAATTTGGTTTGTTAATGTCCACGTGTCCATTGCTTTGTGTCTCAGGCCTTGTTTGTCTAACATATTGGAAACTTATGCAACAGTACCAGCAGATGGAGAAGGGAGATGCCTTTCTTTGAAATGCCCACATTGCATTAATTTGGCTTGCTTCGGCACCCTAACTATCATGTCTTCCTTCCTTAACTTTAAGCCCAATTTAATTAGGATTAGAAAGCTTAATATAGCCTCAACTACATCCAAGAGCTATACGACTTTCATTAGATACTGCGATTACTCACATCTGAGTCTTCCAAATAAATTAGTTTGTACAACACTCACATTGCAAACTCTTAGCCCAAAGAAATTTTGCTCTAATTGCTCATCATTTTGCATAGATACTAGCAGATGTTTTTACAGGAAGGATTGTTTCATCTCTAGACACCGAACTGTGACTAATGGGGTCTTACAACACTTGTTGGTTTCCCAGGTTGCGTGCTTTGCTCTAATCGGGTGTTTTTCATCTCTTGGCTACAGGATTCTGGTGCCACAACTGTTTAACAGGAAGGTAAAAGTATAAACACAGCTGCCAACTCTGAGTCAAAGTACAGCCTGGTTTTGTAGACTCTGAAGCTCAGCTCAGCTGCAGACAGGAGTGTAACTCCAAGGGAAGAGAGCTCAGGAGAGCTATGAAGGCAGGGAGGAAAATAAAGTGCAGGAAAAGACTACTCTTAGGCAGGACTCTGTAGGTTAGGTTGGGGATGATGAGGGGACCCAGTCAGGATGCTACTGTCACCCTTAGCCATTTTCCCCTCCCTTCCCTCGAACTTGTGACAACACTTAAATAAAGAATGCCATTTTATTTTCCTTTTGAAACACAATCTCCATCGGCTGGAGACTTGCTTTTTTCAGTCAAGAAACAGGAAAAATAGCTATGAAATCTGCATTCTCACAACATGCCCAATCTCAAAATAAACAATCTGTTCACTTGTCATCAAGAGCAAAGGAAGGTAAAAGTATGGTTCTACCAACAATAGTTTTAGGATGAGAATTACTAAGGCAAATTGATAAATTTAATACTGAAAATCTATTACTTTATTGCCTCTTAAACATTTCCTGATGCATCCTATTTCAAAATTAAAATATTTTACTTTTCATTTAGCTAGACCTTTTTCAGCATTTGATTTCTCCAATAACTTTTTTCTTCCTCTGGATATCTGCAAGGTGTTTGTGTGTCCTGCGGGACTCTTACTTACCTAGCTCTTAGGTGTTTAATAGTCTCAGAATCAAGTCCAAAGATAAAAAGTACAGAAATGAGGCAAGCAGAGAGGATTAAAGCTTCTCAAAAAAACTACCCCACAATGCAGTTAGTCACAGAACAAAACAAGTTAATTAGTAAAGGATGGGTGGGTGGAAAAAATCATCTAATTTTTCACCAAAGAGTATGTGGTTTGTCAAAACAGCTGGACCAACATGGAAGAAAATTGTTGAAGGCAAAGTTTGTCTCAAAATATTTATGACGAACTGCCCGAACAAGCCTTTGACCTGCCCTATAAAATGGAGTGTTTCAGAGAAGAGAGAAGACCAACGGTGAAGACATTGCTTCTCTTTTCTTGTATGGGCACCTTCACAAACAAAACACAAACAAAACTCTGCAAGCTGATGCCTTTGAACAGAGAAGGGAGCAGGAGGCCCTGGGCCAGGGGTGGGAGGAGAGGCCTGGGATGTCGTAGAAATGGAAGCAGCATGGGAAGAACAGGATGGGCAGAGAAACACCAGGCTAAGATCGCTCAGCAGAATGGCAAGCAGTAACTTCTGGAAGGCAAGGTAACAGACTTCCATAAAATCATAGGCTGCTGGTGGAGGGCGGGATACAGAGCTTTTCATTACCGTTGCCTTCACTATCAAGGTTACAGAGCGCCCCTGAAAAGCACCGGGGTCCAGCTCAGCAAAACCAGAGACATTTCTTTCCCGGCTGTCTAGGAAAGCTTCGTAGGCTTCCCACGGGGCAGAGAGGCAGGGGACAGGCTCACCCAGGCGCACAAAGGGATCAAAACACAGCCGCCGCTTCCCTGCTGGACGGGAACTGCAAAATCACCACCAGGAAGCCCATGGGCCACCTGTCACCGTCCTGAGGGCAGGAATCACCACTAACAGCCTATACCCGTACTCCACCCTGCGTGTCTGCTGTTCAGCACTGGGTCACGTACGGGGCTAGAAAGACGTTTGGTCTGACCCAGCACAAGTGCTCCCACGAAGGTCCATCTGTTTGGAAACCTCAGCAATTAGCACCACTTGGTCTGGGAAAGACATGGAAAACCTGTGCTACCATTAGCGTCGCTCAAAAGGCAACTGTACTTGTAGGAACAGCTGAGTAAATACCACGTTGGCTCCCCACCACCTCCGCGGGAGCTGCTCGAGGACATGCAATAGCTGTCCTTCCTGCTTCTCCACGTGGGATTTATCCTTCAGCCGTTACGGCTCGGCCTTGCCCCCGGGAGCGCAGTGACGGGCTTCGCTCGGCCCTCGGCGCGGGGCGATGGAAGTGCCGGGGACCCGAGCCTTGCTACCCACTCATCTTCCGCAACGAGTTCACGCCACGCTTGTCACTCGCGTGTGCTGGCGGTCGCGTCGAGTGAAACGCGTCCTGAAACGCGCAGTGGGCCGCGGCCATGCGACAGGTGCCCGCGGGGTGCTCTCCCCTGTGGCGTGGCTTGTGAAGACAGCGTTTCCTCCAGGGACCCAGAATCGTTCCAAATAAAAATAATAACAAAAATAAGATAAAATAAAAAGAGGAGAAGGAGAGAGAGACGTTGGACGCCTCGGCAGAGGGCAGCAGGCGGGGGGCGGCCGTTCCCCCCCTCCCCGGGCGGTTGAGGCTCGGTGGCGGTGCCGGCACGGGGCGGGCGCCGTCCCCGTGTGGGGCCCCCGAGGGAAGGGCTGGGCGCAGTATGGCGCTAAAGGCGCTGGGTTGTCCTGCTTCTTGAGGATTTTATTTCATTTCATTTCATTTTTTATTCCACTTTTATTACGGAGGCAATCGATGCGGGCTGCGCCGTCGGAGCCGCCACCCGTGCAGCCGGTGTCAGGAGATGGCGGCTTCACCCGTACGGGCACGCTGTTAATGGTTAACAGCCAGGGCTGCCCGCCCCCCGGCCAGGCAGGGCATGCAGGAGGGTGCAGGCAGGGGAGCTTTTACTTAAAATGAATAAATAAGTACAGTCAGGCTGTCCCAAAACTCGTAGGTGTTGGGTCTACTTGTCCTGCTCTTTTTCCAGTATCTCTGATTCCTATGGAGAAAAAAAAGATGGGTAAAACTAGTGAACTTAAGGCTGCAGGTGCTTAATCATTAACTCAAAAGTTCAGGGTGAGCTCAATAGCAGCGGAGGCTCCATCTTCCCCGGGGCTGTGAAAGTCTAGGAATTTCTTGAGAGTGAAATTCCTGAGCCGCTTGTTGCCATCGCCTTCTCTTAGGATGAGAGTGCAAGGAAATTAGGGAAGATAACTGTTTCCAAGGTAGCTGGGAAAGGAGAGAAATCGGCCAGCAGGTAAGGATAAACTCACTGGCATTTGCGAGTACAGTTACTTCTGGCCTTTCACCAAATAGCACAAACAGACAGGGCTGCATAATTTGTTAAGCTAGGAAGTATTCAGAAATGTAAATACTAAATTCCATTTTAAATAATATCTAATTAAGGCAGTTTCCTTGAAACAATCATGAGTTCATAAAGTACTTAAAAAAACTTTTTTTAATTTCAAAGTTTGAAGAAAATCCCTTTTTAAATTGCCTATAAAATTTGACTTGAAAGCCCTGCTAATGGAGTGGATGATGGGGCCCGGAGGAATGGCTCTGTCTCCCAGTGGTGACGTCCCGGACAGTCTGGGACCTGAATCCCAGCTGACAAAGAAGAGAATGTCATTAACCTTCTTGAATTTCTCCAGAAAAAGTTTTGTGTGTTTGAAAATTTAGCTGGGTTTCATTGTAAATGCGAAAGAGGGGACTTGGGTGTAGCTATGCTGTCCATGGCCCCTGTGCATTGATATTACAGTTTGATGTGTGGCGAGATATAAAAGAAGCAAAAGTTGTTTCAGCACTAGTGGGGTTCAGAGAGCAAGGAAATATTCAGATGAAAACTGATGTTGGAGACACGTCAGGAAGAGGAAATGGGTAAACTGTGTTTACCTGGTTGGTAAATAGGGGGAAAAAATAAGAGTGATGAAAAGCTGGCTTCTAATGCAGCTGTGACTTGTGCTGAAAGGTTTCTTCTGAAGAGAGCTCAAAGTCTGGCATGTAAAGTTCCCATCTCACACTGGCAACGGGAGTTAAGAGCAATGTGAGCAGCCTGGAATGTCTTTTGTGAGAATTAGAGATTAACTAAGGGCAAGGCGGCAGTTGCACAACTCGGTCGCGTAGGCCTCATGGGGTAAAAGTGCCGTTTCGCGCGCGCAGCGGGGCCCGTGTCTGTCCCCTGCTTTACACCGAGCAGAGGGAAGCAGCGGGAGCGGAGGACGTGGAAGTTCAATCTGCTTAAAATACACTACAAAAAGCTCTGTGGGCAAAGAGGTTGCCGGAACCTCACGCGCGTGTGGGGAGGCGGCAGATGCTGCATAAGCAGACAGGACAATTCCAAGGAGGCTGCAGACTGGCCCGCTGGCCTTGCAGAAGCGCAGAAAACGTCTCAGACCGCTGGCCTCCCCCTCAGACCGCCGGGCAGCTGCTGTGGAAGGGGCAGCGCGCAGGCCCGCGCAGGCCCGCGAGGCTGCAGGGCATGGTTAGTCATGACACCTCTGCAGAAGGGAAACTGCAAAATTATCAGAGAATCTCTTTGCAGAGGTAATAGATAAAGGGCTCTCAGAAACTTCCGTATTGCTTCAGTCTTTCCTGTATTTCTCCTTATAGGTTTTTCTCACTCTGTCCTTCTGAGGGATATTTGAAGTGGTCTCTTTTCTACTGCAGCAGCAAAAATGTGTTTTTTCTTTTTTCTTTTTTTTTTTTTAATCTCACAGATAGCATGTTTTTGTCATGCTAACGTTTCTAAATGAAAAGATGTTTTCCAACCTATACAGCAAATTAAACTTACTTTCAGTGCGTTCCAGTAACAACCTTATTAGTTAGCCCAATTAAGTCCCTTGCCCGTGCCTGTACACAGGCCTCCATCCTTCCTCAGACGAGTGCTTCCCAGTTTAAGCAGTGCTCTCTGCTATTATGTGATTATGTTTTATCTGTTGGTAAACATACATCTGTTATTTCCCATAGAAAATGTTTTGAATACAACAGCAGTTTTGTTTTTCACCTTACAGTGTTTCATTTCATTTTGAATACAACAGCATTTTTCACCTTCTTTCTTGAACCTGTACAGGTTATATCTCTACCCATTCACCAAAAGATAAACAGGAGAACAAACAGTATAGTAAAAGTCATTTGTTGAAGAGTAAACTGGGATTTTAACATTGCTTCCTTTGTCAGAAGGGGAGATGGTGAAAGCATTGCACACTTACAAGGTGCAAGTTCTTTTACAGTTTACTGCTTTACAACACTGTGCCTGTTTTTTGTTTTGTTTTAGAAATGGATGCTTGTTTTTAAAACTCAAGAAAAGTTTGATGATCTTCCTGAGGTGTAGTAGGTTTTGTGCTTGCTTTTGGTTTTGTATTTTCTGCAAATAGCAGAGGAATTACCTGGTTTGTAGGGATTCAAACAGTTTAATTCTGATAGTGGATCTGACAGCAGATATTCTTTTATTATATCATACTTTATTCTTGATATAATTGTTTGCTGTTTCAAAGGCAGAAAATTAGAGAGTCATTCCCTAAAAGAATATAAATATCTGTTAATGTGAGGGTTGCTGGCAATGTGTTACATTTTTTCTTGAGACCGCTCACTATCAGTGAAATGCTGTGCTGTAAGTCTGCATGTGAGGACACAGGGTGGCTTGAAGGCAAAGATGTGATTCCAGCTCTGCATAATCTATTACCATCTGTGCATCCAACTCCTGTGTAAGGTACAGCCGAGCTCAATTGCTATGGAGTATCAAGAAAATATGAGATATGGATGTTGATGTAGAAAAATCGTATGGGAAAATTGAGCGGGTCTGAAGTGTTTAGAGGAAAGAGGATCATGTGAGATCATGGAGAGAATATGAGAACATAGGAAAACAGGAGGCTTTAAAAAAAAGGATTTTAGAGAAAGAGAGGCCAGGAAGGTTTGGGGCTGATTAGAACAAGGATAAGGTGGCAAGGCTTCAGTTGTGAAAAAGAGTAAAAGAGTGTAAGAAGACAGGACGTAGGAATTGTCTGATCTTAAAACAGGGAATAATTGAAGCCGTAATGGCAGTATGAGGTTAGAAGACACAAAACCACAGCTGAAGGCTGTTGTTTACATTTCAGAGTTTCAAGCCATGTTCGCCAAGCTTGGCTTTGCTACACCTCTCTCTGTTTCAGAAAATTCTTTTTCTTGTATAGCAAGTACCTGGTGCTGCCTAACTGCTAGAGTAACGTCAAGCACTGGCATCAGCAATGCTTTAGGGTAATAGGGAGTTACTTTGTTCAGATAAGGAGCAATGTTCACTTCTTAAAATGCATGGCAGGCTGCTGCGAAAAGGAAGGGAATAATCTCTTCCAGCTCAGTGGATAGAGTATAAACTGAGGCTAAAATTGAAGGAAATGAGACCCTAGGGGAAAAAAGAGAAAAAAAAAAAGAAAAAAGATGCCGCTAACAATAGTAACACACTGGAATGTATTGCTTAGCAAGGCTATAAATTCACTGTTACAGTAATATTGAGTTGGCTATAAAACCTGTCTCTGTTTTCTCCTCTTGTGTGCACAGTTGTCTTGTTGACAGACTTTATTTAAACAAAAATCACACAATTTACAGTTTGTTTTTTTTTTTTTTTTTTTTTTTTTTTTGAGAATGAGCCCACTTGATAGAGTGCAGGTATGGGTATCTTGAAGAACAGGAATATATCCATAGAGCACTGCAAGCAGCAATATTATGCCTCCTTTGTCTTGTAAAAGTGAGTTGGAATTACAGAAATGCTACACATAGTGCTTACAGTCTTTAAAAACAACATGAGCTCAGAGTATTAGAAACAGTCCAGCTGCTGCTACACCAGAATCCACTCACATTTCCATATATTTTGGACAAGCTAGAGCTTGCTGAAATACCAGCATGCCAGGGAGGTGGCTGGCAGACACCTTTTCCCATCAGACAGTACCATAAAGGAAGAGGTGTTTGCAAAAAGGCTCAGGTTGTCCCTTTCTGTGCTGCTCTTTTAAAGGGAGGCAGAGAGAGCGAATGCAGAGGACTTGGGAGGGAGGTCTCGTCACCTAGACGTTTCGGCAGTGTCAACCTGCGCACAGACAGGGACATTTTTGTATGTATTTTACTCTGGTTTGCATATTTGTCTGTGGTGTTTTAGAATTCCCGGACAGTTGTCCTTGAAGAAATAAATGTCTTCCAGCAGTTTTAAATTGCTCTGAGTATGTTGGATATCGTTATACATCTGCAGCCCCCGTCAGAATCTTGACTGCAGTGCTTCTTTCTGCAGTTTTAACCACAGATCATGTGGAAAAAGCATTTTTGTAATCTGCCATCTTTTAATTTCAGAGACTAGTCTCTTTCAGGCTTTTGAAATTTGAAAAGCAGTAATTCTTTTCCTTTTCCTCTTCCTTTCCTGTATCCTTTCCTTTGTTTCCTTTATATTCTTCTGTTTTCAGAGCTAACCAGTCACACTTATCCGCGTCTTTCCCCAGAGGAGGGAGTAATAGCTTTGAAGAGAAATTTCTTGTACTCCAGGAGGGCTGCAAAGTCATTCTGAATGTGAGTATCTGGAAGAATACCGAGTATTCCAGAACCATTACACCAGCAGATCAGAAGTCACTAGAATATTTCTGTCGTAACTCACCAACTTGTTCTTACTGGAGCTGAAGTTCGTGGTATTCCTGATCATGCTACTTACGTAGCAGAGGTTTTTGTTGAACTTGCACTGTGCCACTAAGGCTCCTCTCTTAAACTGCATCCATTAGCTTGACTCGTAAGAGGGTTCTCTTTTTTGGGGTGCAGCTGGAGGCATGTTCAGTTTGGCATAAGTGGAGTTAAAGGGAGAGAAGCCATGAGGTATAAGAGCAGAGAGCTCTTCAGGAATTTTCAGGAAGGGCAAAACTCAATGAGAAGTAGCCACGTGGACTTGGGCTTGCGAGAAGAAGGTGAAAAAAGTGAGGCTTCGCTGGAGAAATTCTCAAGCAAGATCAGCAGGAGTGAACTATGCATGTGGAAGAGGATGACAAGGGATATCTGGAAGATACTGTGCAAGAACGTGGAAGGTGCAGTGGAGTCTTGGTCATGATTAGAATATTTTTTTGAGAATGAAGATGTCAAAGGACTTCTGGGCTAAACTGTAATATTGAAAAGAGACTGGATGACCTTGAGCTGTAGGCATGGGAAGAATTTTTTTTTTTTGTGCTAGGGAGCTCCAGAAAAGTAAAGTGTTTTGTTGGGGGAACTGCGGTTTGCTGAAATTACTCCTGTCTTAAAAACAGCTGGCCCTTTTTTTAGAATGACAAATGCTTGTATAATTAGTGCATTTAAAAAAAAAAAAAAACTACTCTTGGGTGATTCATTAGGTATGTAATATTTTTCATATATGTACATATGAAAAAATAATTAAGAAATAGCTAGTATTGATATAGGAAGTGCTCTGCACATGAAGATTTGTTAATGCAACTTCTGCATATTCATATTTTCCTTTTAAACAAGGATAAATATTAAAAGGTTATTGACCTACATTTGAGAAGAAAACTCATAGAATGTTTATAATGCAGATATTGCAGAAAGGCTTTTGAGGAACAGTTGAAAGTCTCTGTTCACTAGTCTGTTCACTGTTAAAGACCAATAGTAAACTGGGGTATGCAGTTAAGTTTCATAATAACCATATACAGAATTATCATTGCCCTGTAATTTAAATCCTGAAATTAAGTAAATTAATTGAAATCCATTAATTTGCCCTCGTTAACCAGTTCAACTCATTAATTCAAACGAAGCAATAGAAAACATTTGGCAAAGCTTGTAATGCAGCAGCACTGATGGTCTAAGCGTTAGCCTCAGGAACGCTTTATACTCGAACAGAAGGCACTTCACACACACCTTCCTTCGCCGCCGCGCGTTAAACTGCCCATCCCCAGACGTTCGGCGGGTGAGGGCATCCCTGGGCAGTCGCCGGCGGGCAGCAGAGCCCTGCAATAGTCCTGAGGGGGTGACAACTGTCCGTGTGGCCTCGGCCTGCAGGAGAACGGCCCACCAACTAAATACTCCCTCTCTGTGTACTCCTGTGCTTTTCCTTTCTGTTTTTTGGCTGTCTCAATTGCTTTATGCTGGCACAAACCTCCGTTCCTATAGTATTCTTGTTCCTCAAGGAAATGCATGTTGAATGTTGGCAGCCGTCCCTCTAATCCTCCATGCAGACATGGGCTGGCACGTGTTGCGCTCCCGTCGCAAGCTGCCCTCCCAGGCTTCCAGCAGGCTTTTCCCACTGGTTGCTAACCCGACAGGCACCTCTCCATCTTCCTCCTCGCGCTGTCACCTTGCCTGCGCCAGGAGGCTTTCCTGGCACTGCTGCCTAGGCAGTCCGCTCTCCTCCTTGCGTGCCACCTTCTAGGTGGGCCCGTGTCCCTATCCGTTGTCTTTGGGTAGCTGGGGAACACACACAGGTGCGTTGAGGCTGTGCAAGCCTTGCAGGGCCACCGTGCTGGCGCCTGCCGCCCTGCTTGGCTGGCTGCCTTGTTGAGCTAGGCTACGAAAAATAAGGTTTATTTCTATGCGAAATGCATAGTAAAATAAAACCCATAGGCTTACAAAAGTGTTTTGCACTCATGAAAGATTAACAAAGAAAAATAGAACACAATCTTAGAAGGATAAGCAGGTGTAAGCAGCGTCCTCTATAGCTGCGTCAGGCTGATCTCGAGGTTATCTGACTGCGACACACAACTGCTGAATCTGAGAAATCAGAATTATTTTTGCCCATTTATCCTTTTTTTTATTTTTATTTATTTTTTTTTTTTTAGCATTTCTTTGCATCACTGTCATCTGTTACTATGTTGAAAGTGGTTCTGTTCAGACTGGTCTGGTTTTTATATATTAGTCCTTAAATAACTTTTAGACTGAGCGAGGAAGTACTCATATGCTTGTGTCTTATACTATGGTTCCTTCAAAGTTAAAGAAAAAAAACTCAGTCTTTGTTTTTAAAGCTCTGCCTTTGTTGCTTGTGATTTTTTTTGAGATTTCTTTTTTTTTTCTTTTCTGCACACTATATTTTTTCTTAACAAACAATAAAAATAAGGCATCCTTTTGGAGCAACAACTTTTGATGCTGTGTATTACCTTTTTATATGAATATTCATTCTAGGGACTCATAAATTTGAGAGAAAATGTCATTGCCAGAAGTCGGTGTCAGGTGTTAAGGGAAGTCAGTTTTATTAATATTTCAGAGTAATGAACTGTATTGTATATTGGAAAGTGCTATATGTTGCCTCTTTGTTTCCCATCAGTTCTTATCTATCTATACGAGACCTTATTCCCAACGTCGGCTTCTCGTGTCTGGACCCGGTCTTGCTGTGTATGAGAAGGATGAATTTCTGCACAAGTGCACAGACAGAAACTTGTAAACTTGTGCACAGACAGAAACTTGTAAAAAGAAAATAGACGCAGCAGTGAGCTACGCTGATGGGGGATGGCGAAGAAATCCTGTGGTTGTCACTAATTCCCCTAAGAAAGAGCTACTGTGGAAAATGCCTGTTGAAAACTATGCTGTAATTGCCTTCTTTTTCTTAGAAAATCTTCCATAACTCTGAGGTTTCATTGTTTTTGCAGCTTAAAATAATCCTGATGCTCTGCAAGTTCTGTACTGGGCCTATTAGTCTTGTTTGTACTATGTCGCCAGGAAAGACGTGTTCACGCAGCTTTGTCCTGCTCATTCCTAGCATAAAGTTTGTCTTCCACAGGCTCATTCTCAAGAACTTAGGATTTAGCTCTTTACTGCAGAATGCTTTTGAAGATTTCATTTTTACTGCACATATATTAGATGAAATGCAAAAATGGATGTAAAGAAGGACAATCGCTATTCTGGCACTTTAAAAATGATCAAGTGTATCACATCTAGTAATGCCGAGCTTGCCAGCAAGTGCTGAATTGTCACCTTTTTTTGTTTCCCATCACTCTTTGTGTTATAGGAGAGGTTAGTACTTGTTTTCAGTAGAAGACTGTTTTTTTGAAAACATACAACTCCCATAAGCTATTGGTGGTTATTTTCATGTTAGAAGCAACTGTAGTGAGTAATAAAGATCTTTTCAAATTACTGATACAAAAAAGTTTGTTGTCCAAAGCCTATCTGTAAAGGGAATGCAGAAGAAAAACAGGAGAAATGTACACCTAGAAACACCTTTTTCTTGGTATGAGATGAGATTGCTAGGAAAATAAATGACTCATTCATTTATTTCAGTAGGTATTCTGGAGAACAGTCATGGTAAGAAATAATGAAACAGATAGTGATGGGTAATGGGTTGCAGCTGAGCTGTGAGTACAGTGAGTTGTGCCCTCAGTGCTGTAACTTGTGGGTTACTCTCTGCTTCGCTGCAACCTGCGTCCACAATCCCAGTTAAGTTACTTCAGCCCATTTCTCCTAGGAAAAAGTAATTAGTTTTAGATGCCTGGTACTGCGCAAGGACATGAATAAAGCTCCCTGTAGGGAAGCCCACAGTTCACCTATCCCCATTCCACACTCAAAAAGCTGCAGTAAAAGTTTCAAGTCCTGGCAGGTTTCCTGGATCTTCCATTCCCCAGACTCCTTGGACATGTGAGTTGGGGAGGCCCTGGTCACCTTGTCATCACGGGGGCCCAGCTTCTTTTCCGGGGTAGCAGCAGTAACAGGCAGCAGAGCTGAAGGTAGGTGTAATGTTTTGAGGATCCAGAAATACTGTTGTGCTTTTCATCACAGCTTGTCATCCTCAGACCGGTGGAAGTGAACTCTCCTTCACAAGTATCCACTGAATATACAAAGCTATTGTATTACTGTGTTACTTCTTTTATCTTAGCAACGTTGCAGACCTGCCATATGCTTAATGTGCACTGTACAAACTGGAAGAGCTGTGAGTTAAGCATTATTTTTTCTATATAGCAGATTAATTAGTGCAAATATTTTTCTTAGAGTTCAGTTTTTCAGGTAGGCTGTTGGTCTTGATTATATGAGCTTATTATTGTGTAAGATACAGTAAATCATAGTTCTCATGAAATGCTTGTGTGATTTTTACATATAACCACATGTGTTGAGAAAGAAAATGATCAGATCTTAACTGCTTGTAAATAAGTTGCAAGTCAGTATATAAATGTAGAGCAGTTTTCTTTGTTTCTGCTTTGATGGGCAGTAGGCCTATGTTTTGCTTGGTGCCTTGTTTGAAAGTGGTACATTGGAAATAACATTGCACAGAATTCAGTAGCAGCTCTGAGCACTCAAGGTATTCCGCTCCATTATATTCTGTACTTTATACAATGTAAAACAGTGCTAATGATTCCTGTTCTGCTAGCATACTTTCCCATCCATTCCCTGTTCTCTGATCACTGAAGAAGAACAAAACATGTAATTTCTTAATCACTTCCTTTTGATGAAAGTCAGCCTGCTAGCAGATGCCGAGGAGATGCCTCTCAAAACAAGAGACACAAGTCAAGTTCATTGTAAATGATAGGTAGATGTAAATAGGTAGATGTAAAAGCAGAAAGAAAATGTAGAAATCTCAAAATTCCTTACAAATTTTGAACATCACTTTTCACAGAAGTCAAATTGCCTTAAACATAAATGGCTTCTAAACTGGCAGCTCCTGGAGTCAGTGCACCGAGGTTCAAAATTTGTACCTCTGACCAGACATGGATTTTGCCAGAGTGTGGGTGAGGATGTGCAGCTACTTTAAATCTGACCTAAGTTTAGACCATATGGATTCCGACCAGCATCAGAACCAAATGTGGCAACACACAAAAAATAAGCTGCAAAAGAACAACCCTTCCTAGCAAAACATTACATGGAAGGTTCCTGTGAGGACTTCCCCAGGTTCGCACAGCGTGTGGTAGGACTTGCATCTGCGCTCGAAAACAAGAGCTCCCGCTAAGGTCTCTGAGCGCAACGGGAATGGATGAACCGCAGGGCCATCCGTCTCGTTTAACTGCCTGTCTCCTCTAGTCGCTTTTAAATCCCATCTAAACGAGTGCCTGTCTCTCTCACATCACATCACATCTCTGTGATGTGAGGGCTGCGATCAGCCGAGGTGCGGACGTTACAGCAGCGGCTCCGGCCGGCTGCGCTGCTGCCCCCGGCTCCCCTTGTCCCAGAGCTGGCAGCCTGGAGCGTGCCAGGGCTCACCGGCTCCAGCAGCAACCCCGTGCCTTAGTTTAAATGCCTCTTCCCAAGGAAAACTCACACACAGCACTCACACAGCCGATGCATAGGAATATATCCCTCTGCCACCTCTGAGACGGAGCCAGTAACCCCCAGCAGCAGGTAGCAAACACAGCCTGAATCTTTCATTTGGCTGTGAATATGTTTCCATGACCAGGTAAAACCATGGAAGTGGAGAGTTCAATTCCCCTTGATTTTCCAGAGCCCTGGGTCTGTGCTATGCACGAAGTGATTTTGCTTTCTGGGAGAAAATTTAACTCCGTGTATTCTGTAAGTTTTATTTTTGTGTGGTATATTAAGCACAATTTCTCCAGCAGATTGGTGTTTGGGTAGTATTTTCTATTAAGGAGTTTAGATTACCACGTGAAGGGGACTTGGAGGGCAGGATTTTTTGCATCCAAGCTGTCTGGGAAGGGGGGCAAGAAACACCAATTTAATCCTTTGCCATAGTACTTTATACAGTCCAGGCAGCGCCAACATACAAGGAGACATCAAAGTTGTTCTATCCTGAAAGGAATTACTTGAGATTTATATTGGTGGCCAAGGCTCTTATTGTGAGCACTGTATAGCAGCAGATCCTCACACACATACTATGCATTAATCACAGCCTGTGACATGTCACCTGGATGCAAAGTTGAATTATCTTCGGTCACATTGCAAACAGTGATCAGAGCAAATTACTTAGAGGCTCTGTGTCAGTCTGTCTGCGTCTCTGGCCATTCTGCTCCTCAAGCCTGACCCATGTCTGTGTTTTTGCTCAGACAGAGACTGTTTCATTCACAACTTACTGCTGTAACTCACTTTTCTGATATAAGATTTTTCACATTGAAGCCCTTGCAGTATTTCATTTACAA
Source organism: Nothocercus julius (assembly GCA_013398735.1). NCBI lineage: Eukaryota > Metazoa > Chordata > Aves > Tinamiformes > Tinamidae > Nothocercus > Nothocercus julius. The sequence continues at coordinate 3,013,393 of VZSV01000072.1, forward strand.
GCAGCAGCTTCCACAAGAGTGGCCAGTGCTCTAGCAGCTCCTCTCTGTGAGAGATACGTGGCAGGGGAAGGTCCCAGAGGTGGCTGCCTCCATCTGGGGAAGCCCATCTGCCGTGTTCGGGAGTCCCGTGTACTCCCCTGTCTGCGCTGGAAGAACCTGCCCACTGTGCTCACAGCCTGCTCTCGCTGTCTCTGTGACTGTGCACAGCTTGTCAGTTTTCCTGTTGGCGCTTCTACACAAACCCTTGTTTCTGTAGGTTTGCTTCCATCAGAGCAAAGTGCTTTAGCCTGACTTGAACCAGAAAGTGGTGTGTTATCTCCTCCGAAGCTGTGTGCCTGAGTCTGTCCATGTCATTGCTTAAATTCTTCTGTTCACTTTGCTAGCAGTTCCTTTTTATGCTTCTTTGGTTTATCTTCATGTGCTCACACAGACAGCAATACAAAACTGAATAGGGAAAACAAATTGCACGTAATATATTCGTAAAAGATAAGACAGATACTTCCCCAGTTTGTCAGCTCTGTCTTCTCCAATTCATCTCCTGGCTAATCTGTTGCAAAGTCTTCTTATATTCTGCAGGAGACTTAGTTTTTTTTTTTAATCCTTGTGCAACATGTGTAATCCATCTATTTGTTTCTGAGGGCTTTATTTATTACTGTCTTTAAAAGCAGAGAAACCATTTATTTTATCCATAAAATTGCTAGTTGATTTTTTTTTCTAAAATATTCTCTTCTGTTTTGTCTCATCTCAAATTTGAACTTTGCCTATGGAATTGTACAGACTTTTAATTCTAGTACATCTGAGTGATTCTTAGGGCTCTTTTCCTTTTTATAGTCACCTTTCTCTTCCACAGGCAGTATTATTACTAATGGAAGTATTTACTGAAAAAAAAAAAAAAAAGGCCAGTGAGTGATATCATGGTACTACTACTTCTCCTTTCTGATGGAGCAGAGGCAAGGGAAGTCACCCAGCAAACAGCTGCACCAAGCTACAGATCAGAGGTAAACCAAGTGCTTGGGAACAAGCCCTTTCTTTTTCTTGTGCTCAGGCCACACTGGCTGTTCCTTCCACGACAAATGTGGAAAGTGAGCACAAAGTTCTTGCTGCTGCAAACCCCAAGACATTTGCTCAGCATTTAGGGTATTGATCATATCTGAACGAATTTAAAGCCCTTAACGTTATAGCTCAAACAAAGGTTTGTTAATTAACTCAATCGTCTCAATGGCCTACAGTGCAAACACATTTTGTCCAAATCCAGTAACCGTAGTCACACCAAGGGGATAGTACGAGGTGAGCGTCCTGTTTAGCACAGGTAAGGAAGGGAATGGTGAAGTTAGGAGTAAAGCCAGCTAATAATAACTGGACCAAAAATTTGAGAGAACTGCCTTTTAATTGCCAATCCAAATCGTATAATGATGGAAACGGTGAATAATACTGGGAGGCGGACACAAGTTTAGCTCCCAGGGGTTTGAACCGCGTCTGTGCACATGAGCTGCCACGTGGGGCTGCAAAGCAGCTGATAAGACATTGTCTGCGTTGTTGCCCAGTGCTGAGCCGGAGCCTCCTGTTCAAACATGTTATCTCTCTGACCTCGTTTGCAACCAAGAGCTCAGGGAGGATGTTACAATCATAACAAATTGGGACCATCATTGCATGGGCCTGGCACCACTGCCTATCAGCACTGGGGTGATGGAGCTCAGCGTGCAGTAACGGGCTGAACGAAGCCTCTCTCCCATCAGCTGCTGTGAATAATATGATCTGATGGGTGCTTATCAGCATGCCCTGACCTTTAAGCCCTTCAGGGTCATCTATTATTTCTCACACACTGATGTCCCAAATGTTGAAACAGTTTTACAGTAAAGGCGAGATCTCTATTCCCCCTGTTTCACAAGTTCCTTGTGAAAGAGCCAGCATCCCCAAGGGTCTGGAACAAATTTGCAGGACCACAGCAGTTTCCACACGGCCAATGTCTGCTACAGAAAACTTAAATGATCTTGATTTTGTCCACCACAGGAGGATTCTGTCAAGCGATGATTTGTGTGTTGTCAACAGGTCATGAGAAGAGCTATGAAAAAAGTACGAAGCCAGAAGAATTAGTAGAATTACAGAGAGACTCGGGATATGCTGTTTGTTTAGAAGGGCATTTAATTTTCCTTTTTTTACTATATCTATTGTACCTCCCACTATTTGCTTCCTTTCCTTCTTGAAGAATAGCATAAATATGATTTTAATAGGAGATGCAAGTATCTCTTGATCTTAGCAGCTTTTAAGGCAAGCTACAGATAGAGCAGAAAGGTAAAAACACATCAGATTACTTTGAGGTGGTATTTCAAAATAGTGAGTGATTAAAACAGCATCTGAATACTTCAGTTTTAATAATTAATTTCCTTTGAAATTTGTTTACTTTTTGCAAATAATTTGGGTAAAACGTTGAAGACAGATTGACTTATCTTTCTGGTTTTGTTAAGGATATCTTCAGTTTCTGTATCTTTTACACTCTCAAGGGACATTGAATTTTCTGCCTTTCCAACTGAATTTGAAGAGAAGGAAAAAATATTTTTTTCATAATTAATAGGACAAGTCTTCAAAGCCCCTCTATTTTTATGGGGTGCAAATTTTTCTTGGCTGTAACCTTGCTCACTATGGAGTTGGTTTGCAATGAAAAGAAAAATGGAGCCAGCAGCCTCTAGGATTTCTTGATGCTCACAGGACTATGGACTAACCATTACAAGAGACACAACCTGAGAGATGAATCTGCAAATCATATCACAGAATAAAATCTATCACAAGAAGCACAATGAAACCCTTGAGCTGATCTCCGCTTTGCATTCCATCAAATAGGCTTTTTTCTCAAAATTGTAGCAGAGTTGTAATTGGGCTAGTAGCATAGTAACTGCAAACATGGCCATGACAGCTTTTAAAAAATGACAGAGAGGCTCAGAAGAGAGTTTTTCTCTCTTTCAGGAAGCAAAAAATATTCCCGTGTGCTAAAGACCAGTCTGGAAGAAGTGGCTGTCCCAGGTCTGTTCAGGACTATGAAAAGCTTATAGTATTTTTTAAAATAAGCTTGAGCTAACTACAAAACGACACGTAGTTGTCTGTACTTGGCTAGCAAAGAAAACTCCTCAGAAATGTTATTTTTTGTTTTGGTTTTGGAGGATTAAGAGAAGGAAAAATATGTATTGTTGCTTCTCAGTGTGCATGTGATAAAACAAAGAGGCTGGAAAAAGTTAGATAAGGTGTATGGGCAGATTATTGCTACACGGTTACTCTGCATGAATACCCATTTAGAGCTGCTTTGCAGTGGTGTTAGAAGTCTGTCTTTCCTGAAAAGAACATTTCACCAAGGTGGCTCAGGGAGCTGCTTCCACAGCAGCGGGAGCAAATGTGAGAGAGCTCACAAGATGCGCTGAGAGCAAGTGCTCACCCGCTCGCCGAGGGACTTCCAGTAGAGTTCGCATAATGAAAAGCGCCCTGCTTCGCTTAACAGCGAAGGGAGGCAGCAACCCTCGCCCTGCTAGATCGGTTCGCCTGTCGGGTAGCTCGTTTTCTGATATGTATTTGGGAGGAGGGGTGGGAGGAGAGGGAGATGCTGCTGCGTGTTAAATGCAAAGCCCTTGGCTGTGATAGGCTGAGGGGACGGGGACACTCTGCCTATTCAGACCGGCAACCGCATCCCCTGCGCCTTGTAACCCTCGCGGAGGGCACGAGGAAGAGAGAGGGCAGGAGGCAAAACCTTCGCAACTCGCTGTAAGTAGCACCCGCTGTCCTTTAGAAGCTTTGGGGTTATTGAATCCGCCTAGGTAAACTGGGATTAATGCAAAGGCTGGTCGCTGAAATGGGTAATTTTAGGCATTGAACTTGGGTAATTTTAGGCATAAACTGGGATGCTCAGAAATAATTTGTTATTAACCTAAGTTTGCACAGTGTGGTGTGCACCTCTGATTTGGTACTTGCTTGTTTTTAGACAGGTTGTAAATTAGCTATAATTGTTTATGTACATTTAGGCAGGATACCCTATATCCAGAAGTTCATATTTTGTCTTTCCAAATGCTACAGTTTGGAACAGCCATGCAGACCTTCAGAAATTCTGTTCCAAGTGTTTATAATAATACAATTTTCCAGATAATTTCTGTGCATGATATTTTAGGGTGAGTTTTTCCCAGAAATAGCACTCCCCCTTCACTGTGTTAAGACCTCAAAACTGAGACCTCATAAGTTGCAGACTCTTTGCAAGTGACAACTAGAGATGAACAATTTCTAATTTCTAATCAGAAAATGAAATTGTTAAAAGAAATATAGGGCCTTTTTTGAATATACCTAATTTTCGCCCTGCATAAAGGTAATACAAAGTGGAGCCAGTCCCTTTCTACTCATACTAAAATCTAACTCATCCTGAAGTCCTTATTCAGGCAGTGCACCTAATGCCAGCAGTAGAAGTTCAGTCTAACAGCAGCAACAGCTGCAAATTAACCCTCCAGCTTGTTGGGTTCAGTAGCAAAAATCATCCAGGCTTCACTGGTAATATCCCGAGTCTTTAAATCATGCTTGACTCTGCGACAATTAGTTGGCAGAATAGAAAGTGCTCTTGTCCCATGTGTTGAAAAGAAATACAGTTAATGCATTTTTGAGCCAATGGAGCCATCAGTTTAAGGTGCTATTAATGTGTCTAATCTATGCATTCCTTCTTTTGGTGTGTAGTGAGAGCTGCTGAAAGATTTTATTGACGTTAGCTGCTTTTCCGTTTTACTTTGAACTGAAGAGCGGCTGCTCATAAAATTATAATTTGTGAAATATACCTCCACTTTTTCTCTCCCCTCTTTTTTTCTTCCTCCTCTTTCTTTTCTTTCTGATGGATTTAAAGCAATTCTCCTTTTGTGTTT